>VZTM01033525.1:0-25119 GCA_013400555.1 Jacana jacana | reverse complement strand
CGGGCCGGGCCGTTGCGCGAGGCCGTGGGCGGCGGCGGAGGGTGGCCGGTGGTAGCTGGTGGCGGGGGAGCGAGTGGGCTTCCTTCGCGGATCCCGCCGGTCACTGGCACGGTATCCCGGGAACCGTGCCCAGCCCAGCCGAGTCGAACCGGAGGGGTGTGAGAGGCCGTCACCGCTGTCGCACCGCCGCCCTGGGGCTGGGGAGGCCGAGTCTGTCCTGCGGCGCTCTCCGGTAGACATTTACAGGAGGAAAAGAAGGAGGTTTTAGTTCTAAAACCTAGGAACGTGAGGGTCAAACTGTCGTGTGAGGGTTTGCAGCGGCGTCCTGGTGCTCCCGTGATCAGCCGCTGGCAGTGAAGCAGGTGCTGACAGACGCTCTGCCGGGTGGGTGTTGCAGGTGCCAGAGTCCCCTGAGGGCCACAGGAGACCCCTCGACGTCCCCTTCATTCCAGCAGGCAACCGTTTTTGCAGAGAAGCAGCACTCTTGTGTTTCTTAAATCTCTACTGCTGTAATAACAGTGCCCTCCTGCTTGTCTACTTTTACCAGTTCTGTTACGTGGTGTCCTTTCTTTGCTGACTCCCATCATGGCCTGTCCCATGCCAAGAGGACTGAGGAACAGAGAATACTTACTGTCTTTTCACAGTGCATCTCACAAGGTCTTCAGTACCTGCTCAGAACTCACCACTGTGGCTACAGCAGTGGGAGCACACACACAGAGATGGAAGAAAGTCCTTCAGAGTGCCCTGAAGTAGAAGTTCACATGCAGAAGCTGCATAGCTTCAGCTGGCCCTGCATTGAGGAACTCGTGTAAAAACACATCATAATAGAGCCTATAAATGGGGGGTGTCCAGTTGTGGTGGGCTCACCCAGCCTCTTGCTCACTCCTCTCAGTGGGATGGGGGAGAGAATAGGGAGAGTAAAAGTAGGAATACTCATGGGTTGGGTTAAAAGAGATTTTAGTAGGTGAAGGAAAGAAAAAAAGTTTATGCAAGGGAAATAGCACACCACCACAAGAAGACTGATGCCCAGGCAGTGTCCAAGAAATTGCTCTGGAAGGCAACGCCCCTCCAACTTTCGTATTCTGCTACCCCAGTTTTATGGCTGACCATGTTACGGAACATCTGTTTGGCCAATTCGGGTTTGCTGTCCTGGCTGTTTCTCCTCCCAGCTTGCTGACCACCCTCAGCCTACTCACTAAGGGAGCATAGCATGAAGAAGAGAAAGACTTGACGTTGTGCAAGTACTGTTCAGCAATGGCCAAAACATTGCTGTGTTACCAGTGCTAGTTTAGTCACAAAATCCAAAACACAGCAGCACACAGTCTGCTATGAAGAAAATTAACTCCATTCCAGCCAGACCCAGTAGAACAATTTTAAAAACAGTTTAAGTCCAAACAGAATAGGCAAAGCTGGTAGGCTAGGGGAGGAGAAACAAAATATCCCACCTTCTTTCCAGGCAACATCATCAGCTTCAAGCTTTAAGTAGTTGTCGTGGTTTAGGCCACATGGGCCATTGCCAAAATGACAGATGCTCTTCCCCTGTTTATGAGTTTAGAAGGAGCTAAACTACCTTAATCAAATATTAATAATAAAATAAAAATGAAATAATGAAATAGATAAAATAGACACAATATATACAAAACCCTATCAAGCTCCCAGGATGATGTCACCAGCAGGCACTGGGGAAGTCCCAGACTGGACTCAGCTGGGAACTGGATTCCAGATCTGGAGTCAGGAACACATGGATTGGGATCAAAAGCAGACAAACAGTCAGGGTCCTCCTTGGACACCAGTCATTGAAGAAAGAGCACTCACTCTTTGATCCTTCAGCTTTTATACTGAGTGTGATGAAGATGGGATGGAATACCCTGTTGGTCAGTTTTGGGTCACCTGTCCTGCCCACTCCTCCCCGCAGGCATGACTCCCTCCGTGCTTTTCCATTTCCAACCCTCCACACAGCAAAGTGAGCTGACCTTGGTTGTTACAGCAATAAGTATAAGCAGGATCCTCTCTGCCGCCCTTCCCTTGATGTTGACTATAAACACAGGTCTTATCACTCTTGAGAATAAACAGTTTTCTGCACAGTATGCCATTAATTTCTGAGAGTTAGAAGAGGCTTAGTTAAGAAGTGAAATTACTGGACAGAAAATTGGTTCTGTTCCACCCCAAACCAGGACAGTAGTAGAGCTCCCGAGTCTGATTGTCTGCCAGGCATTCATTCTTAATTTTGACACTGGGAAATTTAGCTTCTGCCATTGATCAGAGTGAACCTTGTGGCTCTCTGTTATTACCTAGTTACAGTATCAACTACGTAACAACTTTAACTGCAGTTCAAGAATGGGTCACAGTCTAGAATGGGATTCAAATAAGTTCACTCAAAGCAAAATACTGGAGAGCCACAGACTATACTAGAAATGCGATTACAGAGGTCATTTACGTCTGCAGCTTAATTTTTGTCATTGAGACCTAGACTGTTCCTTTCCAGGAGGAAAAAGACTCAGTGACTGAGCCTCTCCTTCGTTTCAGATTGCAAATCCTTGTAGCAATGACTACCCCTCTGCTGAGGGGATGTCTTCCTTTTTGGTCTCAAATAAAATACAGCTGTAATCCACTCTGGTGTTTAAATGTACTAACATCTTTTCCCATACTCTAGCAGTATGGGAATACTAGCAAAAATAAATCCAAATAATAATGGCACCATATTCAAAGGCTTTTTGAAATGTTACAGCCAGTACTATCATCTCCAAAAAGCTGTTTTCCTGGATTTTTCCAGAATTGTCATAAACATTTTAAATCACCACAGAATCCAGCCCCTGATTCAGGGCTGAAGCAGAATTGTGAGGGAAATCTCAGACTTTGCTTGTGTCCTTGAGCCTTGTTGTAGGACTGAATTTTATGCAAACCTCCTCCATGAAGTTCTCATTGCTGCTATACAATTATAAATCTATCTAACTGGTAGTTTTAAAAAAGTATTGTTAGCTACTGTTATTGAACTTTTCATGCAGATAAGTCTCTCAGCTATGTGATGTTGTACACCGGCATGCAGCTACCTGTTTGCTTCAGAGTCAAGATCCACCTAAAAGAGAAAATTATGCCCATGTAGCTGGTGAGGATAATAAAACTGAATATAAAACCGTAATTTTGAATCAGTCAGCTTAAAATTTTCTTTCATCTGGTTCGAAAGTGCCCTCTACAGAGTATTTAAGCCTCTAAATAAAGTCCATTCAAAATCCTTCATTGTCCGTGGGATTGATGTTTAACCTGATTCTTCATAACCACTTTAACAGCAGAGTACATCTCCAGAATTTTCCCCAGCATTGCAGATAGCATTTAGCACTTTCAGTCCCTCTACATGCAGAACACTGAACAGTCAGTAATGAACTTATTTTGAAATGTTTTGGTCTCACACCCAGAGACTTTTTTGCCTTTGAGTTTTCCCTTGGTAACATTCGTAACACTTCTATATGTGTCAGCAATACACATAGCCTAGTAGTCAAATTTGTTTTTCTAAATAAATGTATGGGTCTATACATCCTTAGGAAAATGCTATGTGGTTAAGAGAAGCTCTGTGGTGCTAATTTGTATTTACTTGAGGTCTTTAAGTCAGGCTTACATAGTATATTCAGCATTCTCTGAAAACAAATCCTTTTGAACTTCTCTGGCTAGAGAGGGCATGTAGTTTAACTCATTTAGATACTGGGAAATTTTAGATGTTGAAACAGAGCCATTGTTTACATTGCAAATGGGGATGTGATTGCAGCAAATGAGGGTACATAGAAGGAGGAAGCATGCCCAAAAGAAAGTGAGTGTGTGTGTGTGTGTGTGTGTGTGTGTGTGTGTGTGTGTGAGAGAGAGAGAGAGAGAGAGAGAGAGAAGTCAAAAGGGGCCTCCTCCTTCAGGCTAGATCCTATGTTTCCCACAACAGTCTCAGGCATCAGATTTTATAGAAATAAACAAATGATTGAAAGGTACAGCAGCAGAGCAGAGAGGGCTGTTGAATGAAGAAACCCCTGGGCAGTTATACCCTTGTGATCTACACATCTGCCCCTCACATGCTCCTCATATGTCTTTTAGCCCAATGGTGTCTTTTAATGTGGGGTCTTCTAACACCTTATTGGATTCTTTTTGTGTGTCCAGGCAGGCAGGCCATTCGCTGCTCTTATCTTGTTGATTTACAGTCTCTGCTGGTGGTTGTGGCCTCTTTATCTTCTGGTTTTATGCTTCCTGGGCCTCTGCTCTCGCTGGCAGAACATGGGGAACTGAAAAGTCTCAGACTTGGAGAGAAACACTACCAAAACATCAGTGTGTTATGGACATTTTCCCATACTAAAAGACTAAACACAGCACTGTACCAGCTGTTAGGAAATTTACTCTATTGTGGCCTAAATCTAGCCACTCATGCTACTTAAAGCTAGGCAAACAGCATAAATCACACCATATTATCAATTTTAGTAATTTATTCTAATTAAAACTGACTTACATAAGCTAAACAACTAATCTCTCTCAACAGCCTCAGTTTTGGTTAGCCGTTCTGTGCTCAAGGCTGTATACCACAGGGGACTCCTGAAGAACACAATTTTCACTTCAGGACAATTGCTTGTGCCCTGTGGGCACCTCAGTGATTAAAGCAAGCCCCAGATGTTCAGGACGTGGTCTCAGCACTCCTTGTTGTAGCTGTGCTCTCCACCTGCAAAGCCATTCACCCTCTGCTGTTGGAATGGAGTTGGTGACAGCGTTTGGGTTGCTGCAGCATCCCAAATATCCTTACTTGATGTCCTTACGCTCCATCCTCAGCTGAACGTACCACAGCCAGTGATGTCAGCATAAGACAAAACTGAATCATGCCAACGGTGGATTGTGTTTTGAGGGGCCTGGAGTCCGTGTCCTCTGCACCTTGAAAAGAATGAGCACATGCTGGCATTTCATACATGACTAATACATAGTAATTAACACACAATTTGTGAATTTCCCGCGTAATTCAGCTTTGGTTAAAAAAAAAAAAAAGTTATATTTGATAAAGCAATGTAGGAACATTTTATTTTTTACCAATACATGAAAATACATAACTAAAACTTCCTCATGTGGGTGTATCTGTAGTAAAAGTTACACCAAATCTGCACTTTACTCTTAACAATCTTGATTGCGGTGGCTCCAGACTATTTTCTTGTCTTGTTTTGTTGCAAGTGTCAGTTAGGATTGGGACTGGGAAAAGATCTAGAGAAAGAATTTCAGATTACAAGGGACTGGCAGAGCCCTCAGAGAGAGAACTGGTGAGCGAGAAAGAGCTGAGGCCTGAAGCCATGAAGCAGATATAGAATGGAAGTTGCAAGAAAGGCTTAAAAATGGATTAACCAAATAAGTTGGGTTTCATTCATGACGTTTTTATTGTTTTAGAGCACACCAAAAAGGTGGAGCTTCCCAGGTGGGTGACTTCAGTGCCATGTTTTGTCATGATGTGCTTCAGAAATGTGTTGTGCAACAGCAGCAGTGAGGAAGATATCATAGCTTTGATTTCATGTTTTATGAGCTATAGTATATGCTTCTTTTGATGTTTTGATCCAAATGTAATATTTGCAGTGTCAGATGCCTGTATTCTTGCAGTTGACTCTTATTCCCTGAATTTTTTGATATTTTATCTTGTAGGGCATTTCAGTGCTCCAGCAATTTCATGAAGTCTTTTGCATCTGAGTCTTCTGAGTCTTCCTGGTAAACTATTTCCTGAAAAAAAAAAGTATAATCCATCAGATCAAAAGATATCTTTTAACAGTTGCACACAATCATCAGAAAAAGCCAACATCAACTTTTCCCATCCATAAATTATTCTTGTGATTAAAACATTTGCTTTTGATTAATAATGATAATAATTACTATTACTACTATTATTGCTACTACTTACTGTTACTATTGCCATTTTTATTCTATTGCTATCAATATCACTGTCACTGCTGCTGTTACTATTATTATTTATATATTACTATTACTGTTATTATTATTACAATCGTGACTATTATTATTTATATTATTGTTCAGTGGCAAAAATGTAATAATTTAGAAGTATAAATACTTTTAAAAGTCTTAGTGTCTTAAACCTCTTTGTTGGTACCCTATAGTGTGAACTTTTCCATACCTGAAAGATTCTCAAGTTTAAAGTAGGAATGGTGACCTCGTCTTCATTTCAGTACTGTAAATCTCTTATAATACGTTTAAGAACGCGGTTAAACTTTGGATTATTTTTGTGGCACAATGAATCAGGAAAGTAATTTCTCCTAAACCACTGAAATACATGTATTTATTCTGTCATTAATATCTTGTGAACAAACAGAAGAATCCTAGTGTGAAATCGTCATGTGAGAAGCAGAAAGATGGTTTTGCCTCTATTTCAGATAAGTTATGCTTCAAATCATGGATGAAGTTTTAGAAGCAGTTATTATAGACATATAAGTACATTCCCTTCCCTGATGGGCATGACTTCAGGCTTCCGACTCTTTAATGGTTATAATGAGTAATATATGTTTATAGTTAGAAAAATGACTGTATAAACAATAACTCAATGTTCTGTAAAAAACCATACTACATCAATTTTCCCTGGTCTCCAAATGAAAGCATGATTATTTTCACTGAAAGTACTTGAGCTGTACTAATACCTAAGTCAGCTATATTATTTTTGCTTCCTGGAGCAGTTTGCTCTTTAAACAAATTAGAGTTCTGATTCAACAGGATTCCTTCTCTTTAATAAACACATAAGTACATCCTTAAGTTTTATTAACATCTATTTCCTTGAAGCTAAATAAAATAAAGAATGCTTTCCAATAGCCTTTTTAATATGGTTGTGCCTACTGGGCAAAGTGGAAACTAACCCAAGAAAATGAGGGCCAAATTATGAAGTAATTTGAATGAAACTCCTGTTGACCTTAAGAGGATTTTTACTTGATTAAGAATAATGGAATTTGGAACCAAGGGGCGAGCGAGAATGTCCTGTTCTTTCTGCAGCGAGCCTCCCTTCCAGGGCGCAGTGCGTGTGTGCACCAAGCACAGACAAGTGTGGGGACGGTGTCCTGGTTCTGTTCAACCTGAGTGCATTTTAGTGCTCTCTTATTAGTCAAGCTGGAGGAGACAGGCAATGAGAAGTAAAGTTCTAATTAGGGCATATATTTTGCTTTTGATAACTACTCAAAACGGTAGATAGAACATTACCTACGTTAAATGTGTTTCCTCCATACTCCTGCTTCTTACAAGAGCCCACTTTAATGAAGTATTAAATTTACATATAAAATTGTTTTCAGCAAAGTACCAAGGACTGAATCTGCTAATAAGCTTTGTTCTGGTTGGAAACCAAACAGAACCACAGAGTCCCAGAATGCCAGAAAGAGGACAATAAATATTTCTGGCACAGTTTCAAAGGTGCATAATGCCAGACATAGACATGTAAAAATAATGGCAAGCTCTACAAAGATTATAAAAGAAATAAAATCACAGTTCGTAATTCATATAATCATGTTAAATAGCAGGCTTATAAACCAAATCATATAATAAAATCCACATGTAACAGTATCTGTGATTTCATTCAGTTAAAGATGACAAATATTAGAGCTCCCCTTGAAAGCAAATATATGTCTTGCAAGCTGAAGGACAATGAACGGTTGCTTTGTGTTCATGTTTAATGGTGTAACCTCTGTTAGTCTTTTCACACGTGTGATTTTCAAATAACTTTTCAAAGAATGTGAAATCTGAAAATGTTCAGAATTTCAGAACTGAATATTTCAGCTACTGAGTATCTTTCACCCCAACTGTTACTGCTTCAAGTTTAGGTAATTTAAGATCTGAATTTACAGTCCCTTCACATGCAAAACTCCCAGGCTACATGGTTTTCTTCTAGTATGTAATACTAATAAATGTCTGAAACAGAGCTTGAATGAATTCTATTAGAAGGATGTAAAAAATATCCCCTTTCTTAAAATAAAGCTATTTCATTAAATAAATATAGGAGATGGACAAAAAGCAGAACTTCCACTGTAATCACTCCAGTGACTTCAAATGATGGGATTCAAAGTCATTCCAAGCCTGCTTTGGCTACATAGAGGTGTTTAGGTAAATTTAATGTCGCTTGAATTTTAAAAGCACATTTGGGAACTGGCATTTTGGAACAATGACTTGGGTTTCTATTGCATGTTTTTGGGGTACTCTCCACATTCCAGTCATAAACTGACCCATAATCAACCAATGGACCTGTAATCAACCAGTGAAAAGCAAAGCCAATGATAAAGCTGTAGCAAGTCAAAGGTAAAGTGCAGATGAGATGTGGGGGAAGAGAAAATTCTGAAATAAAACTTCAGTTCTCTAGGCAAAATAAAATAGAAGAAAATGCATTAGCAAAGGTTTATTTTCCAACCCAAGCAGCACATCAAATTGAGCCCTGTTGTGAATAAAGGAAGTTATCAGGAAATAGAAATAATATGTAGTAAAGTCTAGGAGTTTTGCTTTAGGGCAAAATATATATTATTTTTTTTTAGGTCTAGGTTATTTTATTAAGTAACATATATTTATCAATACTAGATCAGTTCCTTTATGCCAGAAAAGCAGAAAAAACTACTATAATACATTTTATGCTTGTGGGCGACCTTAATTCTTTATGAAGGATAATTATTTTATACATTCATTTAATTATGTTCACTTTAAGACAAATAGATGCTAATCCTAAATGTACAATGAAAACTTATTTATTCTCATTTTTCTAGCTGCCTGTTTTAGCAATTTCTTCTTCAAAACTTCACAGCCTCTTTCATTTTCACCGTAGTGAATGAGAAGATCAGTGAAAAATAACTATATTTGGCAAATTGCTAATAAAACAGCATTGTCTTATTGATGGCCCACCTGCCTTTTATTTCTTTCCCTATATTTAAGATATAAACAGTTTGGTGCTGTCTCTCTATTATGCTTGAATGACCCCTGGCTAGCACATTGGGTCCTGGGATTACTGGAAGCTTTCACAGTGCAACTGTCCATCTCCTGTTCTGTAATGTACTAAATTATGCCTATTTGATATATGTATTGGAAAATCATAAGATTTCCTATTTGGCTTGTTTGCTTACTCTTTGATTTACAAAAAAAAAATAAATTCATAAAGGTTTTGTGGGTTCAGGTGAGATACTGCAAGGATCTGATTTTCAGCAAGAACTAATTGTCTAACCTTTGAAATCAGGTCTCTTTAAAATGTCTTGAGCTTGGCTCAAGTCTTTTTAAAATGCTGTAAGCAGAGGAATCCATCCATACTCATTAGCTATTTTGTTAATCTTGACCTATGCATCTTCCTATTTTTTTTCTATTTTTTAGGAAAATAACTTCTGATGTGTGCAATTTTTTTTCCCCTTTTCTTGTAATAAAGCTAAAAATTAACAGTAAAAATAAATCATTACATTATTGCTGAGAGAAGTGCAGGCACCACACATATTCCTAACAATCTATAAATGCATTCCTACAAACTTGTTTATTGGATAAGTCTGGCCGTAAATTGGCCAGGACACAGAACTTTATATGAAAAGAGCAGAACTTTGAACAAAAACATTATAAGTCCACAGTATTATATTTAAAGTAAAGTAACCACAAACTCCTAAACATGTATCCCAAAACTCACAGTCTTTATAATGAAAGGAAAAGACCACATCATATAACTGTCTTAGCCAGGCAATTCAGCATTTAACTTGTTTATTTTTCACTTAAACAAAATCCAAATATCTCTGGGGAAGACAATGCTAATAACAAACATCACCGCATAAGCTCTGCATATGAAATTCAATTTTAGCTTTAGTAGGTCCTGTCAAATTGAAAATTGTAGTAAAAAGCCAATAAACCTTAATCAAATTCTATCACACAGAGAGATTGGGCATTTTGTTTTTACCCAGTTTGCTCCGGAATTTCTGTCTGATCCTGAGTCCTGAAATACTTGCATACTCCTTTGATATTATTCTTAGCTTTGCGAGTAATTTCCTTCAATTTTTTAATAAGGAAATTCCATCTTAATAAAAGAAATCCTGTTTAATGAGCACATTGAAGAAAAACAAAGAATTTTTGCCTTTTATTTTTCTGGTGATATTAAGAATTTTCTTGAGTGTATGATTCCCTGATAGAATATCCATTGATTTCCCTAAGAACAGGAGCAGCCTGGTTGTAGAACAGCCACCTGCAGTCTGCTTGTTTTAAAGCTCTCCTGAAGACATTTTTTTAGTATTACCATCTAAAGGATGTGCATTGACATCTATTTGCTAAATTAATTTGTATATATCTGAAATAGTTCTTTGCTTCTTCACACTGTGCGGAGTTTCATTGCACTGACATCATCTTTTGTTCTTTAGCACGTGCTTTCCTTAATTTAGAATTTACATCTCTATTCTTTGAGCATTGCATGAAATCAGAGCCTAATCTTTCACCAGAATCTAAATGGGATATTTTAGCTGCATCCTTCCCAAAATCTTATTAGGGTTCTACACAGTTGTAGTGGTACACACACAATGTGAGTCTAAGACCTAACTCCCTCCAATATGTCTGTGCAAAAAATCTCCTTCATTATTTGGCAATTTGAATTGATTCTTTCTACTCTTGCCCTTCACAATTTTTGCAGACTTAGTGGAGTTGCAAGACAGCACATGGGTTTTTTTCTTTATCATTGCTGCTGCATTATCTGAGCTGTGCATTGATCCAGGAGATTGTTCTGATCATCTAGTTTTATAACACCCACAACTTCAAGTGTCAGTTTGTGTTGGGTGCCATAGTGAAGAAATCCCTCAAATTCTACTTTTAGGGATGAGTGGACTACATAAAGCTTTGAGGTGAGGCAGTTAGAACTGAAAATGTTAAGCATGTAAAAAATGGTAGACTTGTCTACTCTAATGTCTTCCTTGGACATTCAAATGTTTCCCCACTATCTCATTGCTTTACTAAAAGGCTTTCCAGCTATTAACTTCAACCACTTTACATACATTTTCACATTTTCAGCTAAACCCTGTCTTCAGATGAACACAACCAGCCCTTTGGCTTCAGCAGAATTTTGCATGAGGCCACCTCCATGCTCTGTGCTAGAGGACAAAGCTTCTGTCTTGACTGAAATAATGCAAAAAGCTTTCATAAGCTTCCAAAAAGATCATAAAGGTGAGAGCTAGCAGCACCCGTGTTCTTTAACCCAGATCTCAAACAAGAGAAAGGGCACTTCACTGCTGCTCGCAATTGTGACGGCAGTCATGGCACACATATGAAATATTTTCATTTGCAAAAGTCTCAACCATTTGCAGATCCATGAAGCAACAGTTCCTTCAGCTCACTTGGCATCTACCAGAAAGTCATTTCACCTGACCTTGAAAGCAGACAGCAGAATGGGCATAACAGAAGTGGCAGCCCCTCCATCCACAGCCTCAAAATCACACCAGTGCCATTGGACCCATGACACTAATCACCCGCTTTGGGCCTGAGCTGGACTGCCCTGTTATGATCAAATACTGCAAGGGAGACATTCGTCCCCTGTACACAGGCAAAACCACACATCTCCACTTCAGAAGCAGGCATGTTACAATGAGATGATATCTGGTTCATTATATTTTTTACATCTTTGTCTTTGAAATGAGAAGTCCATGTTCCAGCCAGCTGCATGCAATTAGGAGCAGCAGCTCAGCATAATAGGGTGAGGAACTTTTAATGGGTGTTTATAGGCTGAAAGCATCCACCTCTCTTTTAAATGAAAGAAGCAGTAGAAGAAGTAGTAAGCGCTAAAAGATAATTCAGAATATCCATAGAAGAGGAAGATTTGCTATCTTTGAAGCTTCAAAATGCCAGGCCTTCAGAAGACCTCTGTGTTCCAGTATCATCAATAAGGGGAGTGGGAAACTACTTTTTAAAATCTTATTTCAAGAAAAAACAAAGCTGCATTAACATTTTTTAGCTGCTTGGAAGGTTAAAAACATTCCAGCAAAAGAGTCTAGATTGAGGTATGTGAGGCAAAAACAAATATCTCCATAAAATGGCTACACCAGCATAAAAAGAAATACTTAGTAGGGTTAAGGTGGGAATTTAGGGAATAGTATCTTTGCTTTTTTTAACAGGAAATACTGTTTAGGCGTTTTATATAGGGGGTTCTGCATTTGTGAAGGGATAATTTGCTCTAAAATATGTGGGCAACCAGCCTAAATTCTCTAATTGAGTAGTTTGCTTATAACCCCAGGCCATTAGGTGAATGTAAACTATTACAGGCTTAGTAAGAAAATAGTCCCATTAGGATTTTTGTATTTGTATGTGGTTGTGGGTTAGTGTGACTGTTTCCAAAATGATGGATTAATGAAAAGGTCTTTTTTTTCTGAGTTTGCAAATACTGGCTTTGAAATACCTTAAACTCAAATTAAGCTTAAGAGCTCTTTTTTTCAATCAAAAAACACCAGATCAAGGCTTAACTATTAGTTGCAGTGTGAGTTATCTAGGATAAATCACAGGTATGTTTGCAATCTTTACAAAATAAATATTCCTACAGAAATACCTAATTCAGTTTTCGCTCCATATTTCATGAACTCCTTAATTTTAAGTGCCAGCTATTAGTGCAATAAAAAATCTCCTCTGTCCTCTGAGAAAACCATGGGCTTTCTGGAAGTGTAAGTATTTAGCCTTCACGCTTCGTACACGTACTTCAATTGCTAGTGTTAAGATGTCACACAGGCTGCTTGTAGACTCATATTTCTATAAGGAAGGAGACAACTTTATGTGCAGCTTCTTTTATACTGCTTGTATTAAATCTTGTACTTTTCACTACATAATACATCTCTCAGTTGAATGGTCTATTGCTCCTCCTGTTCCCAGGCAAACTTTAGCCTATCACATTTTACTTTTCATGGCCACTGTATGTATATAATATGGTAAGATATTATTAAGAAGAGGAGACATAGCTCTAATTAAAATAATAGGAATAAATGACCTACATATAAACACATTAGAAGTCAGCCCTAAACTTACTAACAATTTCCAACATCCAGCCTCTTTCCCACAAAACCTGAGAACCAAGAGTTAGGAGAAACTGAAGTCTGCGAAATGAGAAAAGTTCTGTAATAGCTTTGGTGCAGAAGAAGGTAATGAAAAAGTACTTGTTCCAAGAGTGCCTAAAGTCCAAGGGAGAAATGTGACCACAGACTCAGTTCTCCAGATGAAGTGAAAGAGGGGTGCAAGTGTAGCTCAGCATCCTTTGGACTCTGAAGAATATTCACCTAGCAAAAGAAATGCCAGATATGAAGACTATGGGAGTTCTCATGTAAATTTTCAAATTTATCAGTATCATAGGGACTGGAAGTATTAAAGGAGAAAAGCAGAGATCAGAACATTTTGCATCCAATCCAGGTAAAACTGAAGTAAAATGCTGGAAAAGGTAGCTACACACTGAAAAAAAAAGGGTGGTATGGCAACATACAAACGATCTGGTTGCTCAGGGGATTAAAGGGAATAACACGAAAAGCAGCTTCCTAAAGAATTAAGAAACTATGTAAAGGGGATTTATTAAAAATAGAAAGGTCACATGGATTGTTCTGCTCCTCTTATAACTTGAGAAGATTGTAAGCAGTTGACATTTTCGCATTATATCAGCAATATAAAGGAATTTATTTATTAAGTAAGAGTGATAGATGGGAAATCCCTGTTTTGAGGATTTAAAAAAGCTAAAAGCACTGCAAATCTGATAAAACACAAATAAGAAAAACGTGAACACAGAATAAGCATAGAAATGCAGTCAGGAGGAAGCACTATGTGTGATAGTAGGTTGCCCTGGCTGTACCTACAAGATCTGATGTAGATGGAAAGGAAAACCAGCAAAAGCGAAAAAAGGAAGCATTATAATCTGAATAGGTTATCAAGACAACCATCTGAGAGAAAACATTAACATCTCAGATTACTTTTAAATCTTAATTTTCTTGGCATCACAAACAAACCTACTTCAAACTTTCCTTCTGTCATGGTTTCAGCTGAGCCAGCCAATGAGCAGTGACAAATGCTCTGTGGGAAATAGTGAAAATGGACACAATAGATACAAAACCTTATTAAGCTCCCAGGATGATGTCACCAGCAGGCACTGGGGAAGACCCAGACTGCACTCAGAGACAGATGGGAACTGGGTTACATCTCCGGAGTCAGGACACACGGAATAGGATCAAAGGCAGATGAACAGACAGGGTCCTCTTTGGACACTGGCTATTGAAGAAAGAGGGCTGACCCTTTAAGGCAGATGGGATGGAATAATCTGTGGATCAATTTTGGGTCACCCATCCTTTCCACTCCTCCCCACAGGTACAACAACTATATACTTTTCCTTTTCCAACCCTCCAATGGGACAAATAGCAAAATTAGCTGACCTTGGTTGTTATAGCAATAAGTATAAGCAGGAGCCTCTCTGCACACTATTCCTTGGCATGGGCTATAAACACAGGTATAATCACTCTGAGAACAAACAATTTTCTGCACAATATGCTGTTAATTTCAGGGAGTTAGAAGAGGTCTAGCCAGGAATTAAAATTACTGCATGGAAAGTTGGTCTAGTTTACCTCAAACCAAGACCTCTTACACAAAGTCCTCTGAAGGCGTTCCCATGTCCTCATTCTTTCTGTCCCATATTGTCTGTACAGATACTGTGAACTTGGAAATTCAAGAGAAACATTGTCCCAGGTCTTAGTCCCGTGGTCTGGATCCACATGATTCACAATTACAGCTAGACAATTGCAAGGAAAGGGGAAAGTGTATTCAGCCCCCCTCTTTAAAATTTATAGATGCAGTGCAGCAAGCATGCCTGCTGTGGGGCACTGGACTATGTTCACTGCAGATGGGATCTTTAAAGAATTTATCTCCTAAGTTCTTACCATTAACTTGCCATTCAGGATCTGTGAAATAAGAGGCTTATTTATTGATTAAATTGATCAAAAAACATCCCTTAACTTAATGACAACTCCTCTGCTAGCCTTAAGTTGTTCGTCCCACAAGAAGCCTTAAAATCAGGTTGGTTTTTTTTACTTTGGGGAAAACATATTTTTCATTAGTGTAACAGCTTAACTTCTGGTGCTGAAATTTTCAAATATTGGCCAAAAGCAGATACACAAGCACTTGGTGCGAACAGTGTAAGTCTGAATACCAGGGACAATGGACAATGATGTCTTCTAGGAGGTGTTGGAAACCTTAGCTGTAGAGACTGTAGTCTCTAAGACTTGCAGTACTTAAAGTCAAGATTAAAACTCATATGCAGTTTGATGGCTGTAACTGTGCAAATTCAGGTGTTTTCCTGGAGTCATGAGTTAGTTTTCAGTTGTTCATTTGTGTTTCCTCTTCTGCCATCAGGTTCCAGGCAAGCTCAGCCTTCAGCACCATTTTAGGCTCCAGTTTTTGGCATAGACCAATAGAGCTGGTGCTGTGGGTTGTCCCTCCAGAGGAAATTAGAAACCAACCCTGAATGTGGAATATAAACTGAACATAAAAACAAATGAAAGTTTTACTAACTTCTTCAAACACTCCTGAATTTCCTGCTGTACAAAGAGGCTGTGCTGGTAAAGGTTCTTTGCAAGAAGGCTGCTGCTCTGAGGAGTCTGTGATCCTCCTTCAGAGCACTCACAGTCCTCTAAGAACAAAAAGCAGACTATGAATACTCAGCATTTTGCCTGCGATGGTACTACTGAATTCCCCAGCCTCTGGCTCTTCCCACGCAGCCATCCAGCCAAGAGAAACAAGCTCTACAATGATACAGAAGTGTCTCCATTTCCATACACGTGACACAAATGTCTCTCTTACTCAGTTTCACTGCCATCACCGTTCCTATTCCCCATTTTGCCATAGACAGTCTGGCTGTCTCTAAAGTCAGAAGTAAGGTGCTGCAGCCTTGAAAATACGGGGATTTTGCAGATGTTCCAGCACTTGGGCAAATTCTCCTTGGCAGTATTTACATCCTCTCTTCTGTTTGCTCTTTTGACTGTCCTACTAGGAATGTTTGTAAAACAGGGAATTTGGAGTAAATATTGCAAAATACCAGCAGTCAGTGCATGTGTGATACCATTTTCTAAGTGACATTCATTGCTCAAGAAGTCTGAATCAAATAGATAATCAATCGGCCTTAGAAAGTAAATATTTTGAAGCAAAATATGGCAGAGGTACTGGAGACTAAATTTTGTCAAGAAAATGAATGGATATTTATTACCTTCAAAAGTTTTATGAAGGAACCCCGGGTGCTGACTACTTCTTAAAATCAAACCACTCCTCACCATGGAAAAATTGTGTTAGTTGTCTTAGTTATATCCAAAATTGTTCTACTTTGTCCCATAGAATTTGTCAGTAAAGAGGTTGCTCCGGTCAAACTAAAACCAAATTAAGTGTCAGCTGTTAATAATTTTTCAGGCTAAGAAGAATTTGGCAAAGCAATAGCACGGAAGGGATAAAGATTCATGAACAAATTATTTTTTAACAAATCTTCCATTCTATTTCTATGTCATTCCAAGAAATTTTTCCCCTGTTCAGCTTTTCCATAACCTCACTGAGGATGAACTTCCTCTCTTGCACCAGTGGAGGAGCCCCTGGCTTGCTAGTTCTGAATAGGTAGCTCAGCCTGGTTGTGCTGGAACACGCTCGGTGGTACACACAGTCTTTTAGCAACTCCGAACTGCTCTTTAAGGTGTGTCTCCTCTGCGGCTGTCCATCTGCAATCATGTTCCACCCTTAATCTCTTCTTAGACCTTTTGACTTTAAATCTTAATGTCTTGGTGTTTTAAAAGGTTCTTTGAGATTATGTTTAGAAAACGATGAATTCACAAGGGACCTGATTTTAAAGGTACAGGCTGGACATAAACATTACCTACTATACAGTCGTGTCATGGATACAGGAACTGTATCTAGCTTAAACCCAGGGAAGAAAGCCCCAGGATCAAAGCCAGACTTTGTAGACATATTTAATTATGTATTACTGGTAAAGCAATAAAAGCTTACAATATGGGCTCTATTCACAAAAAGGACATTGTTTTGTCATGTTCTTCTTGTAAATTCCTTATGCATGACTCAAAGTGTCATTTTACATGAGATTCATAAAGACAAATGTCAGTTCTACATGGGTGTACCAATGTGTTACAGAGTTTAATCAAAAGCAAATGTGTATGTTGAAATCATATGTGTCATTAAGAGCATTTTTGCCCATAAATTGGAACTCCTATTATGGTCAACAGACTGAGTTCCTTTGCAATAAAGCTGCACTAGGCCTTCTGCATTTCCTGAAAAAGTATACCAAATCATTTTGAAGTACAGTTATTAAACACAATGTTCTCTAAGGGAACTATTATCTCAGGGAAGTACTTTGGGAAGAGTCTCCATACTTTGCATTCGTACCTCCATTTCAAGTACCATCAGAGAAAAAGGTTTGAACAACGTATGGCATTAGAGACTGTCCTAAGAGGGTTCAATATTTATAAGAAAGTTCAAGTAGCTGGTGGGTCAGAAATTTCTGCTGGAAGAATGAGGAGGTATGTTATCAGGGAAGGAGTTGAAGGCCAGTAAAATGAGGATAGGTAGATGTTGAAGCGCTGTGAAGGAGAACACCGACAACATGCTGAATAGTATTTTTTGTAGGTATCACAGAGCATCACAACTGTATTGGAAAAAATAATGGAAGGCTGGCTTTTAAATGTTGCTTTATGGCAGCATTAAGGGCAAATAAACCAGAATCTTTAAAAATATGGATTACAGTAACACCAATGGTCAAAGGTGAACTCACAGGAAATAGAGATGCTGCGATAATTCATCATGTGGCACATTTAATCCCTCAGCCTATTGTGCTTTATAACCATACATCACCTAATTTCAGTCAGCAAATAATCTCCCTTAAACAAGATTTTACTGTTAAAGGGATAAGAGTGAATAAATAATAATCACATGAAGATTACCAGGAAGAAATCAGTCAGCACCTAAAAGAGAAAAGGACCCAGGGCTTGTCTAGATTTTTAATGGATAGAAAATCTAAAGATGTCACACAGACAGCCAGGAAGCAAGCTGATAACATACGTTCAGAGAGCAAAGGCAAGCACACATCACTGCTGTTTTGTAAAATACTCTTTCAAATGTGTATGCCATATGTACCACTGGCACGTGTTGAGTTTGCAGATGAAACCAGGAGAAGTTCATCTGCCGTGAAAGAGATACCTGGGAAAAATCAACTACTTTTAAAAGGTTCTTAATACTAATGAACTGTGTTTGATGCTGGGAAAGCAAAAAGCATTCAAAGCTAGATTCTTAATTCTGATATACACCTTGGTTGATTTCACTATAAAATCTTTTATTGCAAAACTGAGCAAAAGTCAGACTCTTGGTTTTCACTTGCTATTTCTGTTCATCTGTCTTTTGATTGCTATGGGGAATTTGAAATTGAAATTTTCTTCCCTGCCAGCTTTTCCACACACAGACGTGTTCTGCTGGAGTGAAATATTTGTCCCACAGGAAAATACCATAGGGCTCAGACTCCCTTTATATACCACCACCTTCCTTCTCCCCACCTCCCATCTCCCTTTTCTCCCTCCATGTGGATTTCCCCAGAATTGTGGAGTGGTTGACAGAAACTGTAAAGAGGGGGAAATATTTTAATCAGGGCTAGTGGCCTTCTTCCACCTACGCAGAGAAAGATCCAAGTTCAGAAGGCTTTTTTTCATCTGTGGAACTGAAGATGTAACCTTGGTCAATAAAAGTAAAACCTTACTGCCAATGGAGGGATGAACTGATGCCTGCATTTACCCACTGAGGTCTGTTTCTTGCTTTGTATAGAGCTGTTACTAGCAGTGCGTTTTCTTTTACAACTTCGGTTCTCAACACTGGACAGCTGGAGTTTGAGCTTTCTACTGGCTGAAGCTAGGACATAGTGCTGCAAAAGTGCAAGGCAGCATCCAGGGAGATCTTGCAGTGGGTGCCAGCTGAGTGAGTCTCTACAGGGACCTGAAGCTTAGACAGGTTGGCAAAATGCATCTGCCTTGACTTAAAGCCCTTTACTTATGTAGAATAGTTTTGGTGCGACTGGGAGCTTTTTCTACTCCAAATACAAAGAGCCCCTTCTGAAGGAAAAGTTGCCACTTGTTTTAGATACCACTGATGCTGGCTCTGAATTGTTGGCCTTTTCTGTGTAGTGTAGGGGTAGATATTCTTGTATCTGCACAAAGCTGTGTTTTCTTTATCTTTGTGTTTAGAAAAAATTTGCATGCAAATCACCTTAGAGATCCTTTTTATTCTTTTTTCATTTATTTTTACCCCTCACCTGAGTTAGAATTCAGTTCAGGTATATTTAAATTATCCCACAGAAAACTAAATATAGCAACAACTGAGAGAGATTAAATGTGATTGTGTGAAGTTTTTGCGAGTTGCAATTAGACAGCCAGCAGCTTCACTTGTAAATACCAGACTTTAAAGGATAAAAGGCCAGTGAACACTTCCTTCAGTAAAGTACCTTGGGAAAAAAAAAATACACTTTGTTTGCCAATTGTGCTGGAAAATAATTTCAAATAGCTCATTCCAATTTCATCAGATTTTTTTTCCAGTGTATGAATGCAAATATTTAGGAAATGCTAACAGGTTTGAGGCTTTTCCCCTTGAGTTAGAAAGAATTATCAAAATATTAGGATTCTCCTCAGAGTGAAATTTCCTCCTTTAGTGAGAGACTCGCCTAGGACTGACTGTGCCTTGTTTACACCTGTTAAAGCTTTATTTTCATAGAATCATAGAATCATTTAGGTTGGAAGAGACCCCTGGGATCATCAAGTCCAACCATCAGCCCTACTCTACAAGTTCTCCCCTACACCATATCCCTCAACACCACATCTAATCTGCTCTTAAACACAGTCAGGGAGGGTGACTTCACCACCTCCCTGGGCAGCTGATTCCACTGACTGACCACTCTCTCTGTGAAAACCTTTTTCCTAATGTCCAGCCTAACCCTACCCTGCTGCAGCTTGCAGCCATTCCCTCTTGTTCTGTCACTAATTACCCGTGAGAAGAGACCAGCACCAACCTCTCCCCAATGCCCTTTCAAGCAGTTGTAGAGAGTGATGAGGTCTCCCCTCAGCCTCCTCTTCCTCAGACTAAACAACCCCAACTCTCTCAATCGATCCTCATAAGCCTTATTCTCCAGGCCTCTCACCAGTTTTGTTGCCCTCCTCTGCACTCGCTCCAGCACCTCGATATCTCTCTTGTGCTGAGGTGCCCAGAACTGGACACAATACTCAAGGTGTGGCCTCACCAGTGCTGAGTACAGGGGGACAATCACCTCCCTACTTCTGCTGGTCACACTATTCTTTATGCAAGCCAGGATGCCATTGGCCCTTGGGATTCAAAAGTGGTTTCTGGTTTTGCTGTGAAATTTTGATGCTTTGAGTTGTACTTATCCCTTGAGCTAGCGTTCTGCAAAAGCCTAGATGTAACTGAGACTCCTGTTGACCTTATTAGGCTTTAGCTCAGGTCCTCAGTGAGAGGCGCAGGAGCTCTGTCGTGAGTGACTTCTGCTGATACAACACCACAGTGCCCATTCAAGGGTCCCAGGTGGTTCCCTCACTTGCTCCAGAGAGAACTGATAGTGGAGGAGGAAAGAGGTCCCAGACAAATGAAATAAATAAAATCAGTAAATACTAATGTTCAGTCATCGAGAGAGAAATAAAATTAACAAACATTCGTGTTCAGTTCTAGTTTTGCCTCACTGCATATTCTTGTTTTTGAGGTATTTAAGGGAAAGAGACCAGGTCATGAACCAATGGAATCTCCAACAAGACTTTGCACAAAATGTTGAACATTTTCTTAGCTGTACACACACCTTGTCCTCTCCTGTGTTCTGCTAGCATTATTTAGCAGAAAACAAGTTTAAGATGTTTAATGGGAGAAAGTACAGTTCCCTTGGGATTCAAAAGTGGTTTCTGGTTTTGCTGTGAAATCTCTGTCTTCGGCATATAAATGTTTTTCCATTTTTCAGGTAAGGATAATACAACTTATCTATTTTACAGCATTATTGTAAGAATTTCCAAGTTTTCAGAATTATTTTTGTGTCATTGGCTGAAGAGTTGTATAAAAAAGGAAGAGACTATGATTTTTTTAAAAAAAGTCTGCCCTTTCTGCTTATTTCACTGAAATTAGTTCATTTAGAGGGCTTCAGAAGTGTGATATTGTAATTAAAACATAATAACACATTTCAAAATTTAAACTTTTCATAAAAGAAATGAGACATCATGTTTTTATATAAATATTTTGATAATAAATATAAGAAAAAATACTCTTGAATTAGGTTCTATATTATGTTATATACAAGCAGAGTTAATTGCATGTGTAAAGAAGAGCTACTGACTTTTTAAAAGGCAGAAAGAAGGATGATTCTCGCACCCGACTTCAGAGGATAACTGAGCTCTTAATTTCCCTGTAATTTTTGTATTCTTTAAGAATTCTGCTTAGATTTGATTTTCTTGTTCTGTGTGGTTATTCTTTTGCATTGTAAGAAGTGCATCATAAGAAGTGCAACATGTCTTTAAAATACTGAGCACTCTGAAATACTCTTCTGACAGAAGTGGTAATCCCCCGAAAGCTGGAATTGTTCAAAACCTCACAGACAGCCCAGGCAGTCTTTCAGCAGTACAACTGGTGCTTTGCTTTTCAACTGGGGAGTCACAAACTTGTGTCAGGGCATCGCAGGCACCTGCTATTTCCATACTGCTGAATCGGAAAAGGTCTTCAGGGGCTAATGAAAATGGGGGACTGGGGGAGATTGATACAGAAATCCTGATAATTACTAGCTCAATATTAAGGTAAGAGTGTTCTAGCAAGCAAAATTCAAAATGTTGGGCCATATCTTTTAAGTTTTCCAAGATTGTGCCAAGGTGAAGCATGATGGCCAGTGGTCTTGCTTCAGCCAGCAAGGCAGTTTGATTTGGCCTCTAGAAGTACCAGCTGGTGAAAATGCCCGTCTGTCTTTGGGGGTGAGTGAGCAGAGACAAAAAAGGATAGTGGTCCCACTGTTGCTGTCTCCTTCCCCAGAATCTCATTTAAATAACAGTGGCTGCTGAAAATGTGGAAATTGGCCACCCTTTTAATGATGGGTCGCATTTTAGTTTAAATTTTAGGAAATGCAAATTCAAGTCAGAATCTTGGATTGTCATTTGGACTTAATTTCATCTTTTTCATAACCAGATTTTATAGAGATGAAATTATAAAATGACATCAAGACATGCACATAAAATACTGGAGGGACAAGAGGTATCCTGCCAAACAGGAGCAAAACAATTGTGTCTTTGTGACAATATGAAGTTGAATACGGAAACAGGGTCAGTCCAAGACTAATGTAATAGAAGAATGACTAAACAATAAGCTAAACAATAAAATTCCAGATCATGCAATACTCAGGTCAAGATAAATGCAAAATAGTCTCATTTTCATAAAAGGCTCTGTACTAGTAGAGAGATAAAATATTACTTATTAAGATATCTTTACACACACACAAAAACAAAAAACTAAACAAAACAAAAAAAGCCACCCACACAATTGCAAATGAAGGTTCTTGCAGCAACTATAAACCAAAACATTTTGCCCTATCTGGCAGCCTGGAGCCAAGCGTATGTTTGACACTCCTCAATGAGGATTGAGTACTATTTCAACCCACAAAACACCATTCATTAACTCATCTTTCAATTATACCTGGTGTTCTACATCTAAGTCTACAAGTTTTGCTTGCTGGAAAATGATGCATTTGTAACACCACAGAGCACCTGCTCTGATTGAACCTTTCTCTTCTGCTTGCCCCAGGACTGAGGATGTGCTAACTGGAAACTGGGAGAACACAATGTTTGGGAGACTGACCAAGCTATTCAGCATCGGCAAGAAACACACTGGAGTTTTATAAGGCAGTTATAATGGCTTCCCTGCATCTCTCTTCTGGGCATCATTAACTTCCCTCATTTACTGTATAGGTAATTCCATGAACTCTCAGATGGGGTACTCGGTATCACCCAAACAGTGAATGGGAGAAGTTTATAATACACAAAAGAGACAGGTGGGGGAGCGGTTATAAATATATACGTGCAGTGTGAGAACCTGGTGGAAGAAACTGTAAACTCATTTCCAACCTGCTTCAATATAGGTTTAACAGTCAGAAGAAAAAAGGGTTTATTATTTAAGCAAAGTTTATATTAAAGCTCCGTTTAAATAATAAAACTTTTTCTTCTGATTGTTAAAGCTATACGAGAGATGACTGAGAAAAGTTTTCATGCTCCTATGCTGGCCTCCCACCTGCCAGTGTCACAGATTGCTTTCCAGCAAGATGGCAACTATTAGCACTCAGCTGAAAAGTACCAACTGTAATGAAAAATGCATGCTAGAATCCCACAATAGGCAACAGTTTCTACCACTGACAAAATAGTTGTTTTTCCACTAATTATTTAAATACTGGTTTAGCTGTGTTGATTTTGAGACTGTTCTAACTTACTTTGGACCTTGCGTTGGATGGCACAACTGGCAGAATATCCATTTCTTTTTCAAGGAGACAGAGGTTCATGCAGGGAGCAACATGCTGTCATGACGATAGCATGATAAATCCCCTTAATTTCCTTAACAAAATATTTCACCTGAATAGAAGAAAAAAAAAAAATCAGTAAGAGAGGAAGAGCAAAAATGACAGCAGCTTTAATCCCTTGCAGCATCTCCTCCTGCCTGCCCTCCAGTGAGAGTCACAGGTTATGCCTCCATCAGCAGATATCACAACTCAACAGTGCTAGGACCTGATGGCTGTATTCTCCATATTTCAGGGGCTTTCTCCTTCTGCTAGCTCTAGCTCAGTCCTGTGGGCTGTATGCCCGTTTGTGGTGGGAAGATACCATCCAGGTTAGCTCACCTGAAATGAATCTAGGTGTGCTGTGTGATTAACCTACCCATGCAAAGCAAAACAGAAAAAGGTAGGCAACCAGGATAGTCTCTTCAGAAGCACACTGAACTGTAACTCTATGGTAGACACAACCACGCTAATTAATCAAATTTATTTTCTCCAGGTTGAGAATCGAGGTTAATGAATCTCAACCTGTGTCTACCACCTTATTTAAACCCCACCTGGGCTTTAAATGACCGGCAGGCTATAGTCCTCTTGCCACCCAGATAAGCTTCTTCACCTCTGTGAATGTCTTGAGTCAGGCACCCAGCCTAACACAGAGGAGCCAGTTCATGTCCCAAATCCTTGTTTATCCACCCACAACCTCAGCTCACACACTTCATCTGAGACTTAGGTAATACTGAAGCATTTGTTTTTATATTGATACACTACTGCCCACTTCACCCCAGGCAAAATGAGACAAAGCAGGGACCTGATTGCATTTCCGTTCACAGTGTCAATGAGATCAGCACTAGAACAGTCCAGTCCCAGTAGTTCTGCTCTGCATCCACACTGAAATGTGCTGAAAACATGGACCAAGGATGACCAAAAATGAATCAAAAGTTAATAGAAATTCCATACCTTAGGAAACTTAGTGAATTGATCTGTCTAGTTTGCCAGACAAGATGCAACTCAATTACATTATTTAAAGTAACTCCATGGGAAAGAGTAAAGACTACTACAGATTACTTCACCCAACAGAGGAGCACAAACCAAGATCTAAAAGCAGAGGCAATTTCAATGACATGTCTAAAATGTAATCAAATGGAGGCACTCTTGAGCTAACTTTAAACTCATTAGACTTGGATATTGGTGGCAGAGTAACCAGGGTGGCAGGGTGCTCAGCATGGAGTAGCATCAGCTCCATTGATAGATGGTTTATTTACCCAGATTTTTGGATGGGTCATGTAATTCACACCCAGCACTGAGCTGTTAGAGCTACACCCCTAGCTTTTTTAAAGGTCATTAGAATGTGACTGTATGAGCTACAGACAGGGCAGCTTAGATGTTGTTACAGGCTTCAACTCAAAAGGAGGGCAAGGAGTGGGAGGGTGCTGTTTGTGTTTGCATTCATACCATGTAGCTCTAATGAGTCACTCTGACTGTCCAGTGAGAGATACATTGCAACATGTTGTCTCAGGACCACTTATGAGACTGTAAAAGGACATAATCAGAGAATTGCTAATGGGCCTGGGTTATTTTGCCCCTGACAG
>VZTM01033520.1:0-13414 GCA_013400555.1 Jacana jacana | reverse complement strand
TTGGGGTTGTTTAGTTTGAGGAAGAGGAGGCTGAGGGGAGACCTCATCACTCTCTACAACTGCTTGAAAGGGCATTGTAGAGAGGTTGGTGCTGGTCTCTTCTCCCGGGCAATTAGCGACAGAACAAGAGGGAATGGCTGCAAGCTGCAGCAGGGTAGGTTTACATTAGGACATTAGGAAAAAGTTTTTCACAGAGAGAGTGGTCAGTCAGTGGAATGGGCTGCCCAGGGAGGTGGTGGAGTCACCATCCCTGACTGTGTTTAAGAGTAGATTGGACGTGGTGTTGAGGGATCTGGTGTAGGGGAGAAGTTGTAGAGTAGGGCTGGTGGTTGGACTTGATGATCCCAAGGGTCTCTTCCAACCTAAATGATTCTATGATTCTATGACTTATACCCACACGCTCTGCCCAGGGGTTCAGAAGCCTCAACCAAAGCTCAGAGCTATGGTTGAGGAAATACTGTGGTTAGGCCTCTCACCTGCTTGTTCAGACTGGTTGATTGGACTCCTCTGCTGGTGTCTCTTGGTGAGGTCGTGCCCTGCCTTTGCTAGAGTTGTTGTCCTCAGCTTCTGGCTAGTCTTCCCTGGCAGAGTGGTGCTGCTCCCTGGCTCTTTAATCTTCATTAATTGATCCTCAAAACTTCTGTCTGATTTTATAAAAAATCCTCTGTATTTTCTACTTCACTTTGTCAGAAATGTCTTGTATTAAAAGTTAAATTGCTATATGTCTTGCTGTAAATACTATAATTGTAAATGAAAGAGCTTTAATCTAAAGCAGGTTTTCATGCAGAAGCCTGACTATATTTTAGTACATAGCTTTCTCATTATCCTTCTACTTTACTGATGTGAAGTAACATTAGCAATTTCCCCCACAAGTTTATATGAGATTTTTAAAAATGCTTCTCTAAGGGTAGTTGCTGAAATGAATAGGGCTTCCTTTTCTGCAAACTGTTCTGGACAAAACCAAGAGTTTGTTTTTTATAGGCAGAGAACAAATACTATAGTTAAGTCTTTTGGAGACGATGAACCTGTTGTTATCAGCTAGAGGTATTTCTACTGTGGCAGAAACAGGATTATGTTGTGGTGGGTTACAAACAATATTGACTTGCCTGACCAATGTCAGGAACCATTGCAATGTGGTCGTTTTCTTTGGGGAAATGTGTGTATGGTGCCTGAGCCCTTGGGACTGGGAAGCCTTTTTCTTCTTCCCTACTCCCCCATGGAAAGAAACCTGTGTATCTGATATCACCATGTTTTTGAGAAATTAATAAAGTTAGCACTGGCTTTTCATGCTTCATCGTATAATGTTTTATGACTATGTAATCCAAATGAAGATAAAGCTTCTTGAAACTATTTTTCCTGGGATTTTAGTAAACAAAATAATGACTGTAAGAGCTGGAAAGGTTTCTTCCCTGTCTGTTCTCTTACGTTTCATGTAGAATTCAGATAGAACCATGCACACAAGGAGAATCAGGGTTTTGATTACAGTTGTCGGTAGTTATGTCATGCTTGTTCCCTTATTGTAATAATTGTCCTCAGTTAAATCATTTACATAATTGTGAAGAAGTGTGCACAAGAAAGAAAGGAGGGAAAAAAAGGAAGGAGGTAAAACTTCCCAAGTATATGTGAGGCCCTGTAAGAGATCTGCTTTGTCTGCTGTTACTTCTTTACTGAAGCTTGTTGTATAAATATGTCAAGCAGAGAGAGTAAAGGCCTTTTGGGTGGATTTAAATATGACTGTTTGTAAGTACAGCCTGGGAGGCTAAGGAGACAAGTCTCCAAGCCATTTGGACCTGCTTTAGGGAAAGCCTGTTCATTATTTAAAATCCAGCATGTGCAGAGGAGAACTGTGGGATTCTAATTTCAAAGGCCTCATTTAAATTTACAGAAATCCAGGTTCTCAAAGATGTTTATGCATCTAACTCCCACTATCCTTAATGTAAAGGATCTGGATATATAAATATATATGTATATATAGTCTATACTTGGTTGAAGAGGAAAGGTCATGGAGATCAGAGGAGGCATCTCTTAGCCCTGACATGGAAACATTGAATAAACTGACTGAAGCTTAGAAGAAATTATTTTAATATATTCTTGTGACTGCTGCTTTCTCTTGTATTCTTCAGCTCCTAGACAGAAAGACCTCTACAGGCCAAAAAGAAAGGCAATGAACACCGCATTTCCTTGTTATAAACCAACTGGAAGAAGGACACTGTCAAACTGAGTATGGAGACTGTAATACTTTACATAGATTGTTTGCTGTTCCACGCTTCCTTCTCCCAACCTTTAAGACAGTCAATGTGTACCATAAAGAAGACAAGCATGTAGATAATCATCCTAGAAGAGAAGGGTGTGGGGTATGAAATCTTAGATGCTGTGGTGGAAAGTAAAAAAAAGTAGCAGGTGATTACTGAGCTCTTAGTGATTACATTAAGAAGGATTACATTACTCCCTGCCCTTAATATTCAGCTAGGTATTTCCTCCTGTTTTGAAAAGATTCAGGACTGTTTTTTTAGGAAGCATAGTGTCAGCTGGATTCAGAACAGAGTGAAAGCTGAGACCAGGGACTTCTGACTGCTAACAGGCCTGCCAAGGTTTGTGTGTGTTTGGGTTTTTTGTTTGTTTGGTTGGTTTGGGTTTTGGTGTATGTGGTGGTTTTTTGTTTTTGTTTTTGTTTTTCTAATTGTCCTGTGAGGAGCAGTCTGGGGACAGTTTAGAATCATTTGGAACTCTTCAGTTATTACAAGACAGTACAAAGTCATGTTTCAATACTTTAATTTTTTTGGCTTGCAGACTAAATGTTTCAATGGTTGTGTGGGTGCTGCACAGTTGCTCTAGGCTTACTAATAATGAGCTGATTGTTCCTGAGCACCCTGGAACACCACTTTCTGTACCCAAGCTACATCTTGATATCATGGATATATGTGCGTTCTTACTTTTGTTAAGAAAAAGTATTAGAAAGCAAAATAAACTATTTTGGAAGCTTTTTACAAAAAAAAACCCACCCAAGTTTCAGTAAATTCTAAATGAATGCAACTTGAAAAACAAATTGAGAGCTCCTGGGATTAAAACCGGTTGAAAGTAGCCTGCAAAAAGCAGTACTTGGGGCTCTTTTGTTCCATGCTTTGTTGATGACCACAAAGAAATGGACTGAACAAGTATTTTTGGTTTTTGAGTGGCAGATCACGGATGGATTGTGTAGTACTTGGAAATAAGCAAAACTAGAGGGAAAAGGTTGTTGGGGGAAAAGAATAAAGTAACAGGCTGAAGGCATTGTCCCTGCCACCCACTCCTAAAGCAAGGCAACAGCCTGGCCAGTGCTATTCCAGGGAATTCACCTTTACTGGTTTTGTCACAAAGATTGTGCTCTCTGAAGCACCAGAATGGAGTGCACTGCAATGCTGGGTTTGGTTTCTTGCCACTCACTCACCTTCTCAGTTCTGAGCTGATCTTCCTCCCCATACCAAAGTTCTGATTTCATGGCCAATTTTTTTTAATTAATTAGTGTTCTGATTTCACTATAGAGTAACATTTGGACTCTAGTTCCATCCAACATCAAGAGCCATTAATCTCATATATATTTGTGAATAACTCTATGGTGAAATTATTTTAAGATTTTTGGTTGAGAAATATAACTGCTTCATAATTCTAATGCAAATTTCATTTGTTTACCTGTAGAATTATGAGCTTGAGAGTGTGTTTCCACACTCATGTATTGTTCATTGGCCCTGGTTGCACATGACCAGCCCCTCTTGGCCTAGCTTTAGCACTTACATGGCAAATTAAACCTCCCTTTTTAAATTTTTTCCCCCTAAATCATTGGATTAAGATGACAGTAGAACAGTAACTGTAAGGGGTTGGATCCTGTAAATATCTTAGCTTCGTGGGAAGGAAGAAGCCTTTTAAGCCAGGCCTATATCTGTACCTTGCTGAAAACTCTTGCTGCTGTTTTTCTCAGAAGTAGACCTCTGTCACGCTCGGCAAGGTGTCCCATTAATAATCTGAGTATACAGAGGATTGCTTCATGTCAGATTGGAGTAACTCATTCTCCTAGTGCACCAGTAAAGAGTGCTCCATCCTTTTGTTTGGTTGTTTGTTTGTTTGTTTGGTTTTTTAAGAGAAAATAGTTTGATTCATGTTATCTGTATTGGATTTGCAGAATAATAGAGGGACTACTAATTGATCATGATTACTAATGGGCTTTAATGATTGAATGGGTTTAGTAGTTTTAGGCAGTCGTTTAAACAATCAAGGGTTAAATATCTTTTTCCAAGCCATGGATTTAGAGTGCAGCAGTTTGCAAATCAGTTAGCATCCATGCTATTGTGGGAACTCAGTGTTTAGTACACAGCTCAGAACATGGAGCATGAGGATATTTCAGTACAGAAATGTGCAGAGCTACATCCTTCTTTTCAAAAGCTGTTTTATGAAAAAAATGAACTGGTTTTCACAAAGGCAGAGCTGTGATTAAAAGACAATCTGCTTCCCTGATGGAGCCTTTTGCTGTAGCAGAGGAGATCTTCAGATAACCTAATGAAGCAAATTTTGTTCTTGCAGTGGGAAACCATAGCAACCTGCCACTTTAGAATGCATGGTATATAATCTGTCTGTCCTTCAGATAGTATTTTGCAGTCCAGAAATAGTCATCGTGTCCTAATGTGTGAATGTAAAATGTCAGACAAATGTAGCTGGAGTGACAGTGTTGTCTCTGAGGTAAACATGAGCCCTGTTGTGCTGCTTATCTGCTGCTGCACATCTGGAAAGCAGGTCCAGAGGACAGTGAAGATAGTGGTATTTTTTTCCTGTATTTTAACTTTTTAGTAAATAGGTTAGAGTTGTGCTGAAAATTGATAATTGAAAGAGCTGACTGCAGTCCTCTTAGTGCCAACCTTACCCTGCCCTCCAATCTATACATGTCCCTACTTATTTTTGGCACAGTTTTCTTGAATGACAGCATTTGAAGTTCAAAGCTCTTTGGTCACTGGTCTCTGACATCACTTCGTTCAGACCCAAATAATGGTAGAAGTAACTCAGTAATTATTTAAGTGCCCTGCATCTTGCTTGCAGCTGCTCAGGGCTGCTGGTTGTGCTTGATGGAAACACAGAAAGCCTTCTTCCTTGGTTAAATAAGTCAAATTTGTGTGTGAACAATCCCACTGACTTTTCTCTTTATGTCTCCTTTCCCCTTACAAGTTCTGAAACAAAGCTGAGAAAAGTGTTTTCTGTAGAAACCAGCATTGATTAGTCAACTGTTAAAATTTAGCTTGTGAGTGTTGGAATCTACTGCCAATTTTAGAGACTGGATGACTGGCCTTTCCCTATTGGAGAGGGTTGATTTACTCAACTTTCAAGTGAAGAAGACCAAATAAATAGTGCTGAAAATGGACAATGGACAATGAATACATGGCAAATATTTAGTGATATTACCAGGGACTGATTTAGATTAAACACCCTGTATTTCCCTTAAAATATTATCATGACCCCAGCTTGTTGAGGAGTTTTTAGAAATCAACTTTAATAGCACTGAATGCTCTCTGTGAATGAAGATTTTGTGGAACAGTCATTTCAAGCATTTTTCTGTAAATCACATGTTAATAGCCAAAATGTGTTGCTTTAAATGCAAAATAATTTTGACAGGGCTTTTACTTAGGAGGAGAGCAGAAAAAGAATTGATCAGTGTTCTGTTGATCACTCCATTGTTTCTGTTCATAGTGGGCCAAAGCTATTAGATTACTTCTGCTTCTTCAAAATGATCTGGCTCCTTATTTTGTGACATACTGATTTCTTCAAAGTTATGGTTAACTAAGTTTTTATTGTCACTTGAGTAATTATACTTATATGAACACCATATGAATGTGGAGCATATTTTAACTATTCCCATAGTGATTTTTTTTCTAATACATCTTTCTGTCATCTGAATCCAAGGTGTTTTCAGCTTCTGAAGTTTTTTTGATTGTCTATACAATTATTATGTGCATTTGTACACAGATGGATTTAGCACTGAAGTCTCTTGCGATCGCTTGTGCCTAAGCAAATGCTGTGGGTTTCTTGTTTTCTTTCTGTTTTAGTGAACTGGCAAGTTTTTCTCCCTGTCTTGTTCAGGGATCTTATAGAAATCCTTCTTGTTGGGAGAGGACACTTCAAATTGAAAGAAAATGTAAATGACAGTATATATGCTCAGATCTATAATATCAAAACTAATAATTAAAATAATGGTGTGGGAAAGCATTGTCTTAAGGAAGAGAAAGGCCACGTTTTGACTTCTACCGAATGAGGGCAGTAGCAGCACATGATTTGTGTAGTCCTTACTCATGTTTAACGTAACACTCATTAAAGACTGTGAGCTTTGGTGTATTTATATTAGGTGTTTCAGTGAATGTGTTGTGGAATTACTTTTATAACTTCAGAGCTGAGAGAGACCAGAAAAGACTGTGAAGGAAGATATTTTTAAAAAGGGGACTTTCAACTTAACCTCCCACTAGAATGATTCTTCAAGTTCCGAAGAAAAGCAAGACAAGTTGCTGGAGGGAAGAAAATGCTAGAACTTGACAAGTAGAGTTGGAAAACCTGCATTTAAAGTTTTCTAGGTTTTTAGGAGATTGTTTTTTACTGGAATTAAATTCAATTTTTACTGAAGTATTCCTTTCCACACACAAAGTTTAATTTTACTGTTTAGTTAGGTACATAACAAATCTTTTTATATGTACTTACATCATGTAGTTCTAACTGTTTTAACCTCATATGGTTGCTTTGCAGCAGCAGTTATGGAATTATGGATTAACGATTACCCCTCCCTTGGCTTTAATGTGAGACCTGTCACATCATCTTATTTTGCTTTCAGTACTGAGTAATACTAGATTTGTATTTGTACATATGTTGCTGTAGGTGTCTTAATGAGTGTTATCTTTTGAAGAACAACTCTACTGATTGAGGACTTTTTGATGTGGTAGCTAGTGACATGATTTGGGGGACCGTTAAAACGACATACTGACTGGACAGGTATCTTGCTGAGTTTGCATAAGGACTGGCCTAATTGATTGAATAATAGAATTGATGATGCAATTTGGTATTACAGTTTTCATGAACTGATGATGTCCATTCTACTTCAGTTGGTTCTCTGTGTCTGCTTAGCTTTACATAAGCTTGTTGTGCTTGAGCTCCACTAGTCTGAAAACTATGCAATTGCAAGCCAGTAATCATGCAGAACAGCAAATTGAGGTCTTTCTGCAAAAGACTCTGTAAAAAGACTCTGTAGATCTAGTCAATGAGGTGGAAAGAGTAACTCTATGCAAGTGCAACTGCTGCTGACTTGCCAGTGGTGAGGTGTTTGCATTTGCGTGCCTGCTAATACCCATGTGGATTATGAGAGTTGCCTAGAGGCTTTGCTACAGCAACGTTCAAGATGTATATTTGACCCCTGGATGATGAAAAGTGGTGGAGTTACTGGCTTTGGTGTACCAGGGAGCACAGGTCTGTTTGTGGTGTTAACTGTTAGGCAAAGTTTTTATTTTAGGTTGAAGAAAAACCAGTCTATTGGCCCTTCATGCACACAATTTTAACTATAATTTAACTTTGGATTATCTGCCAATACGTGGCAAGACTGCCAAAGCAGTCTTAACATACCATAGAATCATGCACACTGCTTTCTGTACTCGGTAAACAATGGAATGGACAGAGTTAGGAATCCCTATTTAACCTGAATAAAAAGAGTCTGGCAAATAGAAAATAATGCTTTCAAATGTATGTAGGCAGCAAACTTGATGGGTTAAGGAAAACATTAGGGGAGTGTCTTAGACTGTCAAAGGGGTAACTGCAGCGTACATATTGCATGGTAATGTGTGGCTGCTGCCTTGATAATGTATAAAAGGAGAAAGTGGAAGTTCTTAATCGAATTTTATACCCTTGCATGAGAATTTATTCCTAGTACAAATATACCTTGTGTTAAGCTGCCACTTTAGTGCTTGTATGTCTTCAGATAGTCTGTTGACCTTGTTTTTATAAGAAATGTGTAGGTTACAGCACCCTTGCTGATCAGTTGTTGTGCCTGCAGTAGTGCTCGGGGCACAGTCTGCCACGTGTACACTGGAGCCAGAAGGGATTGGCTGGTGTCTTTGAGGCCTGTATATTCCTGCATGGTTAGGACAGGGTGATCAGTGACAGGAGTCTGGGGATCTGTTCTTAAAAAGTAGACAGAGCTAACATCGCTGCCCTGTTGACTGAGCTTTGGCTGCCTGGAGACTCTGCACTTCATGCAAGTTGTAAATTGTAAAGTAGCTGCAACAGAAGCTAAATTTATTAATTACTTATTTGCCCACTTGTGACTGGATGTTCACTACATTGTAGTGTGTTGTGGTTCTCAGGTTAAAACTGTGCAACAAAATTTAACCTTATATTTGCTTGGGAAGTCATTCTAGTAGGCATTAACACCAAGGTAGCAACTGATCTTGATGTAGCAGAGGTATAAGTCCAAGGAGCTGCAGCACATAGAGGAACTAGGAAAGATCAACTCTTGTCCATGCTTGAGCTGTTTTTTCTTGAACTGGGTTGAGAACCGGTTGGTCAGTTTACTGGAGGTTTGGCTTGAGCTTGCTTGCGTATAACTAAGATAAAGGTTGTGTTTTGCTGGCAAAACTTGTATGTAATATTTATCATAAAGTTTGTGAATGTTTAATGTTTAGTAAGCCTTGTACTGTTCAATTTGTGGTGGGAGTTTGTGGGAGGGAAACCTGTATTTCTGAGCTTTGACAGGTTATCTGTCTGCTGTGGGCTTAGAAACAATGGGCAATACTTGTTATTTTTGTTGCTCTTCGTTATTTCTGGGAAGCACAAACTTCAAATTCAAAAGCTGTTAATCAAATGTCTGCTCTAAATAGAGAGTGTTTCCCATAAGGTTAAATTTCTATGATGTGATCTATCTCACCAAAATCACTGTTGCTTCTATCAGTTTATTCAGTCGCTTCTCCCTCTTCTATTCGTTCTTTGCTTCCTGTAAATGAACTTATACATTATGCTGTTTTCCTGGTGTTCCCACTCAGAATAACATAAAAACCACAACAATCAATGCTACTCAGGAAAACTGTCATATTTGTGTTTCCAGACACCTTAGAAAGTTAAAAACCTCTATCTGGCTCAAAGGTGATAGCATTCACTGTAAATAGATTGCACAGAAAATCAATAGGAAAGAACTATTGTTTGAAAATGTTATTTCAAGCTAATGTCAGATTAAGAAATATATATCAATAAACTCTCTTGTATTGGCTGGTGACAAGAGATGATAAGGGTTTTTTTCAGTTACTCTGTGACTGCAATTTCATTTTTCTTTCAGAGTAATGAGCAACTTTAGCCTTCTGCTTCACCAGCTTCTGATTTTTTTCATTTAAATTGTAACATGGAACTTTATTTAATATAATTGTAACAGGGAACTTCTTTCAGCTTGACAGAAGGAGACCTGTAGAGACAGTCTGCGTAATTATTGCCGTGAGTCCTGCAGCATGATGAAAGGAGTTTTTACTTTTCTTCCTTTTTGTGCTCACCCCTTGAGTGTCCCAATTCTTATTGAGGAAGAAAAATCATTTAAGGAAGAGTTGAATTATCAATAACTTCTTTCTTTATCACAGTAGATAAGCATAGTCTTGTAGAAGAAAGTGTTCATTTTGTGAGAACTATTTTTAAACTTTAAACAGAAAGAAAGGCAAGATCAACAGCTACTTCCATAAACTTGGTAGCAACTAATAGCTCAAAATCTATCAAACAAATAAATAAGGTGGGAAAACTGCCTAATAGAATAAACTGAGATATTTTAATGAACGTGATCAACACACAACTGAACTTGCAATTTCTTGAGTCCCTGGTGCTAACTGTTTCCCTGTTTCTGGCAGGACTAAGTAGCAGCAAAGATGGTGTACTGTCACCCACCTTGGCCTCTCCTGGTCCAAGATATCTCTTCAATCTCTTTCCTATACCTGCAATTTCTGTTGCTTGTTGTGCTGATAAATTTGCATGGACCAATATACCTCAATCAAGAGCAGCATGGTAGTGCAGGCCTACTTGGCTACTAGGAATGTGACAAGGATTTCTGTTTTGCCAAAGATTTGCAGCTCTGCCTTTTTATTTCCTTTCACCCAGAGCTTTATTCAAAATCAGTATTGCTGTTTGTCTGCTAAACTGCAGCAGTGTGTCAATGTGCTGATGGCACATTTCGTAACCAGGTAAACTGGCCACAGATAACAGTTTACTGAAGGGAAACCATTTTGGGCACTGGTATTTAATTCTTCCCTGTGTGGAAAGTTATTAACATGTGAGAATTGAGCCAGGAACTATGATACTTGTGTCTGCAAACCCATTCTTCTACAGGACCTGTAGTCATCAGTGTACCAGACAGTGGCTAAACATAATGCTAAAAATCCCATCTTGAATAGCTCGTAACTAGTCAAAACTTAACTATGGCTGAAGTAAAATGGCAGCTTTTTTAGTGACCCCTTCCATCCTCATTCAGTATTTTTCATTGGAAATGCATTTTGCTCTTTTTTTTTTTTTTTTTGTTTTTTTTTAACAAACAAAACAAGTAATTCTACTTAGCAATCCATATACCTGTATCCTAGTTATCAACAGTTTTTCATAATTCATGTGAGTCACTCTCACTTGACACAACTCTGAGAAAACCATGAAAGCTAGCAGATTTCAGAAGTACTCCAGGGAGCTTCTGTGCTATAACTCATTGCAGTGTTTAGTTTGTAATTAAAAAGGCTGTCCTTGATGGCAGAGCAAAAGGATTTAGAAGGGAAGATGTAGGTGGGGGTTTAGTTTTAGTGGTTTTTTTTGCTTTTAAAATAAAACTTTTTGAACAGAGAACTGTTATGTTGAGAAGACCTGTTTTCCCTGTGTCATAGAAATCAGGCACTTACAACATATAGTTATTGGAACTATTTTTCCTGATGGGTCCAGAGAAATGAACAGCCTGATTTTCTCCCCATTCCTTAGAAATTGTGGTTTGGGATGTTGGACATCTTTGAATGGAGAAGAAAATAGAAATAATGACTGACTTATTTTGCCCGCAAGCCAGGGAAAAAAAAGGTTTTGCAGCAAACCATTCAGACCCACATCAGCTTTTAAGGTCAATATGTTGAAGTTCCCACCCCCTCATTCATAATGTGCTTCAGTTTATAAAGCAGACCTTCATTGGATGCATAATTATTTTTGGAAATCTCTGATACAATCCAGTAAATGTGGGCTGTCCTCCTGCAAGCCTACAGTCTGCACTTATTTTTCTTGGGGCTCTCTTCCATTTTACAGTGATTTTATGCTTCTGTGGTTTCTGTATGGTTGTGACCATTACAGAATGCTTTTGTGTGCTAACAACTTGCTCGTGTGTGTTGTTGAGCGTTCACGACAGCTGAAGTCAACCCACATCCAGCATGTCTGAAACTTAAGCCCCACGGCCCAATCAAACTCTTGCTGAAGTCAGTGACAAGGCCGGCATCAGTGGGAGCTGGACTGAGGACAAAAAGTCTTTGGAGGCAGACGTCAGAGTAGGAATATCACAAAATACTGTGTTCCTGACCAGCTCCAGGGCTGGCTCTTGTCCAGAGTTTGTGTGTGCTTGCCTGTGTGCCCTCTGTGCTTCTGTTGCTTTGCTTTGTTTCTTTGAACAATTGTTTTAGCACTTTTGGATGTAACATTTGAGAGGGCCCTCTGGCACAAGCTCTGTAAAGTGTGTGGGGCAATTTTTTTGATATTGTTCTGTGGAAAATGATAAAAATGAAGCATGCTGATTTTTGATTGGACTTGATGTGGGCTAGATAGGATTTTCCCTGAGAGAAAGCAGATGGGCACTTGCTATAAAGTGGGTGAATATCTAATCACATGGAGACTGCTTTGCACTTGTTCCCCTCAACAGTTATCCCATGTCCTGTTCAGCCAGTGTCTGAGCCAGGCTTTCTGGTTAGCGTTCAGAAGAAGTAATTACAGGAAATGAACCTGAGAGTTCTTCTCAGTGCTCTTGGACAGATCTCTGAGTAGATGAATTCTCTTATGCCTCTTTTGAATGCAAAGTGGTAAGGCAAGAGTTTTTGATGCAGACACTAAACATTCCAGTGTAACTTCAGGGTTCTTTTAAATAAAAAATGGCTCCTGTTTCATAACCCAGAGAGCTGAGTTGCAATGGGACCCCAGTCACTTGTACGTACGAAGTGGGGGGTTTTGTTGGTTTGGGGTTTTTTTTGCTTTGTTTTTATGAGTCAGTGTTTTAGTACAATACCTGATCTGGATACTTTCAGAGCCACAAACCGTAACACCTCTGTAACTTTCAACCACAGGTAAAGGGGTATTTGACCAACCTGAACTGGTCCACAGTTTTGGTTGCTTTTGTTGATTTAGTGATGTTTAGACTTTTAAAGATATGCTTCTTTACATTTTACTCATATGTCAGAAATACATCTTATTATATATACAAACAACAATGCTAGGCTCTTATTCGTTACTTTTTAATGTAAAAATGCATTAGGCTCAATTGTGTGTGCTGAACTGCTAGGTGGTTGTGTGAAGGCATGCAAAGAAAGTGAATCTTGAGCTACTTGAGTGAAATAAGGGTTTTCTTACTGAAGCTGTATGGAGTAACAGCAGCAAAAAATATATGTTTGCCTTTATGAAACAGTGCATAACTAGTGAGTGAGACCTGGTTAAGAAACTTTTGACAACTCTTTTTAGGGTGGACCAATTTTAACAAAAGCTTGATTTGGTAAAGTCAAGATGTTGCTTCTGGTCAGAACTCAAAGGAGAAACCTCTACCATCAGCAGCTCATGTGTTCTATTTTTAGGCAGTAGAGGTTTGGGGAACCCAAGTTATGGGTTGAAGTAACTTCAACTTGGGTTGAAGTATAAGGTATTTGGACACCTCAAAGCAGAGGTTTGAATGGGTCTTTTCTACATCTCTGGTGATAAACCAGAAGAAAGTACTAATACTGGGTCCTTCTTGATCTTCAGAACCAAATTCCTGTGCTGTTTTTTAAAATGTCTCAACTTTAATGACATGATGTCTGTCAAGGCACTACAGAAGTGAAAACCTCTACCCCTTGACTATTGTATTTTGGATGAATATCAACAGATTACTAACTTCTTTACCTCTGGGGACTTCTGGGGACTTCAGTGCCTAATGATGGGCCTTCCCTGGAGTATCAGAGGAAGACAGGGAGGTGTTACCTGTTCTTTTCTTTCCTCTTTCTGAGTAGCTTAATGATTACCAGAACTAAATGTAAGGTAAACCTAGCACTACTTTGAACCATTAATTCCCATTCATCTCTTTCCGAAATGTGGTTGTGTACTCTTCAATCAGCGAGGTATCCTACAACAGAAGAGGTTCTCCTTGTAGAATCATAGAATCATATAGGTTGATGATCCCAAGAGACCCTTGGGATCATCA
>VZTM01033517.1:4249-32621 GCA_013400555.1 Jacana jacana | reverse complement strand
AGAGTCCATTAGATGTGGTGTTGAGGGATATGGTGTAGGGGAGAACTTTGTAGAGTAGGGCAGATAGTTAGACTCAATGATCCCAAAAGTCTTTTCCAACCAAAATGATTCTATTATTCTATTTTTCTTTAGGGACAACACAAGTGTCACGATCAATTTTTGTGGGATTCCATGAAAATTACTTTGTACAAGAAATGCTCATGCTTAGGCTTACAGGAAACCCACTACAAACACTCATATACAGCCCTGATAGCCCTGATGGTCTGTTGTAATTTTTTTCTTAGACTTTATGCTCACTTTGCAACAAGCCTTCTCCGGAGGAACCCTCTGTAGAAAAGTGTTATTTCTTTGCTACCATCTAAGAAAGTATTTTTCACATAAACAATGTGCTGCTGAGTGTTCTTTCATTCACATTAGATGTGCTCTATAGAAAGAAATAATGAAAATGTCTAGTTCAAAGTTTCCTATCTGACCTATCAGAGTAAATAACTGAGTTAACATTTTTGTTCTCTCCCATTGTTCTTGCCATTTCTTCTTGACCTTTTGGCTACTCAGACTTTTATAACAAAACTTTCTGTTTACCACTGTGTTCCAGATAACACTTTTTGAACTATAGGCTTCCAGCTGTCCAGCTGTAATCCAACAACCAGCTGCTGAGCACTACTGTGGTTAAAAGTGTTTATTTTCCAGGCCATGAACAAGCTAGAAAATATATCACAGTTCAGAATCTATGGATATTACATCTTAACCCTTGATGGATCACAAAGCTCTCCCTGCATCTAAAGCTGGAAGAATGAAAGGTGAATTTCAACTTCAGTTTTGATAGAGCTGGGGGATAGACCCTCCTTCCCCTCTCTCTCAAATCTCCTATTCACAGACCAGAATGAAATCGGTCAATATAATATCAAGAAAGAAAATCTTCTTGTTTTCTGTGACTTAGGCCTGAGGAGAAGGCATGAAGGAGCTATCTTTCCCTTTCTCTCTCTTTCTTCTCTCTCTCTCTCTTTCTCTCTCTCTCTTTCTCTCTCTCTATATATATGAATTTAAACATTTGTGAAAAATCCAAACTTTGGCTTATTTCCCTAGCTGTCTCTGTCTCCCTGAGGAATCTACTCGCCATCTACTCTTAAACACATTCAGGGATGGTGACTCCACCACCTCCCTGGGCAGCTGATTCCACTGACTGACCACTCTCTCTTTGAAGCACACAACCAGAGGTTCTGAGATGAGGTATCCTGGACATCCACCACACACTCAAAATCAAAAAGACATCATAACATGAGCAAGACAAAAAGCAGATGAGGCTAAAGAAATTCAAGCAGATGTCATGGATTGTTTTCAGTTCACTGCGAGATGAAATTTCTTTTGTTTGTTCATCTTCAGTAAAATTGCAAATAGGAGTTTGTGTTGTCCTGGAAAATAACAAAGCTGGATGTTTCTGTGTCCTGAAACTCTTCTGCCTTGGATGATATGAGTGCATCTATGTGACAGCTACTAGGGAACATGCCAGTGACTCTGAGATCTGCACAATATTCTTTCTGTGCTACATATTGCTGAATAGGTTGGGGCAATCTGAAGAAGACTGAATTGTTCATATTTGCCTTCTTAATTAATTTGGGTCAAATGTTTTTAAACCATACACTGAGACTGTTCTGCACCTAAAGAAAGTATTTGAAGAACTAGAAGCTGCACAGAAGTTTAATGTTTTCATTACTGTGGTGTTAGGGTGGTCCTTTTTTGCTAATCATGCAAATGCTTCATATTAAAAACAGCAAAACAATAAACAAACCAGTATTTTTTAATTTGAATCATTTTGCATTTCCAAAATATGCACAGTGCACATTTCTTTTGTACTACCTAATTCCATCCTATTTCCTAGTTGAAACTAGACTTTGCTGGAAAATTAATTTAAAGTATTTTATTCTTGAGAAATATTTTTCTGAAATAAAAGAAAAAAATGAAAAGAATGCAAACCAGTCGTAAATCCCCCAAGAAATTATGTTAAAACCGGTCACTTTTAATTTGCATATTGTTTGGACTGAACCATCCCTATTGTTTGCCATTAAAACCTGATTTTTACAGCTCCACCTGCAGATACCTCCATTGTAGTGTAGGTAATTTGATGTGATCATAGAATTAACAATACTGGATGACAGTCTGGTGGGGCAGGACTCCACAATTTGCAAGGTAGGAAGTTGAATGCTCAGCTGACCTTTATTTGAACCATCCAGACCTCTACAGTTTGTACAAATGGGTCAGAAATCTCGTCAGAAGACCAATTCAAGAGAGATTCATTATGCTTCCTTTTTCCAGTCACTATGGGAGAAAAACTCACCTTAAGGTTAGTCAGAACTCCAGGTGGGTGGGTCTTCATCAACCCCAAATAATGAACCCTGTGGTACACTGTTTCTCTTTTGCAGCAACTAGAAGTCCCAGGTTTGTATCTGGTTTTATTTCATGCAGGAAAAAAATATTGCCTGCCAAGTAGACTAGACCTTGGGGGACTGCTTCCGCAGTTTTGAAACCACATCAATTGCCAGTGCTGACCTCTGCTCTCATTTCATACGTGTGTGATGAAGGTTTCTACTTCTTTTTTTTCTGTGGAGACAGCAAGAAAAATGAAAATCAAGCTTGTATGCCTGTCCCTGAGACTCTTGCTAGAAAGTGAGAGTTATTTCTAGTTCATATTTTTCCTCTTACAGTCATCTGCTGTAAGAACTATGACTGTGTGCCATCCCTAATCTCTCCTCTCCTCTCAGAAGAGGGAAACCTGACAGATCAGTGGCTCTACATAAGGTGTAATAAAAATAGAACAAATAGGTCTGAGGATGATAACTTTCCTTCACTAGGAAATGCTCTGCGGAAGTGGAAGCAGGGCTGAACTCGGGGAAGAAAGATCCCTGCAGTCAGGACTTGCATCTGAATTTGTGAATTATTTATATGAGGCAGATGGATGTGTGTGTCCTTGTGGTGTGACTTCTGCCCCCGCAGTAGGAAGTGAAAGAATACTTTGTAAGTGCAGCAGAAGCTGCAGCTGCCCCTCAAGGAGAGTTGATGCAAACTAAGCAGTGTAAGGAAACCTCTAAGACACCGAACAGTGTTGTAATCTGTAATCTGTGAAGATTCTGGGAGGCTTCTGCGAACCTGTTGTCAGGCTGTATTACTTGCTGTATAGAAATACACCAGAGAGAACAACTCCCACTGTCAACACTGGCTTGAGGAATTATTCCACTGAATCATGACAGCCACAGCCACCTCAGCCATGCAATGCCCACAATGAAGGTGTGAAACAGATTCATTTGCTTTCACAGTTCCAACCTCATGTCATGAAGGAGCACTGATCCTAAAACTGGGAAGTGACATCCATTTTAGACTGGGGGACATAGTCAAGAGTAGTGCCATCTCCTACCTTCATTGGGGCTTTAAAGGAATGGAGTTCCATTCCAAAGGTTGGACTGAGAGATGAGTCTTGTCACAGCTAGCGTTGTGACAGAGTGTCTGGGAAATAGGCATTTCATTTTCTGCAGGAAACACACTGCCCAGGTGTGAGTTACAGCATGTGAGAAGGTGGAAATGAAAGGAGAGCCTCGTCCTGAGCCCTGCAGGAAGCACAGGCACAGCCAGGCATGCTCTGCTGTTGATGGAAGCATTTGCACAAAATGAGACTGGCCATGCTTTTCTGAGAGGGGCTAACCAGGGAAGCATTTTGTTGGCTTCATACAGTGGGAACACCGTAATGATACTAAGTGCTGCTTATTTTTTTCAGAGCAGAAATGGAGAAAGCAGCTCTCTTGGCTTCTTTTTAGCCTCTTCCAACTTTTTAGGCACATCAGATGGAGAGATCAGACCAAGTTTGGTCAGTGGCTAAGACCAGTGAGAGAACTTTCAATAAGCAAGGTTTTTAATCAAGAAAGATAGACTCACAAAATATTGCTATGAGATCTTTTTAGTCACTCTAACCTCATATTACACATTTACAAGTTTTTTTAAAAAAAAAAATAAAGCTGATCACTAAGCAAATAACACATGTAGATGTACATTTTGCAGCATAAAGTAATTTGCTGCCTAAGAACTGGTGTCACATCTAGTTAAAAACATGTACAGAATATGTTCTCACTTCTTATCTCTCTGCTTGTCTGCCAGCCCTTGGTTTTTCACCTGTATATGCACACATACACATTCTATTTCTAGAATTTGAAACTATTTCAAACTATTTCTAGTTTTTCTCAATGAGACCTAGAAGTTGGAAGTAAGGCGTGGCTCAGCTAATCTTTGTGATCAAATAATTTTCAGTACGTTTGTGATGAAGGCATGGTGATCCATGACCTACAGTTTCGGAACTAGGTGCTCTCTGTCCTAGCAGCCATAAGGATGTGACACATGCAAAGACCTATCTCCAAGGATGACAGAACAGACTTCCAGAACCAGCCTTGCCTTTCCTGGTACCCTCTGGGGAGCCTAATCAATCAGCTAAAAGTTGAAGAATGAAGACAGGGGGCAATTGCAAATTTCATACTATCTTGATGAGGACATATTTAAAGTATATATAATTATATACTTTTAAAATAGTCTGCCATTTACCCAATATCTGGATCAATGCAATAAGTGATTTAGGGGAAAAAAAGAACTCAACAGAACAGCCATGCTGAGATAATGAACTTGACAGGAGGGAAGCAGCAAAGAGAATTATGGGACACTGGTTCTCTCCTGTGAACCAGATCCAATTCCTGTTATTTTGTACCATTTAAGAACACGTACGGGAATTGTTTATGGTCGATGGAATGAAGCAGAAGGGAAGACAGAGAGTGATCTCCTTTGGCTGGCCTTTTCCAGGGAGCCTGATACACTTATGACTCAGAGAGACAAACACATTGAAATCCTGAGCCCAGTCCTTGTTTTGAAGGTTGTGTAACCAACCAGCCAGTCGGGTCAATTGGACACATTTATTTGCTTTATTTGTTTATATTTCAGTTTAAATCTGAATGATTCTGTGCTGTATTTTGACATTTGTTTGGACTCATTTGGTGTTTTTTTTCCTTACGTATATATTTTTAATCTTAGAAGTTATGAAAATAGGTTGAGCTGAGGAAGATCCTGCAAGGTACTACCTGGCACTGTGGAAGGCTTAAAGGAAGACTCCAAGTGCCAAGTTTATAAAGCTTTCGGTGGAAAGTAAATGAGAAAGAAGGCACAGAGGGCAGCTTTTTTTGTATAGACGTGGGGGTATATTTCTTATTTCAAAACATGCATGAAGAAATGTCTGCTTGGGATGGGGAAAACAGACCCATCATATGGAGAAATCCTGTTAGAGCTAGACATCTGATGGCTCTCTTCCTGCATGTGGCCACACTGTGCCCAAGCCCTTGGGGTGAATAAAACAAATCATGCCACAGAAGAATGGGAAGCAGAGTTTCAGGCAGTCCACTTTGCCACTAAAAGGTAGAAATGAGTTTCCTTTGCTTCTTCCGATGTCTCTAATGTTTTGGAGCTTGTTTGAGAGACCCTGCACCTTCAAATGAAGTGTGGCCAGAAATGTAGGAGACATTACTTACTGATGTCCAATAGTTCTATTTTAATTTTTCCTTCATGCTCACCGCAGGGACAAGTCTGGAACTGTCTCTAACAAGTAAATGAAGGAGAGGTTCTCTGGGGAGGACCATAAGGCTTACATATGGAGCAAGAGGCTTTGTACTTTTTCCCTTCTTTTGGTTCTGAGAGGTACCAATCTAGGTGGAAGCAGCTTCTGCTCCTCTCCTGGGGACACCTACCCCTTTGAAGCAGCCTGTGTGACATGTAAATGCTCTCTATTAGCTCCTGGGCTGAGCTGTGGCTCCTTCTCAGACTCCATTACCTGTGTGAGCCTCATGAGGGAAGTTACTCTGAGAGTTTTTGTGTCTCCCTTGGAGGAAGTCCATGCCTGGCTGGGCTGGGAAGGCCCTGGAGGGCATGGGCCATCTCTCAGCATGAAGCTCATCAGAGAATTCAGTGAGGTAATGTGGTGAGACAAACATTAAAATGACTCAATAAATAGCTATAACTTCAATCTGTAAAATGAGTTTACCATTATCCCTGCTGCTCCCTTGCCTTCTCTGCTAACATAATGAATGCACTCATTGTCACTGCCTTTTGGGTTTTTTTCGGTGTATTCTGGCAGCAAAGAACTTTAAGTCATAAGCAGAAACAGAGTAATGTTAATAGAAAACCTCTATGATTAAGCTATGAAGATTACCCATCTCTAACAGATAGACTGTCAAGATGTGCACAAGTTGGAATGAATGCAAAATTGCTACTGATACTCTGGATTTAGCCTGACTCCTATCTCATTCCAGGAGCACAATAAAATAATAATGTTCCCATTATAAACTTGATCTATAGATGGCTTTAAATACTTTCATCCTCTGGGAAGAAGGAAAGGAAAGCAATGCTGAATCTCACAGCAAAAGTCCTTTGGCTTAAAGCTTATTTTTTACTTAAGTGATGAACTATCAGTGGGATATTTAATTAGAAGATATTAATAATACCTCATATACTTGAACTCTAATGAGACAATCAGATTCTGCATCACATCACAAAAGTTTTAAAACTCTTCTGTACTCACACAATAAGCACATTTAAAAATATTTAATTGTAATATAAAATTTAGTGAAACTGCCAGGGGATAAAAAAGCCAATGAATTTATGAAAGCATTTTTCTATAAGGTTAAAATACTTCCAGAGCCAGTGGTGGGGCAAGGCAAGGCAAGTTTTGCCAAAAATGGCTTTTGAATGAAGATGCATATAAAGAGGATATTTCTGATAGTTGTGAATGGATCCTGTGCTCAGTGTGATAGAGAAGAGGGCACTATTACTTTTTAAATTTTCCTCTGGTATGAAGACAAGATAAGAAGAACCCTTGGCTGTACCATGTCACAGCAGGTTCATTCCTGCTCAGGTGCAACACCTTGCCACCCCTTCAATAGTGCTGGTTGTCTGTGGGATATCCTTCTGGCTGTGACCACTGATATGCTCCCACCCAAAAAATAGATTGTATTGGGACGAGATGGGGAGGCAGGACACTTGAGGGTTCGTGGGCTTCAGCCTGGGGACAGTGGTGAGAAATAGATGAGGGAGTGGGGAATGGGAATGTAAGCCATTTTTGCCATTGCAGGAAACCTTTCTCATCTTTCAGCAGTTGCCAGTACTCAATGCTGCAGAAGGAAGCAAAGACATACCCCCCCCCAAAAAATGGCATGCTGTGACATCACAGTCACATATTGACCTGGAAATTGTATTCCCCCTGAGCATCAGGTGGTTTGCACCCTGAGCCAACACAGCTGGTTGTCCTTTCAGATGGTCCAAGCCACACCCCTCTCCTGCCCTCCAGGAGCAATTGCTTATGGAGTCCAGGAAACTGAGATTTGTTTCTCCCACACTGCTCTTCTCCCCTTGCCTTGCCCCTCCTTGTCCCCATGTCCTTCTAGGCTCTCAGGTGGCAGGAGAGCGCTAAATGCCTGTAAGGAGCCAGGTTTCTGAGCCATCAGCATACTCTCCCTCTCACATTCATGGCCAGGGATGATTGAGCTCTGCCTGGGGACTGCTGATGTGTTACACAGAGCAAGAGAATAGTCCCAAATGTGGGATCCTCCTACTTCCATCAGAAGCCTTGGCTGCTCAGCTAATTTAATTTTGTAGCTGAAAATATTATTAGTGGTAATAAATTTGTCCGCCTTTTTGGAAATCCAGCCAGTGAACCTTTACTCTCTTTTGCAATGGGATGTAAAAGGATGGGGAAGGGCTGCAATCCTAATAAAAATACTGCACCAGAGAGCTGCAGAAATTACAACACACCAGTCATGTGAGAAGAATGTTTGCAGTCATCCATTGCGGGTGTAGCTAGAAACGCTTGTTGAAAGGATTCAAACAGAAATAAACACACGCACACACAAAAGCTGCATCAGGTCAGATACTGATTTCACCAAACATTAATACCAGGCGACCTGCAGTGGCTTCTTTGTGCACCACATCTCTGCATAAGTGAGACCAAACTTGGTCCTAACCAGGGAAATTTAGAGTAGCTGTGTGTGTCTGAACCTTGGGCAGATTTACACAGCATCATGTGTTGTAAGGGCATAAGTAGTAAGCAGTTTATATCTTTCCATAGACAGTCTTGTGATCTTCCCTTTCCAAGTAACATTAGCAAACTACGCACTGAAGTATGGGGTTTTGGTGTGCAACAGTGCAGGAATAAATATGAGGGACTTGGAGCTGCTGGAAGGGTCTCTGTGTATTCACGAGTTTTTGTGGTTTACTAGAGGAAGATGAGGATGGATGCAAAGTTTTCTGGCTTTACTTTTCTTCTCTGTGCTCTTTGTTAGCTCTCAAGTCCCTCTGACACATTTGCAGTTTTGCTTAGTATTGCTCATGACAAGTGATCACACTTGTAAGGAGGAGAAAAGTGAAGAACATTCTCCAGAATGATAGTTTTAACATGAAATAGGAAAATATTTTTAAAAATAGATAGTATAGAGATTATAATCATGCCATGCAACTTTACAAGCCAGGGATAAACCTGCATTTAAGAAGCAGACCCTGTCTTCCTAGCAATGGCAAGTTCTGTAAATTAGGAGGTGGTTGCATGGCAGGACACTGGCTTCCCTCCACCTCCTTGAGAATACAGGATCAGGGACTACGCGTGGGAGCTTCCTGCATGTCCACTGAGTCTACTGGTCTCCTGTACTGTCAGACAGTCTCTCTGCCCCATCAACAAAGGATGAGCCTCCTACCCTTCTGCACACCTCTTCAGCTCTTCTTGGGAGGGATGCTCATTGCAGGTCGTGCACTGGCTGTTGGGAAGAAAGACGAACACTGACAAGCCTTGCAGGTGAGCTGTCAAAGAAGTCACATCAGTTTGTGCTCATGCCTCACTTGGAAGAGGGTAATCTTCTCAATTATACCTCACTGCTGCTTTTAGCCATATTTTTGGGGTCTGGGATTCTGGTTTTGCTTTTTATCCTGAAAGGAGAAAAGAAAGGGAAGTGTGGATTTGCAAGCTTTGTGACATACCCCTTATTTGGAGGGTGAAGATGGTTTGTTCTTAATGAAAAGTCTTTTGTTAGGCAAATTTCAGTTCTTGCTGCGCCGTTGGTCTGATGCCAACTCTATCCTTCTGGCTTGTTGAGACGACATTTTCCACAGACATGGAATTTCCTTAAAACATGAGGTTAAAGATACAAAATGTATTGTTCTGACAGAAATGGAAAAAAAAAAAAAGAAAAAAGAAAAAAAATGCCTTCATTTTACCATTCAGGTAAAACATGTTTGGACAGCTATACCCAGGTCTGTTGAAAGTAAACATTTTCTTCCTAAGGGGTATTATCTATTCTTTATAATTGCAGATGATACTTTTTGGTATAGTGTTTTTTACTTTGTTGATGGTCAAAATTTTGCATTGTGTAAAGATGGGGTTGATTAAAGGTGAAGATCTGTTGTCAGTAGATGCCTTATGTACCTGGGGCCCTGATGACCAGAGCACTATCTACTCTCATAGACAGAGTTTGGAAGCAAAGGTGCCCTCTGGGGAACACTTCTTAGTGTGTCCCTGGTTCTCAGAAAACTTGTCTTGATGTTTGTTCTTTTAATAACAGGGGGAGTTCAGGTGCAAAACACCAGTGTTGGGATGCTCTGCTTTCAAAACTGAGGAGTGTTAAAACTGGATCTAAGAAAGTGGGGATCGCAGCAGTTCTTTCAGGGGTTAGTGTCTCTTCTTTGATTAACAAATATCTGCATGGCTGAAGGAACTACCAATCATTCTAAATGTAACATGGAAGCCACTGAATTTAGCTACATCCCAAATCCATGTGACCCCATATATTTTTTCAGAGCTCCAGTCCATGGCCAGCACCTGATGCTCCAGAGAAAGGTGCAAATATCTTTATAGAAGGACAAAAGCTTTTTTTCTTTTTTTTTTTTTTTCCTGTTGTGGTATTTTTAATTAATCCTTGTAACTAACTTGAATGTCTGATTGGAAATCAGACAAAATCTGAAATCTGTTAAATTTTTCTGTTACCAGAAAACACAGAGCTTCTTGGACAGAAATACAACTTTCCTGCTTCCAGAGATTTTTGGGTGAATTCCCCTTTACTTCCCTGAGAGCAGGATTAACTACTACAGGAAATTCTGAATGCTCACAGCTAGAACAGTCATGAAAATGGAGTATGTTGCTTCCTCAAGAAAAAAAAAAAAAGAAAAACAAAAGCAGGTCTGGCTGTGTGATAGTCAGCAGATCTGTGGTTACCTCTGCAGCATCCATTAATCCTTCTTCGATAGACAAGTGATATCATTAAAGAGTAAAAAAAATCCCTTCTTTCCTAATCTTTCTTTCTTGTGGATGTGAAAGGTCCTCCACAAACTATGCTGAAGGCAATATTAAGTTAAACACAAACCTGCTGCAGTTCAGAGAACTGCTCTGGAAAATGCAGTCACTGGTGCATCTCTGAAGCAAGTTTAACAGCATCTGTGTAATGGAGGCTGTTTAGTCAATGATTCATCCCCCATGCACTTAAATTGGCCTTTAATAGTCTCTGCTATAATGATAAAACAACATATAAGAAACCTCTCCCTGTCAAATACTTTTGGACAAGTGACACTATTGTCCCAAGCTGCCATTGATCTCTTCTTACCAGCCGTCTGAATGTCTTCTCTGCCACTTTTTGCAATCGCCTTGTTTATTTGGATATCTAACACGAGTTGGGGTCACTTTCAGCATCTGGCTTTTGCCCTAACAAAAAAGCCATTAATAACTGCAACAAAAAGTGATGTGAAGCCTCAACAGATTATTAGTTTTGCTTCAAAACAAGTTTATTGCACTGAGGATTCATTCACATCATAAAGTAAAGTGAACATACTGTTGTGCTGACCGAACTCTGAGGCATGTGTGCTAAAATCAATTCTATGAAGTTGTTCTCTGAGGTACAATGTGCTCCCTTCCAGGCCTAACAGAGCAAATGATGGCTCTTCCTTATCTGAGGAGACAAGAAAGCTTTTGTCATTTGTAAAGCTGAAAGATAACAATTACTCGTTTGAGTAGGAATGTCAAAGAACTTGCCTGGTTATGTCCACTTGGCATAAAACCCCTATGTTTATGCCAGGCTCAGAGAAATGACTGAACTCATGTCTTCTGATTGAACATTTTGCACACTAAAGTTTTCCTAGGACAAAATAAATCATCCAGAAGATAGTAATGTGATGCTAAGAGACAACTCATAACTTAACCACACTACTGTCTGTCTGGAGTTGTTCTCTTTTCAATATAGCTGATGAAATTCTAGCACTGATATTGTTTTTGTCTGCTAACCTGTCTCTGACTTTGAGGCACTTGACTCCTTGCATGACAGGTGATCTTACTGAAAAGTTTTTTACTGATATTAAGAGTCACCTGCTAAACTCACACTCTGTGATCAGCTCCTTTGTTTTATTCAAAAATCTACATCACAGTGCATGACGAGATGCATGATGAGGTGTTGCAGCAGACTTGTTACCCCTCTTTCCCTCTCAGCCAGTACAGCACACTTTCCACCACAAAAACAAGCCATTACAGGTGTTATGCCTTCACAAAAATGCTACTTTTCTACTTAGTGCAATGCAATGTTTTCAGAAATCTTTGAATCTTTTCAGGGATTCCCAGTGACAGGATGAGGGGCAATAGGCACAAACTGCAACATAGGAAGTTCCATTTAATTATGAGGAAAAACTTCTTCACAGTGAGGGTGACAGAGCACTGGAACAGACTGCCCAGGGAGGCTGTGGAGTCCCCTTCTCTGGAGACCTTCAAGCCCAGCCTGGATTCAGTCCTGAGTAATGCGCTTTAGGCAATCCTGCCCTAGCAGGGGAGTTGGACTAGATGGTCTTTAGAGGTCCCTTCCAATTCTGACAATTCCATGATTCCTTGATTCCATGAATCTATAGGGATTCTTGCCCTTGAACTAGCACTGAAGCCTCATCAGCAGTGCACCGCTGCAGTGTTTCAAGGATGTCTTCACTTGTGGCATGTCAGGTCTATTTTACTCTCACAATGCTACATACAGCTTGTTTCAGAGTGGATATTTCCCAACATACTTGTGAAGTTGGGGGATATGCTTGGTCCGTAAGAACTGGTCTTGCTGGAGTTAGTAACTGCTAGGCTACTGCATACTCAGAAAAACTCTTTAAAAAATCTACTTGGTGTTAAATGATTGATTTTGGGGTGCTCCAAATGAGAGTACAGCACCTGTTAAGGGTTACTGCATATATATAGACCCATATCATGCAGTTGAAGTTGTATGACTAGTTACTGCTTCCCTTCTTTTTAACAACTTCACACTTTTGCAAATCCTCACGCTGTTTCTGTTTGTGGTTAGTCAGCCCTGAGGACCATGGTCTGTTCCTGGTAGTAGACAATTAAGTTACTCTTTAGCTGTAGGTTTTGACACTTGATGGTTTCTAGCCTTGTTTGTGGGCAGTTTGTGGTGGGTAAAGGTTTTGACTCCCACCTTCTTGCAATCCTGCTGGCCTCTGAATGTAACTTTGATGCTCTTGGAAGCTAAATTAGGGGTCAGCTCACATTTATTCTTGGTAAATGGGCAAAGACATCAAGAAAGACATTACATGGGCATATTATTAGGTGAGCTTGCCTCAGAGATATTTTGGAGTGCTGGCATCATGAATATGAGACCCTCACACTTCTTCCAAACCAGGGTAAACGCCCTCACACTGATTACACACTTTGTCAGTAGTTCTGCAGAGCTGCCTTCTCCTGTGACAGTCACAGCTACCGGAAATCTCTTTGCAGGGATGAAACCAGCAAACGTGGGCTTTAGGGTGGGAGGAATGGGGGTAAAATGCAAGGAAAAGTATTCTTTCTCCTACTGTTATTTTCTTTTAAGTAGAAACAGATGTGTGGGGAAAGAAAGTCTATTTTGAATTTTGCAAACATGAATTTTACTCTGAACTTCCCAGCAAATAGCAGAGAGACACCAAGGAAATAATGTTTTTTGGTTTTAGAGCACCACAACCATAACAAGTTAATATCTGGGAAGCATTGTTATTCCAGAGCATCTCAGGGAAAGGAAACCTGTCACTTCAGCACAGAAAGAGAGAGAACTAATACTGCCTCCAGCTTACTTTTGCATTATCCCTCCAAACCAAGTGGCCACTCCTTACAGCTGCCCATTGCATTCCCCTGCTTCTTCTCTGTCTTCTCCCACTGTAATGATGCTGTTGTTTCTTGTGACTTGACACTTATCACCATTGCCCTTGCCCTCAGGTTTATGACTACATAAAAAAGGGACATTCTCCTAAGAGATCTGTATATGAAACACATTGGCCCAGATTACTCAGACGTGCTGAGGGTGGTTTGGGTGGCCAAACCCCTTATAGACAGGCTGTGTGCCTGAGGCAGGGGATGTAACTAGGGCATTCCAACACTCCCTGTGCTGTCATGAAGACACGGTCTGAACCAGACATAGCACAAAAGGAAGCTGATGCAAGCAAAAACAGACATTAGACAGATTACTTTTTTGTAATTATTATTTTTTTATTTGTAAAAGGACTCAGTGTGGAAGCTGCAAAGAAGTAGCAGCTTGGCGACCCAGTCTAACCTGACCCCTGACTTTCTGGTGAAACTAGCACGTATAACATCTCTGGTTTTGGCTAGTTATGAGTAACACATTACTGGTGGTTTGTGAATAGAAGCCCTCAGCATATTTCTGAGAAAAAAATACAGACATTTCATGGGCAAATATGGTAAATGAATGCATTTTTTCATAGTTTTAAATTGTGGGAAGAAACCTTTTACAGGACAAATCAGTGGGGTATTTGGGAACTGCTAAACATACCAATTTAGACTTTTATTATGGGCAGTTGTCAGAGAGGAACATGCAGGAAACAGTGAATCTCCAGTGTTGTGTAAACCTAGCTGTTGCCCTCGACCTTGTATGTTGGCAGTGAACTGTGAAATGTGATTTGGAGCCAAGGAGTTAAATGTTATATTGCAATAGAAATGTCTCCCATCCAGGGATTTCATTCTGTGATTCAGTCTGTTGGACGCCACGTCAGCTGTAAAGACTTTGAGAACCCTGAGGGTTTCACTGCAGGTCTTTATTGTTCCACAGGGTTTCCAGGAAGGGTTTCTTGGGGAAAAACAGAGGGAAGCTGGGTGAGCTTATGCATTGCAAATGACCGGTGGTCCTGAGCCTTGTATGGTGTAGGCAGGAAGGAACAGCCATGTCAACCGTGGCTCTTATAGTAAGTAATCACAGCCTACCCAAGCAGGCCTCTTGGCCGTTAGAGACTGATGATTTCATTTCTCCTTTCTGAGTTTTGCTCATTTCCTTGGGCCTCAACTCTTCGTAGCCAGATCTCTGGAGTGTTTTACACTATGCTAGAATAGTTTTCAAATGTCTCTATTCCCCAAAACCAAAATCACCCAATTATCCAAGGAAGAAAACCTTTGTAAACATGCCTATCATGTTGAATCTATCTTACAGAAAAGTGCACCTCAAGTAAGATGGATACACATACCCTTGGGTAGAATAAACTTCTATATTATTAGTTGTGTTTCAAATGATGGGGTTAGCATTCATGCCTAGCCACTAAATAATTTGGTTTCCGGAAGTTTCTCTGGAATAGGACACAGTAATTCTAGTAGCTGTATATTCTGTAATGTAAATACTGAAAAGCCAGTCCTGCAGGATGGAAAATAACCCATGAGTTTATTGTGGTTTTTCTCCCTTTCATATTTTTTTCCCCTTTTGCTACTTAGAACTACACTACGTTCCTACCCTTAATGAACTGAAAACGGGGAGTGATTGTGGTATTCTTTCAGGTGCTTGGAGATATAGTTAAGGGCTGTAAGAGGCAGCCTTCTTCTTCCTTCATCCAGCCACCACTTCACATTTCTGTCCAAGAACAATGGAAAACGCAACATAGACTGTTCTGAAATCTGACAAAGATTTCCCACACACACACACACCTCCCCAATAACTGCAGTTTTATGAAAAAGATCAGTTTACACATTGTTAGATTTCTTAGTACTTTGACTACTAGCCCCATAAAACTACATGAAAACTCATGACAGATCATACCATAGGGACATGTACCTGCTGAAAAACTAGAGTTGTGCTTGGGCTTGTAGAAATTGGTTGGCAACACATAAGAAAGCCAGAAACTGCCATTGTGCAAGCTGATGGTTTTCTTGGTGTATATGTGCCTTCCAGCCAGGCTGGTTTTATGGTATAGTCTTTAGCAATGATTCAGTGTGGGAATTCTTCATGATGTTATTTATGGCTTTATGTCTCTGCCTTTCTGCAAACTATATTCATAGATCTCCAGTCTGGCACACCCTAAGCAAAGAGCACACATTGAGTGCCACCTGAGAAAAGTCTGGCTGAAAAGACTAGATGTGTCCCCTGGGCACACCAGGGAAAGAAATGAGATGGAGGCTGGCTCTGTGGCATCGTTCATCAGGCACAGTCCCCTACAGGCAAGTCTCTTACTCTTGACTTCTGTCTAGGAAGAAGATCTATTCATTTAAAGGCATGTGGTGAATTAGGAGGTATAGACAACCCTACCCAACAGTTACTAATTTTAGAGTGCTCAGAGCTGGAGCTTTAATCCTGCAGTATAGCATAGGATTTATATTATATATTCATGTATGTAATCTATGGTTTGTACATGCATTAACAATGCATCTATACATTCAATGTCATGAGTCTTTAAATAATCAAATTGAAAACCAGAATATTGACACACGTGTATAGTCATCATTGGCACTTACCTTTGACAGCTGCCGCAGACCTCATCCTTAGCAAATCCCTATGATCACCCACTCCAACCTGATCCTAGCTTGCTCCCAGCTTCTCAGTGCTGCTGCTTAGGTCTGGCCATTCCCATTTTCTGTCACAACTTCCCAGGTGAGCCACAGCTGATTTGTGTGTCTCCGCTGCTTTTGTCTCCCTTGACTTGCTATATTGTTTGTGCCTACTGTTTCCAGTCTTACTCTCTTTCATTCAGCTCTTCTGCTAATTTAGTTCATTCTTCATCCTGCCTCTCTGAGCAGGCACTCATAACATGGTCTTCACACCTTGCTTTGCTGTATCTCTATGTTCCCTTCTGCCACACCTCGTGTCCTCTTGCTCCTTAGCTCCATTCTCTTTGCAACCTCAGGTTTCCCTCCCCCAACTGGTCTCTTGCCCTCTTCCCACCTCCCTGCCTAAATCTCTTACCTAGCTGATCATTCTCCTCATGCAACCAATGTCTGTCTACTTCTCACCTGCACACCATTACCAGCATGGAGACTGCATTCACACATATCCTAACTTCGCATTTCCAGGTTTTCTTGGAGGGCAGGAGATACCATCTACACTCACCTAAACTGCTGCAGACTGCAAAGATGCCATCCACTTCCAATGGTGGTACTCTTGGTAGGCTGGTAAACTGCTGTAGATTGAAGACTTTGGCCTCTTAGTAGGAGGAAAGAAGCGGTCTGGCTGGACGCTGAACACCAAAAGATGAAGGAGCAGGTTTATATGGGAACAAAAGTGACACCTTAGTGAAAAAACCAAAAAGCATTGTAAAAATGATTGGTGTGCCCACGCTCAGTGAAAATGTGTCTGTCTCACTAGATGGCACTGCAGAACAGTTTGGCAGCCGCTTGCGGGTGCTTTGTCAGGGAGAAAAATCAAGGGAAGCTTTGTGTGTGATGAGGCAGCGTCCTGCTTAATCCACGAAAGCATCTGGGTAAAGTCTGAGCAGCTTTCTCTGCACAGGTGATGTGCCTGGCAGCAGGGAGTGCGTTTCTGTCATCCCTAATTGAAATTTGAAAGAGAAATTTCCAAAAGGTTTTCCACCTTTGGCATCTGTTAGTCCTGAAAAAGGACAAACTGAAGAATCAGAGGGTGTTTGGGGTCAAGAAAGAAAGGTGTTGAGCATCCTGATAACAATCTCTGCATTCAGGCTACAGGAAATACTGTAGTATGGACTCTTACAAGTCCTTGTAATGTGTCCAGGGGACCAAGGACTTCTCCCAGACTTTCCTTGTGGAGATGAGGACGAATTCACCTTTGAAGGGTGAGAGCTAGAGAGACTATATATGGGTAGACTAAAATAAACTGTTGAATAGGAAAGATCTGTCCCCTGGGACTAAAAGGAAGCACAAAGTACTTCCCCCTTCAGACATACAACCAAGGGAGTTGGATTTGCAGCATGTGTTTGGGTCCTGAAAAAGTGAGAAAACCTTTGAGGCTTTGCAGGATCCAAGTGGAGGAACAAGGAAGACAGCGAATAGAGCTCAATTTTTATTTTTTTTTTCCTTATTGTTCCTTGTTTCAGACCAAGGAACAAGCATCAGCTTCCTCCTTGGGGTTCTAATCATCTTGTGCATCTGTCAGTGTGCTGCAAAACTCCTACACAAAACTGCATTTCAATAATACCTCCTGCTCTCAGGGGCAGGATGATATTCTGGCTCCATGGCTGTGAACCTGCTGCCATTCCCAGTCACAAACACACACAGCTCTTCATAAAGCAACCCAAATTTAATGATGGTTTGAGGGAGTTTATATTGTGGCCTAAAAGCACATCAAGTGACCTGCATCAACATGGCCTGTAAGCTTGGCCATTTCAAGCAGAGGAGGTGGTTTCTCCAGCAACAGAAACTAGGTGAGGGTTGCCCTGGAATAAAGCACTTTCTGTGTCCTGGGTTGTTTTGGTTTTTGTTGGGTTTTCTTTTTTTGCTGGTTGGGATTCCTCACATAGCAGCCCTGCTTAGGGACCCTCTCAGATGTGCTCTTTAGCAGACAGTGCCCAGGAGTAAGGAAGACAGTAAATTAACTTTGCCTCTTGCTACAAGAAAACTAACAGCAGCCGCTTTTTTTTCTTTTTTCCACAGAAAGGAAAGGACATGCAGTAAATACGATTGCTTCCCTTCAATTCCAGTCTCACAAAACCACTAAGAACCAGAATTCATGTGGCCTTTAAGTTTAATAATGCTGTGAACAAACATGTTTCACTAGTCAAGACTTTCTCCATGCACTGTGGGTCACATTAGCGGGAAGCTTACCTGACTTGGGCAGTGTGTGCTGGTTCCTCAGTTCCTGTTCCCATCTCCGTAGGCATTGCAGCTGTCTCCTTCATGGAAAGCTGACAGTAAGAGACAGTTCCTTCTTGCTGTTCTGTCTCTGGTCTAGCAGCTGAAGGCAGAGGGAAATTTTGCTGTTGGACCATTGTTTGTTGGCCTCTGACAAGCGCTGTCTGGGCTGTGTGTGGTCGTTGTGATGCTGTGGGAGCCCTGGGGCAGAGAGGAGCAGTACCATGCATGTGCAGTTCTGCTGTAGACCATTGCTTTGTGACCTCCAATCCCAAGCATTCAAATGTCCTCCCTTTCCTTGGGTTAGGTTAAGCTTCCCAAAAATGATGTGACTGTCCTAAAAAGCCTTGATTTTCAAATAAACCTATTTGGGTTTGCTTTATTGCCCTTTTGTCTTTTGGAATTTAAGTTTTAACTACGTCAAACTCTTCAGCCTTTCTCTGCAGCTATAAGGGTGAGAAGCTTTGTGGGAAAAATAAATTCATACCATCCTTGTCTGTGAGGCTTGAAATAAACACCAACATTTGTGAAATGAAAAGTTCCTTGACTCAGAATAAATGACAAAGTGTTGGTAAAGTTGCCTGCTTTTCCTCAGGAGTAATGGAGTTGCACTCTGCTTCCTGGTGCACACCAAGCCCAAAGTAAGCAGGTCCATATCCAAAGCTGTGTAAATTGTCTGATGTTAAGACCTGTCTGCATCAGCTGGTTTGTTGTGGGAACCAAAGCATTGCTGACCCAGTCTGCTGAGGCCAGAGAGTAGGTGCCTCAGGCAAGGAAAAACTGAGAGTCTAAGAGTGATGCAGGTAGTTCGTTCTTTTTCTTGTTGAAACTCATTGACAAAATCCAAAATATAGGCTAATTTAACAGTGTTACTTTTTATTTCCCCTGTATGAATTGTCTAAAATTATTTGATGTAATCAATACAAAATAATAGGACATTTTGGAGGGATTGCAGCTTGATTTCCACTTGAGGGCTAAAACACTCTAGCAGCACTTTTATAACTAGTATTATATGTATTCTGTGTTCCTATTCTGAAGAGGCAATCAAACAGATAAGCCTCTGTAGCTCAGGCACCTGAGGTAGAACATTGCTGCCTGATTCCCAAAGCATAGCTCTGTCCTGTCAAAAATATTTCTGCTTCAGATATATGCATATGGTCACAGGGGGAATAAATTGCATTGCAAAATGACTAATGCAGTATTTCCTCAAATACTGAACAGCAGTTGAGTGCTAAGAACCTATAAGCATGTACATCAACACCATAGATAACATCTTCAGAATAGTAGGTTATCTCTTCTTTACGATTTAGATACATATGATTGGATTTTTCTCTGACAACTTTAGTCATAGTAGCTTCATCTTTGACACATGCTATTGAAATGAAAGAGCATGGGACTAGTTCAAATAAGCACATACATGGAGTTCAAGAATTTAGCATGTTTCTTAACCTAAACTTTGAATCATACTGTGCTGTCTTTACTCACACACACTGCTATACATTTAAATGGCACTCTTAGGTTGTAAGATACAGTCAGGTGGCACAACTGAACCCTGATGGTTGCCTGCCTCCAAAACACTGAAGAAAGTCACTGTAACCACGATTTAGGAATGTATTCAACTCGTGCATAGTCAAATAGGGAATGAAAAGAGGAGATAGGTTGAGGACAAAGTTGAGGTGAGCAGCTGAGATATGACTGGGCAAACCTCTGTAACTTCACTTGCTCAGGTATAAACTAGAGGTGATGACTACCAGCAGAAAGACCTGCAGAGGAATTAATTAGTTAATGTTTAGTAATGAAGAATTAGTAATGAAGAAATTCAAAGATTCAATTAGTGTTTTCAAAAGAGCAGATTTTGCTCTCCTCTAGTGAAGCTGGCGATAGTTTCAAGTGACTACAAAGGCATTTCCTTTTCCTAGTCTCCATATTCTAACAAGGTGGCAGCTACTTTTTACCACACCAAATACAGTAGTGGTTAAAGAATGAATACAATCTGTTGTTGGGAGTTTTCATGGTTCCATGCCAAAAAGTCACACAGGACTTGCGACAGATGTTAATATTATAAGAGTGTCAGGCGATCTGAACTCCGCATCACTGGCAGATGCTAAGATCACTGAGCTCGTTAACAGAGATTCAAATGTAACTGCTTCTGATAGAGTTGAGTAAATCATTAATTAGGGCTCTTACCTTTATATTATTGTAGTAATGCTATAGAGAGAATGTGACACAGGTTCTCTTCTGTTCCCTTTTCTCACTGGTCAAGTTGCTTCTTTCTAGACACTAATCTGTTCAGTTAAGCAGCTACAGGGATCAGGTACAGCTCAAGACTTGCATGTTCATTGCTTCATGGTTCTTCAGCAGATGTGCTATTGAAGTTTTCTGCTCTGAGTCCCTGTCTACCAACGCAATGCAGTGAAAGCCTGTGAACAGCCATGCATTTCTTATTTACTTGTCAGGTACCCGTTGCAAATTGTCTGCAGGCATCTGGAAAAATACGATCAAAACCACATGGTTTCAGATAGTCCAGTGGGATGTACTAGTTATCCTGTGTGTACTGGCTTTCCTTCTGAGAACAGCCAGTCCTGCACAACTACATGTTTAGCAGATACTTACAATGAAGGAGTAAACACGGTGTCCCATGGGTTAGAAACAGAGGGAAGCAGTTCCCATGGGGTGACTGACTGATGCTTCCACAACTGTGAAACTTTCTTTTTTTCTCCTTTTCTTTTCTTTTCTTTTCTTTTCTTTTCTTTTCTTTTCTTTTCTTTTCTTTTCTTTTCTTTTCTTTTCTTTTTTTTTTTTTTTTCCTGCTTCTTTCAAATCACTGAAAGAGGCACTGGCCCTTCTGCCTGTGAGGGAAAGACTCAAGCTGAAGGTGGTCCCCACCTGATTTTCCTCAAAAGCTAAACCAGCTACATCAATCCAGATTTGGGCTAGGATGCAAGCCAACACATAGCATGCACAGTTTGACTTAGCAAGGAGTTTGGGTTTCAGTGTAAGTACAAGACCTAATCTAAGGTGGTGTGGCAGAATAAATGGGGTCCTCTCCCAAGTGTGCTGAATATCCAGAAGTTTCTATTCATACTGCTTACACTGCATGTGTGTCCTTTACAGGCAGCCTTGATTATTTATATTGACACAGATCGAGTAATGGGTTTGCTTCCTAGTGATTGATACAGATTTTCTCCATATAAAGGCAATCATTTGCAGCCTGATTTTTTTGAATGTACTAAAGAATTCCTCCATGTCTAGTTTGTCAGCCTATGGGGACATACTTGACTCAGTGTAACCAGAAAGCATGTATCAGAAGGATAAGCTCAAAGGTGACAGTTGGAAATAGCCCCAGCTGTACCGGAGTTTGCAGGCTGCAGATAGCAGGAAACAGACCGTTTTAGTCTAGGGCAGAAGGAGAAAGCAGGCAGACAGTCTCAGAGACCACGTGTCAAGTATCACATTCAATTTGTTATGCTGAGGTCAGAGGGTGATTTGTTTTTGCATATGAGATCATTATGTTAACAGGACCAGGAGGCAATGAAATGCAAAATAAAATTCCCAGTCCTGGGAATCTTATCGCTTAGCTCACAGACCAGACAGCACGGAGTCCCCAGAAGGGGAAGCAGCTATACTGGCAGAAAAGCGCCTCTATTCTTACATACCATTTTTATTTTCAAACATAAATAGGGAGCAGAAGAATGAAAGCAAATCAGCTCCACTGCTGTGGCAAGTTTGTAAGCACGAACTCTCATCCATGCTCTCTGCATCCAGCAGCCGTCATTCAGCTGCAGTGCTTTAGAGCAAGACTAGAAGAAATCACCCTTTGTACCCAGGGACCCCAAGCCAAGGCTCCTCCTCCAGACTTCTCCTCTGCGAGAAGCTGAAAACTCTCACTACTCTCCGCAGCGGCAAGGAAGCCTGCTCTGAAGTGCAGGGAAGCCTGCTCTGAAGTGCAGCAATTTGCTTTCGTAGCACTTACCTACTGCACAAAAGCACAGTCCCAGATAGCAATTTTATTTTTCCCACGTAGCACATGCTCTTCAGCAGTTGTCTTGGAAAGGAGTCCCTGCATTTCACCCAGCCCAGGTCACCTTTATTCTCCACTAAACACCAGTAGGGCACTAAACACCAGCACAGGGGGTTACTGAACCCACTGATCTAAATAAAGAGGTATTAGTATTGGTAAGATGAGTCCAATTCTCCCTTTTTTTCCTCCAGAACAAGTTTTCAAAAAATATTTACAGTGTAATTCACCTCAATTTACACCTGTATCAATGCAAGCAGAATTGGATCCAATAGCTGTCAGTGCTTTTGGACCACAGTTGGGTTTTCGTCCGTCTGAGGAGCAGAAAGCTGCAAGTTCACATCAGGAACACTCCTGTTTCTCCATCATTTCACTCTGCTTTGTCCTTCATCTCTCCTCCCAGCCAGGCAGGGAAGGGAAGGGAATCTGGCATGAGGCACAGTGCAGGTGACAGCTGGAGGGACACCACTGATGGGAATACCTCCCAATCACACAGGTTGCACCAGCAGGGTGGAGCAGCAGGGTGAGAGGAAATTCCTTGTATGGCTTCCAGTACTCACTAATACGCACCTCTACAGGAATGGGGCAGAGTCTGACCCTCAGTAAATAGGTTCCTTGGGGATGAAAGGTGCTATAAAAGTGAGACGGCAAGCACTCAAAAGTTTGTTGCTCTCTTTTTCCCCTTCCCTTGATCCTTTGTGGATTTGGCTAGTTGGAGCTGTGCTGTTACTGTGTCAGGATTCAGAGACCAAGCAGCAATGAATTTCTCACTGCTACTGCTCCAGACCTAATAGCTAACAGCTGAGTGAAGAATGAGATCCCAGCTGAAAAACAAACAGAGCTTTCCCTCCCCTTGCCTCGGCTGTTGCTGGAGCAGCAGCAGCTCCAGTGTTATTGTAAGCCCCTGGTGTTAGATGCCAGTTCTGGGACTGTAAGTTTGGTTATATTTAGCCTGCCGCCACTCTATTGTTGGGGAATGGCCCAGACTATACTGCCTTTTTCTGGGTAGGTAGAGCCTGGATTTCAAGGCAGGAACAGTTAAATTCATTTTAAAGGTAGTTTCCCACATCCCATTTTACTGAGCAGAAAAATCACGTGGCACAAAGAAAACAAGGCAGAGATTGAAAGTGTATTTGCATCATTTTTTACTTTTTTTTTTTGTTACTAGTAGCTTTCTGGAGAGGTGAAGGCAACTTTATTTTATATTTTTAAAGAAGTCAAACGTTTTAGCATGGCTTACCTTATTTGAACAGAATGAATGTTGGCAAATTTGCTTCTAACTATCGGCCTCATCAACTTTCTGGGCTGCTCTACAGTAGTTGATGTTACGCCAGGCTTTCCATTATAACATTCCCCTCTCTTCTCATTTTCAGGGGTTTCAAACTTGGCTGTAAAAATTTGCTCCGGGATAAAATCTTGGCACCTAGAGTCCCAGCCCAGGTGTGACTTCTTAAAATCACCATGGGCCAAACCCTGAAATTAGTTTCTTCTCAGTCTTTACTCACTGGCACACAACTGTATGTTCATTTCAGGAGAGCTCAACATGGGAAATTATAGGGTAGAGATTAAAGGAAGATTGCATTTTCTTAAGGGGAAACCAACCAGAATAAATATACAAATATTTGTGACATATACATCTGTTGAACTGAGGTTGTACAATCACCCAGGTTTTCTAGACAGGTCATGGAGATGCCATTTTCCTACTTCCCACAGACCTCACAGTCATGTTGTGTAGTTACAAGGCAGTGTAGCCTGCCTTGTGCTTTCCACAGCTCTTGGCAAAATGCAGGGTGGAAGGCTGGCCAGGGGCTGGGTTTCTGCACTCCTCCATGCTTTTTCCCCAAGGCCAATCTGGGCTACAACCTGTATTTCACAGCCCACCTGGTGGTGCACACCTGTCCAGAGGCTTGCAAAGAGGAGTGTGTCCCTGGTCTCATTAGGTTATTCCCTGGCACTAAAGCAGGGAGTGCTTTTAGAGAGAGGTCACAAACCTGGGGTGATCCTGGTTGAACTCAGCTGCACTCAGGGGCTATTATGCCAGCCTGTTTGAAGGTTTTTGTGGATGTTCAGGGAGAGGCACCATATCAGTCCCTATGGAGAACTAATCAGATTGTACAGGATGTGTAATAACCTACAATGCACAACTTCAGTCCCAGCAGGAGTCAGACTTTTACTGTTGTTCAAGACATAGAAATAGTAATTTGCCTTCCTTACCTACACATGAAAAGAGCAGGTCCTCATATTCAACCCACAGAGCAGCACTCCTGTGTCTGTGGTGCCTTGTAAAACATCCAGCAGTCATGCTGAAGGGAGACCTGCTTTGATCCACTTGCAATGATCTGAACTAGGTGCTATGAGACTTAGACCCAGGCTGCTGCAGACTTTTGCAAAGACTCAGCAAAAACCCAAGAAACATCAAGCAAGCCCATGTTGATACTTCCACAGAAGCTCTCTAGGTTTACCGTGTCCCCATGCTTGTAACAATTGGCTCTAATTAGCATGAAAAGGCCACAGTCTAGTCTGTCCTGCAAGGCTGCCTTGCAAAAGAAGACAGGTCTGCCTGCCAAGGTACATGAAGAAATGCCACAAACAGAGTAACACAGGCAGTCTATCTCTCCAAACACAAAGAAACAATGAAAGAGAGAATCCATCAGCTCTCTCATCCCAAACGTCCCTCCTTCTTTAAGACACCTTTGAAAATTTAAAGTCTTAGGCCTTGTTAAGGACAGCTGTTCGAGTGGCCCATCCTATATTGGACTATAACAACCTTTCCAGGTCTTGTGCTATATTAAATGACATAAGACCATAAGGATGTTATATATACTGGGTCCAGTCACTGCTCATCCCTGACAGCAGCTGAAAGCACATGTACAGCGAAGAATATAAAAAATGAACGTATCCATATTATCCGTGATCTTCTATCACCCAATATCTTGTGGTTTAGAAATTCCTCACTTGTAGATGGAATCTTTGTATTTGTTGTCCCTTGATAGCTTTTTGTTTCATTAATTTGGTCAACTTTGAACTCATGTAAGTTTTGCAAGAACCAACAGTTCCACAGTATAATTACACTGTGAAAAAACACAAACCAACCAACCAAACCAAACCCACCTTTCTTTAGTTTTACTGGATCTGTCACCTAGAGTTTCTTGTAGTGGACGAAAGTGAGCAGTTGTTCCCTGCTCACTGCTCCATGCCCTGGCTTTACTGACTGCTGTGGCACTTTTCCCTCCAGCTGGCTGGGGTATAGCTGCATGACTGCACAGGTGTTGTAAAGTGTCAGCCTGAATCGGTGGGGCTGAGGATGGGGACACAGGAACTGATGACTACATGTTTGGAAGGCATGTTGCCTTAGGTTGGTAAACTTCCTTCCATTTATGATTTTCAGGGAGCTTCTGAAGGAATATTATGTATGATTAACTAACTCATGGGAAGCTTGTGTTGTGGTAAAATGCTCAAAAATACTTCAAAATAACTGAGTGGTACTTCCAAAAATATTCCTGCTTTGAGAAGAGAAATTAAAAACCCAGAGGTATAATTACAAGGGAGTGATAGACAGCTGGGCCCTTGATGCTTTTATTCTCCAGTTCCACATAGTGGCTTTGGAGTATGTCAGGGGGGCAAGCGTTGGTTGTTGTAGCCCAAAGAAATGTTTGCCAAGCATCCTCCCCCAGGGATTACAGTTTCAAAGAAAATAGATTCTTTTGCTCTGCTAATCGCTGTTGCGGTTATCAAACCTTTGTACTTTAAAGATGCAACAACTGGAACCATTCAGAGGCAATTTGGATCTATGTTCTTTAACCTATGTAAACTGTAGAAATGCTTTATATCACCTGCTAACACTTTTCCATAACCTCATACTTTCCATAGTTGTGTCTTTCTTGTGAGGGAAAAGAAATCTCTTCCTCCACCCACACTACTACCCACATATACCAGCCGACATCAGACAGCATCTGTTTCTAGTTTCAGTGAAAAATATAATAAAAACCAAAATGTCTAATGTGGTATGCCAAAAAGAAAGAAAAAAGTGTTGTTCCAGATTACCCAGAGGTATGAACATTGTTAGAAGGAAAACGTCCTTTTCCAATCAGCTTTCCGCAAAACATTCATACTCCATCACTTTCTATTTATGACCTGGTGCGAGTCACTTCTCTGGTTTAGTAGGGGAAAAAGCTGCAACAGAGGAAAGTGAAAGGACATATGCCTGTTATTTGTCTATACGGTACCTAGAGATCTTAGGGAGCGTATGAAAATGTAATGCTAACAGGCATAAGCTCAACCTGACAGATTGCACTATAGGCACAGAGAATTTAAAAAAATTAAGGGGATGAAAATCCAAGCTCCTAGTACTCACCTCAAAATTTCTTTTCTTCTTTTTCTTTCTACCTAAACTTTTAAGTTCACTTTTTTTTTTTTCTCCAATGGTGGGCAATTTTGGACAGGTTGCTCTGGAAACACCTCCCTTTTCCCAAGTCTTTTTCTCAAGTCTTTGAGACTTGCAGTTTCTTTGTGGAAAAATAGAGCCAGGAATAAATTATGTTTAATTCTCAGTTGGCAGCTTCAGAGAATGAGTCTCATAATTTCTTTTTTTTGTTCTTGCACAGAAGTGGGTAGTCGTGAAGGTCAGTGGATGCCAGTTCCTTCACTTTGTTCACATCCCCTTTTACAAAGAGCCAGGAACTCTTCCTTTGGATGACTCTAAATCAAACCAGCTGCAATGACTTGCTGATTGTCTAGAGGATGCTGTCTTTGCCGTGGCATTTATGAGCTTGATCTTTGGTACTGATAACATATGAAAGTCCCCTCAAACGCACCTTCATTGCACAATGCCCTTTTGTTCATTTAAGCATGAAATTAAATATATTTAAAATTAAAGTAAAAACATATAAAGTTGCTTAATTTTCAAAATAGGAAAAGCACAAAAGGAAAGATCTATGTAACTAAAGCCAGATTTTCAGCCCCACCTTGGCCTTTAGCTACATCTAGTGTAAACTGAGAATCAAGGGATTGACTAATAATGGGACTCATGTGTGAGCAAGACCAGGGTGGAGTATACCGTGTGCTAATCCTTACTGTAAATACAGATGAAAATTGAGTTTGGTACTCTTATTTGTATAAAGAAACCTCAAAAACTTTTGTGTAAGTATTAGTGTGAATTATTTTTAATTACTTATGGCCCTATATTTGGATGTTTACGTGGAGGGATAGAACAGTGCAGGTCTCATGACTCAGTTTCTCTGAAGTAATAGTAACGTCTTATTTCTTAATATAAGGATAATGTAGTTTCCAGTGACTTAATTTTACATTTTTTTGAGACAGATTGAACAAAAAGTTACACTTTTCTGCCTGTGTTTTATCCCATGAATGAAGAATCCTTTGCTCTGGGGAAATAACTTTAGGATTTTCCTGTGCATACTAGACATAAGAAATCTGCATCTGCCTTTTTATTATGAATACATGAAACATAACAGGAAATTCAAAGAATTCAAGGTAACCTCAGCCAGAAACTAATAAATATGGTGCATATTTGAACATGTAGAGCATTCATTAAATACTAATGATGATAATAGTGCTTGAAAAATAACTTGAAAAGGAACACAAAATCTGTTGACAGCTCTTCCAGCAAAGGAAGCATTCCTTTGCTGGTGACATCAATCTGGAGCTTTGCAAATGCACGTAATACAGCATGGTTGGCTGTCTCCTCAGGAACGCCTCAGGAACAGGTTCAGAGAGATGTTGTAGAGGTCAGAAGAGAGGTGTTCAGGTTCTGCTGTGTGCAGAGAAATTTGCAAAACTCTTGCCAGACTGAGGGCACTTCTGTCCAAAACTGGCAGCTTCATCAGGTCAGGAACACCTGTTCCTACTGTAAAAATAAGTGAAAACTTTCCCTCCCTCCCTTAGGCAAAGAGTTTCACTAGTAGTGTTTGAAGACAGAAAAAACATAGCTCATCAATTCAGCCAGCCCTGAGATCTGCAGCATACAATATTCAAGGGTGTCCCAAATGGTTTGCTGAGTCACTTTCTCTCTCTTTTTAAAAAATGTAAGCAGCTCCATAAACCAATGTTACTAGAGGTTTAAATATTTTCATACTTTAACCCTGAAGTTAAGAGAAAAAAGGTTTATTCCACAAAGCTAAAGAGAAAGGGAAGAGAATCTGAGCACTACAGCTCTGAAATGCACTGGTTGAGATTTCTATTACCTACGGAATTGCGTTTTATTGCATCGTCTAACCCAGGAAAGTTCTGAAGCATCTTAT
>VZTM01033514.1:14269-79186 GCA_013400555.1 Jacana jacana | reverse complement strand
TCACTACTTAAAAGGATTTTATTTTTCCTAATTTGAAGCCATGAGGCCAAATTTATTATTGGTAGAGTATGTTTGAATTCAGCTGAACTGTCTCTGCTCAATTTATGTATGTGTATGCATGCATTCCCATTCTTATGCATTTGTTTAACTTCAGAACATCGCTTAGATTAAATTTAGTCTGCTTTGAAAGTGGATTTTATTGTCTATCTGAGACATTTAGAGATTGTACAGTATTAGAATATTCCTCTCTTTCAAATAGGCAGTTTGTAAGACATTTACTTGTAATTTATTTATTGTCATTACTCAGACTGATAGCACTCATTTTCTAAATGTAGATAATCACATTTCCTGCCAGACCGAGTACACAGCTGAAGTAAGAAATTCACTCTAAGTACTGTTGGAGCGGACTTCTACAAACAACAGATTGTAACTATTTACAGACTTTCGTGGCGTAGCAAAACTTTGAAAAAAAACTGTATAGGTTTAGAATTTGAGATGCCCATAGGAAGAGCATAATGGCATCTTTAAATTAGTGTTTGCAACAAAGAGCTGTTTTAAACAGATAGGGAGAGTCAGTGGAAGTACTCGGAATGAAGGTGGGACTCCTAACTCCAGCATTTGTTAGATGATGCTTGTTGGCTATGAATTTTTAGACATGTCACATCAGACGTGAATTACTTTATCTTGAAAGAAGTCCCAAGGCTGCAGTTCCTGGCATCTGTTATCCCTGTAATGACATTGGTTCTGCACCTACGCAAATGGAACACTAAAGGCACTTACAGGGGAGCAACTTGTTTATATGTATATAAAAAAAAGGTAATCTGGATTTTATAGACCAAATCTGCAAGTGGAGTCAGGCAGTCGCATTGTCACCGTGGGACATTCGTAAAGCTTCTGATAGCTACTGCCTAGTCCTGTAGGTACTCCTACATCCTCCCACATCCCAGGATAATTTAAATATCTAAAACTACTAGTCTCATGATGTTGCTGGACTGATGGGATTTTGGCTGCTGATTAAACTCATATTTAGAAGTTAGGAATGTAAGTCCTCCACATCCTGTATCTGTAAATGCTCTCAGAGCACATCAGCTGGGCACGGAGAACTGCAGTATGTCCCACTGTGCCTACCAGCCACTGCTCAGAGAAATGTTTTGAGAAAGGGGTACCTGTTTCTTTTCCTCAGAGGAGCTTTGGATCTGAAAACCCAAGCTAAAACCCAGTCATTACTGGTACAGTTTCTTGGGATTTTGAGGGGGAAAGGGTTCTCATGCAGTTATTTCAAATGTCATCTCAACAGCTTTACTTCCACGTTCACATGCTCAATTAAGAACCTGTTAACCAAAAATCATGAGTCAATACATACCAAATTATAAAGGTTGCTGTGCTGGGAGACTATAGTCATTGCTATATCCAATTGGCTCTGAAATGATAACTCATTTCATAGGTATGAGAACTGATAAGAACCATTTTGCTTTTGTTTTTAATTATCTTTCAAGAGCTATCATATAAAAACACTGCCTCTTTAGCCAAGAGCTGAAAGCATCAAAACAAATGGAAGAATTTTAATGTTGATTTAAAAACCAAAACAAAACAGAGTAGTTGATGCAGGCATATTGGGACAGGGAGATATGAAAGATATTAAATTGGACTTCCACGTTAATTTACATCCTTTACTGTTGCTGTTTATTTATCACGTATTGATGTTTATAAGCTGATGTGAAAGAGGTTTTGAAGTTACACAGTGCTCAGTTCTCTTAGTGAATTTTAGCCACAGTGAAGGAAAGAGAGCAGTGATTGCCATCTGCTGCTGTGCGGACAGTGCTCTCCCAATGCTCTGCACTTGTGATGTGCAAGACCTGTTCCTAGATGGGAATTTTCACAAAATGCCGGTTAACCACAGTCCTGGAAATAAATTTGAGTTCTGTGATCTGTTTGCCGGACAACACGGAAGGACTGAACTGATTTACAGTTACCTGAGGGGAAAGGCCTGACAGAGTCAACCCTACCATATAGTGAGAAGCATTATACGGGTTTGGTTCTGCAACTCTCCAGATTCCAGCATTGAGTTGTCTCTTTGGATCAGCTTTGTAGGGTTTTTTTTTACTTCCTCATGATAAATCTGATTCATGGGGCTTTGAGCAACCGGGTCTAGTGGGAGGTCTAGTTGGAAGGAAGTCTTTCAGTTCTTTTAATTGAGTGTGTGGGGACAATATTTTCAGATCTGGATTTTTACTTTTGTGCCTTTTAGATGCCTTGTATTTCTGTTCGGCAGTGTTCACTGGGACTTACAGCTTGCATTTTTAAGATGCATGTTGCTTTTTTTTTAAACCAGCATATGGCTTCATGATGGTACATCAACAAAGCTAGGCACTGTACATCAATTGTACAGACCTCTCTCACTTGAGCTGGTGCCGTATTTCGTAGCAGTGGTTGCTCTTGTTTTGCCGTTGGATCAAGACTGCCAGCAGAAAATGACAACTTAGTTGATTTCACAAGCACTTTTCTGAGCTCAGTGGCATTCAGAAATCAATTGGCTCATTCTAAGTGTTGGAGAAGAGTGTGTCTGATGTACACAGGTTCATTTTTCTATTTCAGCCTGGTCTAAACTTGATTCCACTTGGCCAGATGAGTTTAGTCAGAATCCTTGGTGTGTGCAATAATCTGACCCCTTATCCCAGATCCACTCTGTTTACAAAGTTCATCTTCCCTGATCAGTCTTGTCCAGACACTCCCAGTTCCCTGCTGAAAATCCAGCCATTCCTGCTAATCCCTGGCTTCTTCCTTCCTTTCCCTCCTCCATCCAGTATTCCGTTCCCATTTAATACCTAATTTTCTCTTCTGGACATTTTTTTTTCCATCGCTTTCCAGTTCGTATTGTCCCTCTTTGCCTCCTCTGGAGATCCTTCCTCATGAGTCTTAGTTTTAATTTTCTGCTCGCCTTACCTGATTTCACTGTATTCTGCAATCTTCTCTTGCTCTGCATTTTTGTTTGTTTTTCTCTCACCAGCTGTAGTGTCATTACCAGTCTCTCTCACTCTTTTTGAGTTGTTGGTCCTTCTACTTGTCTGTCGTTTTTAGGCTTCTCCCAACATACTGGATTTTATCAATTAATTTTCTTTCTGTATTCCAAATTCCAATCCCAAATGTTGCCTCCATCTTTCCCTTTCTGTATTCACCTGTCTGGTCCAAATTCAGTGTTGCTGCACTTTGTTCTTAGCTCATTATTTCACGGTCTCCTATTTCAGTAAGACCTAGACTCTGCTTTATATAGTACAGTCTGACTTCCCTTTCTGCAGTCCTAGCCTTCTTGCCAGGTGAGTCTTAAAGATTGCTCTTGCCCCCTCCTTTTCTCCATCTGCATCCTCACCAGAGTCCCTGTCCCAGGCTCTTCCTTCTCCTTCAGTCTGGCTTTTAGGCTCCCTGCATTGGCATCCAAGTGTTGGTGGCAAGACAAATTGGAGAAGCCATGCAGGAAAAACTCAACTTTTTCTTCTAACGCATATTCATTATTGTGTGGGAATGGAATACACGTTGTCTTGCCACATTGCTGGAGCTGTTAGGAGATGAACAATGATTAAGAATAGAATCCTGAGTGATTGTACTAAGCATGTTCAGAATCTGATTTTTGTTTATTAAGAGCTCACAACTTGGGTCTGCTGCTTGGGGTCCCTAAAGTCATTTGAATTACAAGTCCCTGCTCCAGGAGGGAGGGGGGATGGAAGGATGGGAGACTGTTACAGAAATTCTGACAGCATTTTCCAGTCTTTTATTCTTAGAACTGAATGAACCATGTGGATGAGGTTAAAGAATAATATTAAACAGTAATAAAAATAATGTCTGCCAGTGGCATAGAGAGTCTGAAGTAGTTAAAGTTTGGCAAACATATAAGCAACTGAAAGCAGTTTTTTTTTTTAAATGAGAAGTTTTGGGAAACCTTATTAATAGACTGTTGCTAGCAGCTCTGCCTATAATAAACAACTTGATTAAAATTCCAGAACTATATTCTACTAATCCATGTAAAATGGAACTTGGGCTAGAAACAGATGCACTCCAGATATGACTCATTTAGTCTGCTGGCATGTTTTAAATTAGCTTTTAGTTGTTTGTCGGTTTGGAAAAAAAAGTATGTGATTTAAAAGAAAAAGTAGCCCTTTTTTTGTGTAGAAGAAAATAATACTGAAGATTGTGCCGTGATTGGTGAATTTCTAGATTTTTTTTTTCTGTCTGGTATTCAGAAAAAAACACTTTGGCTATTTACAGTCTTGGATAAGAGGAGAGGGGACTTTGAAGAAAGCAATATTTGTTTTCAGTTTGTGTGCCTCAAATGGGTAATTCTGCTTACTTCATAGGACAGTATTTATGTTCTGAATAGCTAAAGAAGAAAGGTTGAAGTATCACCCTATGAGCGCACATATGTTTCTGTCTGACTGCTGTTCTACCTCCCCTTCGTTAGCTTTTAAATCAAAAAGTGATATTGCATTTCAGCCTTATTTGGTGGGGAAGAGGCGACAGCTATTTTGCCTCTGGAAGAGAGATTAGCATCTCTTGAAGAGAAGTGTCTGTCAGGAGCCAGAATTTACACAGTGCAAAATTACTGTGTACCTCAATTACAGGAAAAGGTGCAGTCCAGTTCCTACCTTATTAGATGTTATAGGAACTGACAGTCTCAAGGAACTGCAGTGCTTGGGTTGGCTTGTTTGTGCGTGCGTGTTTCTTTCTCCTCTACAGTTGGAAATGACGCTGCTTAAGACAGGGCATTTTTGAAGCCTCATTTGCTTTCCTGTTAGCCGTGGGGCCATTCTCCTTTGGAAGCTCAGGCACAGCACAATTGCTTTGGCCCTTGCAGACTTTCTGCACGTGTTTGTGAACTTTCCTGTGGCCACCAGTAAGACGGGCGCGCTCACCACCCGTTGCAGCCTTGCTCATTCCCTGAGTACAGACTGGGTGGGCAGATAACAGTGGCAGCAACTGCCTTCTCCATGATCTGGTAATGAGAGCTGATACTGTTAGAGGGCTTTAGTCAATTCAGAGAAATAGAGTAGCTAATAATGCAGGACAGAGCCAAATCACCTAAGTCTGGGACAGTTTCTCTTACAGCTTTACTTCCAATGGTGAGTAATACTTTACTTCACAGCTTTAAGTCTACAACTTACTTACTGTAAAGACTAAGATGGCAAGTAAGGGGGAGGTAGTGCTGGACTGCGGACAGCCCTGTCAAGTCTTGGTTGTCACTGTCCTTGTTACGTGTTGCTCACCAAACCTGTATTTTCATATTTCATTCTTTGACAAACATGGATCCTTTACCATGCCACTATTGAATGAATCATGGCTAGGAAAAAAATATCTCAAAGAACCAAAACCCAAACCGGTTTAACTGCTTCCTGAAGTATTAAAATCAGACTTCACAATTTTCTCTGTGCAGAAACATTTAGAGTCTCCATGGATTGAAAATACAGCACAGATTACTTTCCTGGAAGCTGTTTGCTAGAGCTTGGTTCTTACTAACTTCAAGTAATCCAGTTTTTGGGTTTGGTTTGGTTTGGTTTTTGGAGTTTCTTTTTTTTTTTTTTTTTATTTGAACAGGGAAACCGTACCATTAATCTAAAACAAACAGAAAGGGAAGGGAAAAAAGAAAATCCTATTAGCAATTGTGTATTCTAACTGCATTTTTTTCTTACAGGGACAAGCTGATCTTCTCAAATATGCTAAAAATGAGGCACTGGAGAATCTGAAACAAATCCATTATGCCACTCTTTCATGTGGACTCAATAAGCCAGGCACTGAAAATGCAGAAATCTCAAAGCCCCGCCGAAGTCTGGAGGTCATACCTGAAAAAGCAGGTGATGAAAATGGAGAATGAGAGAATGCTCTTCTCGTAATTATGGAGTTTATAACTCTCTGACCAATTGTAGCTGCATAAGACATTCGCTTTGCACTTACTGTTGGAAAATATTTGGAGTTTTTAAAGCACAACTGGAGAAGCTAATTACAATCTATTGAAACTGTGAATGTATGTAGCAACTCTGCTTGTGAAGGCAATGATATTGTGTAACATGGAAATTACATTATTGGCCAAAATATAGTATATATGTAAAAGATACTGTAATTCAGTAATGGTGTGCTGAAAAGTTCATTATAGTGCCATAGGGAAATGAACCTTTTTTTAAATGAGCTGTAACTAGAGGGAAATCGCTTGACAGAATTTGACAAGATGCCTTGATTTTCAAACGAACTAGATGCACAAATCTTCTAATTGTTTGCACAATTTTTAATTGTGTGAGAGAAGTGAATTAGTCTCTTGAAAATCAGATCCAAACAAGTAGAATCCATGTGTTTCACACTGTGTCTAATTCAGCCGCTCAGATATTTGGGTTTGAAGTGGTATTGATTTTATTGTTGAGCCATAAATTAAAATGAGAATGTAATTAGACAGTGACTTCAGTGCACTATAGGAGAGCCATTATATGAAAAGAAAATGTGCAATCAATCTGATAGCCTATGTCAGAAGAAGATACATACCTATTTTGCCTAAGATCTTCTGCAAATGTGTGTAGATAATGTGACCAAACTGCAAGCAAAACGTTGTAAATAGTTTTTCATTTTGTGAAGTGCTCATGTTAAAAAGAGTTTTATGAGATTGCTCCCAGACAAGTAAAGCTTTTAACTAAATTTTAACTTTTTTATTTTTCAAGTATTTTCTTCCTTAAAGAATAAGTGATATCTCAATAAGCAGGTTTGTCTCACACAAAAAAATAAATGCTGTTTTGGTTCTGTTTTAGTTTTCTGACAACATTAGGTAAAGAAATTTTAGCTCATATGCTCAATGTAAAATGACTATACCAACCTAGAGTGTTCTCCTACTGTTTCTGATTTAACAATAAAATGGACTGTATAATTACAGAAGCTAATAAATTTGAAGAAAAAGAAGAAAAATCCTATGGAGATCAAAATGCAATTCTTGTTCAGCTGTGGGGAAAACGGGGAAGATGGTGATATCTGTCGGAAAGCATTGTTTTAATTAGAGTCTTCAACACATGCATTCTATACTGATTTTCCTATTTTTAACCCAGTCAAGGTGCTGTTTCTGCATTGGGATTGCAGTGAACATCTACATATATGTAACATCCTGTAAAAGTCAATGGAAGACATTGGTATACTTGCACTTAAGCTGAATTATTAGGCATTTATTTTTTTCTAGTCATTATAAAATTAAAGGGGGATGGGGGGATGAAAACAATTTGTGTAGTAAATATCGTATCTTGAGCCTGCACTTTTAAATGTCAAACTGCACGGGTTAGGAGCAGTTTCAGATGGTGCTAAGCTCTTTCAGTGTCTAGTGACAGATTCTGTGCCTCGATATTACTCTCTTGCCAGGATCTAGTTCAATTATGTGTCTTAAAATTTTAAATGTCCTGTAGTAAACACCTGCAGGCCTTACTTTTTAGACAGTCCTCTGTGTTGTCAGCTGGAAGTCCTCCAGTAGCCCCTCAAGTTGATGGGAACCAAAACGAAATTTAGTGTTCTGAGCTATAGTCTAAGCCAGTATCAAATTAGTCTTCCAGGGTCAAATCTATCAGAACTAAATAGGATTTATCTACAGCAAAATAACTATTGCATCAAAATACAGCTGGAGCTATAACTATAAAAGCTCAGTTTCACTTTATCAGAAAAACCAAAACCTAGGCTGTTGGAATTTTATGACTTAAGTTTTAGTCCTAATTAAAAGGTGTGGACTTTGAAAAAAATGTCAGTACAGTTAGCATTGTTCTTCAAAATGACCTAAAGGGCAGTAAAGCTCTGTTTGCAGTCCTGGCCCACCACTGTGTGCACGGCATTTACAGAATGACCTCATTTACCTCACAAATTAAGCCTGTAGAATCTCTTTCTCCAACCAGGTTATCAGATTTGATGGCTTTTGACTATTCTTAGCATTTATATGTTTCTGTTCAGTGCACTACAATCTTGAAAGAGGTGAGGAAACATTGAAAGGGTTAAAACCAGTTTGGTGGGATTTTCTGCATTTTAAGGCAAAATCAAATAAGTGAAAGGTGAGTATCACATAAGTGGAGGCCGACAGATTTTGTGTATTCAGCTCTGCTATTTATATCCATAGAATCATAGACTGGTTAGAATTGGAAGGGACCCTAACGAACATCGAGTTCCAAGCCCCCTGCCATGGGCAGGGACACCTCCCACTAGATCAGGTTACTCAAAGCCCCATCCAGCCTGGCCTTGAGCACTTCAGGGATGGGGCAGCCACAGCTTCTCCGGGAAACCTGTTCCACTGCCTCACCACCTTCACAGGAAAGAGTCTACATATCGCATGTTAAAAGAATGCAGGATAAACACCTGCGAGCAAAATATCAGGTTCTATTGTTCACCCAGTGATGATAATTTCAAAACCAAATTTATTAGTATAGTTTTCTCAGTTGTATTTTCTTAATGTGTTCGTAGCATCCATGATGCTGCAATTTATGTTTGTTATTATTATTTATTATTTTAGATTATATAACAGATGAACCACCCAAGATCTGGTAAAGCATTCCAAATGAAATTAATTGCAGGTTGACTTTATACTTTTCTTTGTCTTTTTCTTTTTTCTTAAATGTGCTGTAATACAGTTGAATTGTTTACATAGTTTTGAATGATGAAAGGTGGAGCCAAAATACAAGTGACTGTTTATCTGCCTTTTTTGCTACTGTTTGGCTCCAGAAATCAGTGAGTGAGTGTGGGTATATATGGAGACCTAAGTCAACTTATTGCTCAATTTAAAAGAAAATACTAATTGGGAAGGAAGAAGTTCACACACAGATTGGCCATGTAGACACTAACAGTCAATTCTTTTTTGAATACGAGAAAAGGGATAAACAGTGCCTGTTTGAGAAAAGAGCATCTCTCTCAGCCTCATCTGCATTCTTCCTGCCCAGACTCCTCTCCTCATCAGTTGTGCTTGTTGTGGTACATAGCAGCCATTGGATATTTATATACGGAGCCTGGGACCATGCCCTCCGTGCCTCCCATCCTCCAAACACACTAGCCAACTACAAAAGACAACTCTCTTCTCCAAGAATTTCCCCAGCAGCACTTACTGAGGGGCATTGCTGAGCCTGCTGGTGGCCAAAACAGGAAAAGCGTTCGTAAGGGAGCTGGGGGGCTAGGCTTTCTCTACTGGCAAAGCTGTGGCCCTTCTGCTGTCAGCAGTAGTCTTCTGCTCAAGTCAGTGGGATCAGGATTCAAGTACAGTGTTGCAAAATTTCTCCTTGTGTTTCTTTACTTTCTCTTTACATTCTTGTGTTGCTGCAGCAAGGACCACTGGATTGGTGCCCCATGCAGTTTCACAGAGTTGCCCATGCAGCCGTGGTGAAAGATGCTGTGTGAATCAAGCATTTTTTCAGCTGCTTCATACAGCACAGGAATATTTTGATAAGACTCCATGGCCGGTTACTGTATTCACTTTTTCCTGTTTTGAAGTTGAAGCAGCAGAGAGAGAGATGATTCAGAGTTGCCAGCATGAAAATGGAAGTGAGTTCCAAGATGACGACAAATTACAACCCTGGTCTACTAATCAAATGCACTAATCTGAAGGGACCTAATCCTCCCCTCTTGCAGTGCTTTAGTTTCCTTTCTGTTTCTATGATTTCCTAGTTTTCTACTGCATGAATGTTATTTTATCAATAAGGTGGATTTCATCTTGCTGCATGCATTGTTTGCTGCACAGATCAAGGAAAACTCCTGAATGCCCTGTGCAAGGTATAAATGTCTTTCATTAAGCCTTAGCCTGCCTAGGATTACACTTGTGTTAAATGAAGGTTCAAAATGAATATAAAAAGAGTAAAATTTGCACAAGGGTTGATCGTGCAGCCATATTCATGGCACAGTGTGCACATGCAATGGCCTGTATTTCACTGTGAAATCATTTTATCCCCATGTAGCTAACACTTGGAGAGGTGCTGCTGGATGATGACTAGCCCATGGGTTCCTAGTACTGTGAGCAAAATTCTGAAACCAGTGAAGTCAACAGCTTGCTGCCTTTGACTGTAATGGGTGTAGGACTTCAACGCTTTTTTTCTTATTCTCATCGCACCTACTCACTCGAAATGGAATATTTAATATTTAATTAAAATAGAAATATTTAATAACTTGGCTTAAAAATTAATAGAGCTGCATGTATCCTATAATGACATCCAGTCTTTTGAACTCCTGTAAACATTTAGGAAAAAAAAAAATCCCCACAGTGCTTACCACCGTGATTCCTTCTGCACTCAGTATTTTGGAAGCAGCCATGGGACAGATCAGTTGATAATTTCCACAACTAACCCACGTGACCCTCTTTATTCATTACAGCTTCTTTGTTCTCAATAAGAGAAAGACTGTAAAACTCTTGAGGTTTTCTGGTTATTTCTGTTTCTGGACACTATTAAACTTCCCTTTCTGACTCATCCACCTCTGTTCTCTGGGTGGTTGTGGAAAGACAGGGTAGCGAAAAGCAGCACGGGAGAAAGATTAGAAACAGGACTTGAGTACAGCAGCAGCAAGCCCTCTTAGGCACAGGGGAGCATCTGTAGGAATCTGAGTTGGAAAAGCAGTTAATGACATAAGTGAGGAAGATGATACACAGAATTGAATGTAACAAAAAAAAATATTTAAAAAATCATATTTGCTTAGGAATATGGGCAGCCACAGGATGACATGGCCCCGGTGCCATCTTGCGGGATCCCTGCTGCTTCCCAGTGGCACTAAAAGAGTTACCAGTACCTTGGGACAAAAGCATAATGTTTCTTCCCTAGACCATATCATCTGGTGTGGCACAGGGAGCAGCGATGCTGGGTCAGGTGTGAAGGCTGAACTAATTGAGCAGCTCTCTGTGTGCAGCTGTGTACTGTGCTTTGGTGAACATACTTGTGCCACCATTTCAGCTCCTCAGGGTTCCCACTGGGTGCCACTTCGTCGCAGTGAAGGTTGGGGCAGGGAGGGAAATGGAAAAGTGTGTTATTGGGAGTGGAGTGTTTGAGAGGCAGCCTGGGAGGGTCCTGTGAATGGAGCCAGATTGAGCTGGAGTGGGAACTGCACCAAAAAGAGAGATTCAGCTGGCACAAACCTCTCATGCTTTGTCAAGAGCAATCCAGCCTTGCTGAGCCACCTGCAATCCATACAAGAGCTTTCCAAGTGAGCTTAGATGTTTTATTAGTTATCTGTTTCCCATGGATATGAATGTGGAGGAGCAGAGGTGCTTTTGAGCCTTGTCCTGCGCTGGCCACGGGGTTGGTGACCGCCTGGGAGAAGGAAAGCAGCGGGGCCAGGAAACAGAGCGCAGGAACTCAAAAGCCTGGGCTTTGTTCTCCACCCCTCAGCTTCCTCCACCTGTAAATTGGAGGAAATGACACCTACCACTTTTTGAAGTAGCAGAAGAAACCTACTGTGTGACTGCAGAAAATAACCCCCGCAGAAGGCTGGAATAAACTGACATATAAATAGTACGTGGTGAGAAGGCAGCACTTCTGTGTTTGAATGCCACATACGTTGGGTTTTGCTAGATACTGATTTAGAAAGTGCACTGCTCCCCACATAGTTTTTCAGTGCTATGTACTTAGCAGACGTACTCAGATGTGCTGCCGGTTGGTGAAGAGGGTTTTGAAGTCGAAATCCTATCAGTTGATTACAAACTAAGCATGACCATGTGGCGTCCCAAGTACTGGGGAAGGGGTGTGTGTGTGTGTGTGTGTGTTCAATATTTTTACTTTCTAGTAAGAGAGTAGAAGAAGGTGTTGTTACACTATTACAATACTGGCTCTATGCTGTGGCTCACAGCATGAGCACTTCTTTTTATCTGAGATGTTATTTCATGAATCAAAAAGAGTCTCCCAGAAATCTTAGAAAAAACCCTTGGATTTAGTTGTAGTTGTGTCTCTGTCCTGAATTCCAGCTGATGATACCTGCTGTGATTTTGATAATGTCCTTAGCCAAATAATGATTACATTTCTTAAGTCTGAACATGTAATAAAATTTCCAAATATCTTTATATGTAATGTGGTACTGCTACTTGTGCCAGGATTACTGAAAAAAGATGCAATTTCTTTAGATGGCAAAATAAGGATCACCTCTTAGACCAGGAATCTGTAATTATGGAGGTGGGTTGGGAGTTTCCCAGGAAAGTAGTAGCTATCTGGCCATCCCTTCATTTCAGAGAGCCTCATGCCTGTGACAGGGACCAGTCAGCAAACAGGACTGGAAACAGTGTTCCCTGAACATCCTTCTGTAGTGTGCAGTATTATGTGCTTAGGTTGATTTGCACATGGTTTTGCAGAACCATACATTTCACTCCCTTTTTTTTTCCCCCGAAGCCCTGATTCACAACCAGTATTCAAAGCTTTTTCGCTTGGAGGGAATTGTATTGATTTGCTGAGTATTTTTCCAGCACTCTTTCCAACATGATCTTAAGAGCCTGAGTGCATGATGAGCACTAGTGATGTCAGCACTGAGACAACACATCGTTTTGGGCTGAAAGTCTGACCACTATAAGGTGAGCACAGCTTAAGACTGGGGGAGGCTGTGTTGGAGACAGTATTAACAGAGGAGTCCTGTTAGCTCAGGAAGGGGAGATGGCAGCTCTTAATGAGAATAAGGACAGAACTGGGTATGAGAGGTAGGTTATTCAGTCCTGGAGGAGGAATCAGCTACTAAATCTAGCTCCTTCCCCTCCCTTGTGTCATAGGCGAGACTTCTCAGACATGACAGTTCGAGATAAAAACTCAATTTTGTATTAGAGATAATTCTCTGTAAGTGATGATCCATCATGTGTGATGGAGCATCCTGACAGCATCTCCCCAGAAGAATTCTGGCAAAAGAAAGCAGGCATTTTCTACCCACATAAAATCTCTGCCACAAACCAAAGCCCAGAGGAAAACTGCATAAACAATGATCAGATATGAACAGTGTGTTTCAGGCTAATCCAAAGCACAGTGACAGGCTTTGCCCACCACGGCCACACTTCCAAAAGGAGTATGATCCTAGGAGTAGGGGCCTGAAAAGGTACCATGTACCAGTGCTGGTGGAGATGCACGCAACAGGTTGGAGCACTGCATGCTCTAAAATCAATCACCTCGACTCTTTTCATAATGCACATATCAGAAGACATCCTCGGCGCAGTTTCCAAGCAGTGCTATGTTTTTTGCATATTTACTTTCTTGTGCAGATACAGACTATAAAGACAGTTAATAAATTACATTATAATGAGCAATGCTGGAATTGCAACTTTTGCGAATTGCCTAAGTATATAACATGCAAATGACATTGATGCAATTCCACCAAGTGCTGAACCTCGCACTTAAGATTCTGTTCATAGAATTTCATTAGAAGAGCCAGGTTAAAATTATCTTATGATCTGCCCTGCAAGTAATAATACCTATAACACTGTAAGAAAGGGTGTATTCAATATTTGAATATTACTGTTTCTAGATTCTACTGAACTGTTTCAAATACAGATAAGGTAGGTAAATGGTGAAACCATTGAATAAAGTAAAAGCCTGTGAAATACAGAAATCCATAAAGGCCAATGCTTTGTCTTTATAGTGACTAGTACAGTGACAGGATTTCGTCGAGGCTACTTACTTAGCTCAAGAAGGATACATTGCCCCATTTATATAGAATCTTAGAGTTACTGTGGGTTGCACTAAACAACGGGTGATTAAATGTCATATATCAGGGCCTAAAATAACCTCTATTTCGTAATGATTGAGAGAATTTTTAGCTGTCTAGTGAAACAACTGGTAGAGGTCAATGGCCAACATTAGCTGCTCCCGTAGATAGATCATGCATTTAAAGCCATGTAATAATTCCTGTGTTTTTGAGTAAATTTAGAAATAGATTTATTTTCAGCATCACTGACACTATGACTAGACACAGATTTCAGACATATTCAGAACCATGCAATTGCACTGAGTCCCACAAGCCCTGACTATAAGCTGGACTGTACAAACCAGGTTGTATATCTGAATGTTTCCTAGTGGTGTAGCAAAATATCCATTAAATACCTGGCATCAAGAGACATCTTTGGTTTAGCAGGACTGCTGATGGCACCTGCAGAAATCTGGAAAGCCAATTCCAAAAGCATAGGACAACAGGGATGAAAGACACCCGCCTGGGGGCATCCAGACCTGCTTTCACAGTCCTCATTTTATCTGTCAGCTTGTGTGATGATGCTCAGAAAAAAAATAGCTCTTTGAATCCACTCTTCTTGCTTAGACCTATGATATTCCTGCTGTTTGCCACTGGCTACCTGCAGAGGTCCTTACCCTCAACAGACTGGTTTTGAGGCAGGATGACAAAGTGCAGAGATGAGCTTCGATGAGCTGCTGATGAACTGCAGGACCCAGCAGCCTCAGCATTATCAGCTGTAGGGAGGACTGTTTTGCCAGATCCTGGCTGAGAAAGAAAGGGGCTAGGGCCTGGCAGTGAAAACACTTCTGAAAAAGGAGTGAAGGAACCCTGCAGAATTAGGGAGCAAAGGGTCACAGAGAAAAGGAGTACTTGAAAACCTGGTGCTGCTCAGATGGCCTTCTGAACCTTTGTTCTCACTGTCAGAGAGGACTGTGTCTACAGTATGTCTCAAATGACTTGAAATATCTTCAATTAGCCTGGAAAGGAGAACAATCAGCGCAGAAGAAATGTAAGTGATGTTGGGAAAGCGAAGAACAATTTAAAATATTATTGTAGTGATTCTATAGGGATATAATGAATTAAACAGAAAGGAATGAGAGCTATCCGGATCATCCATCTGCGAACGTGATGTAGCATGTTCATACCTTGGACTTGGTTTAGGGATAGGCAGATCCTAAACAGAACTTTATCACATTTTAAATCTTCCCAACCAAAATCAACAGGTACACACAGCTAAGCATATATTGTCAAAATTAGACATCAGCTTCGGTCTGGGTCATTTCTAGTTGTTTCAGAATGACTGTGGAGAAAAAAAATGAATCCTTTTGCAGTAATTGGTTCTGCTACTGTACTTATCCCCAATTTTCTGAACTGTCAAGGCTCATTTCTTCTGTTATGTAGATTGACAGTCCTCTCAATAGTAATTCTCATTATGGTTTGAAGGACACCATGGCCTAGTTTTCTGGAGTAAGCACTGAACGAGGGAAACATAGCCTGCTATTACATTGTCCATGGTGTTCTGTAATGCTGCTAATGATATTGGGTTCCTTCTCATACGCTGGCAATTTGCTAGACAGGACGATTGACAGAGCTGTAATTCATCAACCATGGGCTTGGGTGTAATAAACTGTGGCAACGTGGCAAGTGTCCCAGTGTAGATGATTCGAGCTGAACAAAATGGGGGGATTTCAAAGGTCCAGCTGCTGTTTTCATGTATTTTGATGCAGCCACATGGAATAAAATTCACTCAATATTATGAAGGGAGAGGGTGGGTTGCTGAAGAGAGAGGAGGAACTTCCTCTAAACCACGTGGTGGAAGGCGGGGTTTTCTCTGTGCTTGTCAGTCCTCCTCTGAAATAATATCCTTCATAGAATTCTATTAATTCATTACCAATTTGATATGAAAAAGGTTATGTTCCACCAAGACTTTTATCCTTTAATTAGATTTTTCTGTTATTGATGCTCTTATAATAAAGGTTATGTTTGAATGGAATTTATACACTTACGTGACATTTAAAACTGCACAGAAACACTGTGTGAAGTCGTTGCATGCAAAAGTGCTATTAACTGCATGTCAGCATCCAATAAACTCTCTGCACTTTTAATCCTTTTCTAAGATTTGAAGCTTATCTGATGTTGTGACATTTTATGGCATTTAAATGTCGCAGCAGTGGGACTTTGTTCTTCTCTTGCACAGAGCTCTTCTGAAAGACTTCTTCTCAGACTGAAAGAGCTCTAGCATTGCAGAAGAAGCAGGGAAGATGACAAAATGGGCTGGATTGCCAACTATTTCTCAAGTAAATTGTTGTAGCCAGCTGAGCTGCAAACATGAGCTGAAAGCTCAGTTTTCCAGTGGTTTGTAGCACGCTGAGGTGATCTGGAGTTGGAAAGATGTTTGTGCCTAAAACAAAGTTAAATTCAAATTCAGCTGGAAGGTCTAAAGGGAGGAAGTACAAAACACTAGTCTGGTATCATAAAGACTTATTACCACATACTGCATGATCCATTGTGAAACTGTTCTCAAAAGCTTCAAACTGCCAACCAGTTTCAGACACCACATGAGGGTTTGTAAAATGAAACCTGACACAAGTGGAAATAGTTTAAATGGCTGAGAAATGGAGCGTGCATATTTCATTAACCCTTTCCCCTGCAGTGCTTCAAATCCTGATGTCACAGCAGCGGGCAGACAGGCCAACAGCCCACAGCCACCCCCAGTGCAGCCATTATCCCCACACGGAGCACCAACACAGAATGAGCAAGGGGAGAGCAGGGCAGGAGGGTGGTCAGGTGCCCTTTTGATAAGGCAGTGAGGGGATCAGGTGCTCTTCAAGTTTTTATTCTCTCCTGGGCTCCACATTAAATGTGAATGCACTCACCCCCACAGTGACACAATGGTTTTTGGCTTGATGTCAGCAGATGACACATACCTGTAGCCTAACTCTCTCGCTCCCAGCCTTTTATGCTCTGGGCCAAGTGTGGAACCAACCACCCCATGTTCGACCTCTACTGCAGGCTGACCACAAAGACAGAGCAACAGGACTCAGCAACTGAGGAGCCGATAAGAGAAAGTATAGTAGATAATCTGAAATAATAGCACCAACGGTTTTCTCTATTGCTTGTGTGTGCTTGCCTTGGGCTTGCTCTACCAAGGGGGATGCTGATGCACAGCACTGATGAAGGAAGAGGACATTGAGTCTTACTGGAGTATTAGGTAGAGAAGGCTGCCCTAACAAACGGGGCTTCTAATATATAAATCTATGCAAGGACATAACTGCATCATACAGGTATGAGCAGCCCCTGTGCATGGATCTTGCAAATAACATGTGCATCAGAAGTATTTTGAGGTGAAATCCAGTATGGGCTCTTCCAAGTTTCTGTGTCTATGTCAGCCCATTGCAGAGCTGACTGTTTCTAGAGCCCTGTATCAAATTCTCGCACCAAATGGTCTTGCAAAGAGTGGCCAAGACCCTTCTAAGAGATACCGTTTCATCTTTATCCAAGTATCATAAAGTTCGTACTTGCCAAGTTTTGAGGGAGACAAGTTCAAATTGTGTGGAGGGGATCTTTGACCTTCTGCCAGTCAAAAAATGTGCACACCTTTAGGAGAATTGAGCTCAGCCTCCAAATTGCTTCCCCAAGAAAGCAAACTGCTGGTAGAGGGAGAATTGTTTGGTGTCATGTGATACAGAGGAGAAATGAGATCTAAGGCATGTTTGGAAACCAGGCTGAGGCTGGCCTGGCTGGGAATATTTTTGAGAGAGAAATATATTTTTGTAGACCTCAAACCATCCGGCTTTCTTGACACCAGCTGATTAAGTGTTTGTGTGACAGAGGGTAGGTGTGTTGGTATCCTGACATGTGGCAGGAAGGATCTCTGGTTTATGTGTAACATGTTACTTGGGGCACACCACAATCTATTCCTGGCAACTTAGTGGCCGAGCTATGGACTTTCTCTGAGGATACTTAAACAAAACTAAACTACTGCCACTCTCACTGGCAGATCTTATGCAGTAGTTAAAGGGACTAAGCTCCCGTTGTTAAGCAAAAGCTGGGCCAGACGGATGTCAACACTGCTGCTGGGAATGGCTATATGTAGGTCAAAATTCTCAAAATAGAGCTGCACCACTAAAAATCAAGGTTCATTGGGCTACACTTGTGGGACCCCATCTTTGAAAATATCAGTCATGATGCAAATAACTTTCAAATGTCTTCCCTGGGGTACTTTTCTCATATAAAACATCCTGACTTTAGTCACTGACATCTATTTATATTCCAATTTTTCCACACATTTTGTGTAAATATTAGTCTGTGGTCCAGGCTGTGGTTGTTTCTAACTTTGTCTCAGTTGGTTTACTTGCCCCTATTTATAACACCGTTGCCATCTTTCCTGAAAGTTGCCATGTTGCTAAATTTATGATCTCAGCACCCAGTGTTTACTCTGTACCTCTGCAGAAAAATGAAAGGAAACAGCACAGCTCCATCTCCTCAGCATAAAGGATGTCACTGTGCAGGCTCAAGTTGGTCTCTGATCCACTTAACTGAAAATTACTGGCAAATACTCTTTCAGTGCATGCAGAAAAAAACAGAGGTATTCAGAGATTCAGGTAGAAACACTTCAGATAATTTAGTCTGCCTAACACCAGTTATAAACATCAGTTCATGATCATCAGTCCTGCCTAGATTCTTCACCTGGTGTAGGTCTTTGAGTCCAACATCTGTTCCTTCCTTCCTGTAAAGGTGTAAAATAATGAAAATTAAATTAAATTCCTGTAAAGCTGTAAAATAACGAAAATTTAAAATGAAACCATTTTTGTAGGTTTGTGTTTCGCAAGGCTAATTTTTCTCATGGCAGAACTTGTGCTTTATTTCTAGTTCAAGTTTGTTCCATTCACCAGGTAACTGACCCTTTAGATCAGAAATCTTTCTTGTGGTCTAATCATACTGAAACATATATTATTCATCAGATGGAACTATCTAACTGAAGTGCATTGTCAAGATCTCAAGTCATTCTTTTGCCTTCTGTCTTAACTCTTTTTGATCTCTTAGTATGAATTCTGCTGCTGACACTCATAATATATACAGCATTTCAGGATTGACAGAAACATGATTCTTTGTTTCATTAAACGTCACGTGTTCCCACTGCTAATTCTTCTGTCCTGAATGTGTTTAATGCTGTCATGCAGTCGGTGACACAAATCCATGGGTACAAATGACTTTGCCTCACTTTTATTTACACCTCAGTAATGTGTCCTCTGTAAATTGTATCCTTAATTATATATTTTTTCAGATTAGTATAAAGAAATTAAAAGTCATGGTCAGGCCTAATGGCACTCCACTATAAATTCTTCCTCAAGGTAGTGTCTTCCCATTCAAAGTTAATTGCATATTAATATCATTAAACTAATTTTAGGTAATTTTAATTATTTTAAATTGAAGATTCCAGGCATGACATGGAATATTAATACAAAATTATCAAGTTATAATCTTATCAATTAAGAAGTTAAGCTTACTTGATATTTGGCTTAGTAAAATAATTGTTATTGAATTTTTTTTTTAAGTCATCAGCCTTTGATTTCTCTCCCTTGCACAGTTTTGATCAGTATAAATATTTTTTTTTTCTTTTCCAGGACTACATAGATCATGCAGTCTCTGCCTTTACCCCTTTAGAATACTACCAGTCTTATAGCTTTTCTGTCCTGGGAACTTCCTCAGTTTACCATGCTGAGTTTGGAACAAAGTCAAAGGTTCAGAATTCCTTTTAATATTCTTCCATGAAAAGAGGGATCCAAACCCATCCTCTTGAGGGTACCACTACTTTAGCTACCAAAGTTTGGTTGAAGTTATGTTGTACAACTCTGAAACATCTGATAGACACAGCAACCTCAGCATGAAACAGAGGTTTATTCTCAGAAAACAAAGCACAGACCAGGGCTTGGGTTTTGTTGCCGAACATCATGTGAGTCCTGATGCTCTTCAGCAGGAAATACAAAACATAACATTGACTCACTTTGGTGTCTACTGCAAACCCACAAAATGTCATTCTTTGAGTCTCACAGGTCTCTCAGGCTTGGCAAAGATCATTCCTTTAAGCATGTAAAAAAAAAAAGAAAAAAAAGGCTGTTTTGTTCTGAAGCAATTAGTAACACTTGGCTTGCACAGGACTAGGATGCTGAGAAACCTGACACAGCCATCTCACCGCCTCCCTTTGCAGCACCTCTTCTCTCAGTTTAAGCATAGATTCATTGTACGGAAACACTCCATTTGGCAGGACAAAACCAAGCAATCCTAAATTGTATTTATTGCAAATATCCATCAAAACCCCCAGGGTTTGAGCCCACTTTTGAGATTTTGGAACAGACATGAAACCAAAATTTCAACAATCAAAACACAGCAGTTACCAGTTACTATTTAATCTATTTAGGAAGTGACAGGTCTCATTCAGATTAACTTGCACTTTTTTTTTTTCCTTTTTTTTTCTCTGTTTTTTTTCCCCCACCTTCCTTTCTGGCTTTGAAATATAGACCCAGAGTCTTTATGATAATTCTATTTTGCTAATTAATTTAATTAAGTGCTGTATGTAATTTTGCAGAGCAGAGCAAGCTATTCAAGATTGTTATCATTAGGTTAAAGAGCTGACAATTGATGGAGATAATTTTTTCTTAGCAGGCTGTAACCTTTCTGCAAGCAACCCCCTCCCCCAGGGAAGTTCTTCAATTAAATCAATAATGCTTCTGGGGGGAAAGAACTTTGCTTTTTAAGAATTGTGTAAACAGATAATCAGCAGCTTCTCATTGCTTTTCTTGAGAAGAAAAGCAGCAGCTGGTTATTAATACCTGCTGTGCTTAGCTTTGACAAGCTCCACTTAATAACAACTACTGTCTAGCTATGGTGTGGGTTGAGAAGTTGGAGTTTTGAAGGTGTCAAGTGGGCTCTGGTAAAGCCTTGGCAAAATAATACAGTATCTGGATCAGGTAAAGGACAGGCCTTGGAGTGGTTCCTAGGCAGTATGAGGAAATGAGTTTTAAAGTGCTGGCATACTCATTGTTCCGATACAAGAAGACCTGATAAGAAGACAAATGTAACTGGAGGAAAAAGTGAGGAAAGCTCATCATGATTACTCTTGTCAGCCTTAAAGCCTTAATAACAGGACTTTGAGGGATATTTTTGACTCGACACTTTTCCCAAATGCCATTAATTTGCCCATAGCAATACTCTGTGGGCTTGGGAGCCCTGGAGAACTGAGCATGTTTATGTCCCTCCTGGAGGAAGCCCCTCAGTCCTTGACCAGAAACTGATATCCCTGGTCTAAGCAAGCTCAGGGTGAGCTCAGCTGTGACTGCATGCAGCTGGGGCAAAGCTTTGCCCATGGAGCAGTCAAATCCATCTGGGTCCTCCTGAAAGCTCTGGGAGGCTCTGTAAATGGAGGCTCCTGCAGCAACTGGTGGGAGATACTCTGGTGTTTGATTTTGCTTTGCATACCAAGACACTCAAGATACCTTCTCTGAAAAAGGGGTGTGTGACAGCTCACTGTGTCTGAGTCTCACCTCTTTCCCTTGGCCTGGATCCTTCCCTTTGCTGGCTCTTGGCATGCTGAGGATGTGGCCACAGAGACGCCTCTGTCTCCCTTTCTACACAGTCTGGCCTCGTGGGTAAAAAGCTTGTCTTTGTTAGCTCCTGATTTTGTGTGAAATATCTCCTTGTTCATAGGCCACTTTCTGCCTTTCTTTTATTTCTCAGCCTTGATACTTTAACCATGGCATTTTGCAGGCTGGCAGGCGTTGGAGCAACATCCTCTGCAGAGCCTGGTCTCCTTGGTGGACGGGTGCCAGCTCTGTTGCACAAAGATCTGGCCAGTTTGGGGAAGCACATGGGAAACAAAACTCACATGAGGTAATGCATAACAATAAAACCCAGGCATCAAATAGCCTGAAAGATCTCAGCAGCTTTTGGGTTTGGTGCATTTTAGCTTTCGTGTGATGGTACAGCTCGCTCTCAGCTTGTTTGAGGCAGTCTATTTCCACTTAATACTGTTCATAAAAACTCCAGCAATAGGTGGAATTTTCTCTAGAAAGGTCTGGAAGCATAGGCCACCAGCACTGACAAAGGAATGTTAAATAAAAGTCCAGGTCAGTGCTAAACCAATGGTTGAGGATCCCACTGGACAGGGAATATTTGGACAAAATGAATTTATAGAATTTTCAATATGAATTCAGAGATTTCTCCATTTGAGTCCTCCTGCCTGGTCCATTGAGCTGATTTCTAGCAGGTACCTCGGCTCACAAGGCTCTGGTTGCAGCCTTTAACACTACAACAGGTAATATACAGCCACAAAAGCATACCCTGGTTTCTTGTTCATTTCTTAAATGGGAATTTGCTGCTTCTATGAGCACTAAGTGTATTCCATTTTCTCTATCATACAATTACAGCATTTTTTACTTCAGTGGCTTTCTGTCCTTGCCTCTTAGGGCGAGAAAGTTACTTTGTGTAATGAAGGAAGAGAAATACAGTTTTTCCTAAAATTAAAAAAAAAAAGGCTTTATAAGGGTTGTGAAGGTTTTATTCATGACTTTACTTCCACCATCTTTGCAGTATTGTCAAAGTTCTCCTATACATGCACTTAGTAGCATGCTTGTGCAGAAAGTGTCCCAGCAAAGCTGACTGTGCCATTGAGAGGCAGTCGCACAATGTGACTTCTATGCTGTGGTCACAACTGAGACCTTTCTGTTTGTCAAAGGCAAAGTCTGCACAGAAAATTAGAGGGGACACACACCCCAACCCCCCTTTATTTTTCTGTTGCCGTTGTGTGTTCAGTGTGGTTTTAGTGGCACAAGAGCTATTGACAGGACCCAGAAGTGATATTGCAAGAGGTTCCTCATGTAGCAAGAGTGGTACAGTTAATCAAAAGAATTAGGCTGAACCTAAAGTATTTGGGACTGAAAAATGGGACTGCAAGTGGTGCACGGGACATTATTTCTCCTATGGGACATTGACACTAACTATAAGTGTAACTATGCTCAGCATTACTTTCCTTCATGGGATTGAATAACGTGCTAGTCTGAGCACGAGTGCTGCTGCAAGGCTATTTGTGGAGCTGCTTGTCTGTAGCAGATGCACCAAAGGAAAGGGCCTCTTTGATCTTAGCCAGCAAGGGCAGAGCAGTGCACACACAAAACCTGAGCCCTCTTCCTGACATTGTCATTCAGCCCGTCAAATTACGCGTGGCAAATCAACCTCCTAAGCTCTGTACCTCAAAAATGAAACAGATGGGCTGTATCCGCTTCCTCCCACTGTTAAATGAAGATGAAGCACGTATTGATGAAAACTCCCCCTGGTAGATTGTTTTGAGGTCTACAGGCTCCAAGGAACACAAAGAATTAACCTTATAGAAAGGTGACATTTTTCCTATGTTCTGGTTTTAGAGAGAATGGATGTTTATTTTTAATCATTTTCCATGTGGATTTTGTCTTAGCTTAGTTTCTCAGGGTGGATCTAAATTAATACAATGTTCATTATGCTCACTGCACAGATAGGCACACAGACAATTTTGCAGCATACATTGGGTACTTCTGCTGTTGGACTGGTGTTATAAAAGCAAAAAAACCCCAACCCATGCCTCTGCTGATCCTGTATGTGATTATAGGGGAACTAGGTGTTCATTAATTTAAAACTCCCAATTCTATGTAATATATCATTTTTGTAAGAAAATAACAATTGATACACAGTCAGAAACCAATTTAAGTCAAAATTAAACTGGAGATCATAGATCTGTGTTACACCGTGATCTTCAAACGGGCAAAGAAACAGTGTAGGTTTACATATTCATATATCTTGCTTAACACTGTTTACTTTCTCTAATAACTTCAGTTCACTCAATCAATTTTCTTCAAGCATGGCTTATGGCTGGAGGGTATTTTGGACGTATTCAGGCATCTTGGAATACTTTACAAATAAAACAGAGGCAACTGACCATAAAGCATAGGATATTACCCATGGCTATATTAACATTTTCTCAGCAGAAGCAACAGAGGAGAGAAAAGCTCTCTGTCTCTAGGGAGTCTAAGAAGGAAAATGAGCTCAGAAATAATTCTCCTTACATTGACAATATTTTACAGGACAGGAATATGTTTTGATGTAGTTGCCAGTATGAGCCTTTTCTGTACTCTCCATGAAATCATGCAGGGATTAGATGTATGATGTTTCCAATCACATCATGCAAAGGGTGTCATGATAGGGGTGACCAGAGAAATTGCTTGAAGTGGGAACAAGAGTGATTCCTTCCCGTGCTGATGAATCTAGGACATGGAATGGCTGTGTTAACCTTGAGCTGGCAAAGCAAAATAAGAAAAACAACGAAAAAGGCAAATGCAGTACACAAATGAAAAAGAGGGAACTTACTCAAAGCAAGAACTAAGAGATTGCTGGAAGCTTGTCTGTTTTTAAAAATAAAATCTTAGTCAGAGTAAGGGGAAAGAGTATATTTAAAACCAGCAAAACAACCTGGCTTTCCTGGCTCTCTATAGACACTATTTTGCCAGGCTCCAGCTAAAACCACCCAGTTTTTCCCCTCGGAAACAACCAACCCTGTTTGCTCCCAAAACTCAAAGAAAGCTTAATTCGCTTTAAGCTGCTAAAATACTTCCTGCATCTTGGGTCAGCATTGTGTGCCAGCCTTCAGTGTGCTGAGAAATGAAAAAGTGCTTTGTAATGGAAAAGCCGGTTCGTTCCTCGCTACATGGTGCCATGGCAATAAAAAAGAAAGTTGCAAACCTTTCTCTCTTAAAGAGGCCAGAAGGAACAGGGAATTAATTTAAATAGTTCAAACCCAGGATCACTGTGATCAAAACTATGCTCTTCAGCCATTTCCAGCCTCAGAGAGCACTGATTTTCTTGGATATTCGGTAATTCAGTGAACTGCATGATAGAAAAAGAAGGCTGCATAAAGCCACTCACTGTTACCGAGTGGGAGGTTAATGAAGTTCATTTAACAGACCAGTGGTGCAAACCTGTTATCTGATGGCTTGTGCAGATCCCAGATGGCTTAAGCAAAGCTGGGAACTTAAACAGGTACCTCACATTTTGTCATTGGATTAATAAACCATCAAGATATTTACAGCTCTTCAGCAGTGGATTAATGATCTTCCATAACTATGTGTCTATGTGCTTTAATCAAGAAGAAACAAATTTCTGAGCTGCCTACTTCTAAGTCACATTTTTTTCAGTTGGGTAATTGAGTTATTCCTTGTCATAGCAGAACAGCATTGGAAAACCTCAGACCCTGTCCTCAAATGCTGCACCACTTTGTGGATGAAGCAGGTGTCATGCTTGAGCATGAAGCACTGCTCTTCCTCCTCCCCTGCCACATCTGGCTGCTGCAAAGGGGAGACAAAGCGGCTCTCCCACTGCATCACTGGCAGTGATATATCTGCAGAGCAGAAAAAGTAGCCGGGCTGGGGGTTAAAAACTACCCCACCCTGGCTAGACAGTATATAAAATGCAGAGTTTCAGAAATCTCTTACTTTGGGTCTATGACTAAATCTGTAAGACTACCATGTATCACTAATTCCCTGCCAGTTCGGTCTCCTAACCCTTGTAGCACCAGCCTTTACACATCTGACATATTTATATTTTTGTTTGTTTGTTTGTAAAATGATTACTAGAGTGTAGACTTCGACTCTGTGGTACCGTTTATTCTGCAGTTGACCAGTTGACCACCGCATGCAGATACAGCAGTAGCCCTTCTTGACAATCTTAGATCCCCCATCACAGCAGATCTGCAGTGTGTTACTGTCACTGTTTGATCTTTTGCATGTGGATTTTGCTGTCCTCTTCTGTAGACCTGTAAGGAGTATTTCCAAGAGGTGGAAGGAAAGTTTTGTTGCTGGTCCAGGGCATAAAATCAAAATTGGAGGCAAGGTCTTATGAGAGCAGGTCCAATTCTAAATTTTGGTGTGTTCTTGCTATGGGGCTGCGAAAAGTTTCATGGGGCGTAATGCTATATGTGCGTGTATGTATATATCTCCTCATCATATCCCAGGAGTCTGTTTAGTATAAGCACCTACAATGCCCACATTTGTTACAGGTGCATAACCCAAATATAGGTAACAGTAGCATTATCTTTAATAATATATTGTTTTCACTGGCCAAAACAGAGCATTTTAGTTAAGACACTGCATTTCACTTACATCTGGTGTTTGTACAAGCCAGTGATTCAGTGCCAGACAAATCCTGCATAATCTATTTGGTAAAGTACTGTTAAAATAGCAGCCTGCAGCATTTCTTTCTCTACTTGCTAGAGGCGATGACTGGTTCTGCAGGCAATAAAAACTCAGTGACAGTTTCAGCCTAATCAGTTCATTCACCTTTTCAGGAGAAATGCCCAGAAAACAACAGTTTTTTGTATCTCCAAAACTGGACGACTCAGTAAAGTTGTGTCTTCAAGGTGGCTCTCTAATCAATTTTCTTTTATATGTATCAAGAATGATAGCATCTATGAAAGAAGGAAATTTAAAGCAACGGAAGTTTGCTTTAATCTTAGAGAAGAGTATAAAAGGATGCTTCAGCAGAGCTTTGTGAAGGTCACTCAAAGGACTTCTGCCAATGTTGCTTAAATAAAAGTTAACTGAGTTATTAATTCCTTTTTTTAGTCCCTGTTTGCTTCAAGTTCCCTGCCTAAAATACCTTGATCTTTCTTCTTTTCTCTGCCTCATGGCTGCAGAGTATTAGCAACTTTTTCAGGGTGGGGTGGGAGAGGCTATGTTAGAAAGCAGCTTCAGACTGTATTTCTATACATCATAACTTTTTCTTTTTCAGAAGTCTATTCCACAAAGAGACAGCCAAGTTGACCGTGTGCACCCCTGCATTTATGAAAATAAAAATGTGAATATGAAAATGAAGGGAAGAAACAAAGAGTCAAAACAAATTACTGTGCACTCATTCACTAACCATCCCAGAAGTGAGGTCCTGCTTGAAGATAAAACTACTATTTTTCTGCGCCAATATATAAAAGTAACTTACCATCTTTTGCTGAGTTTGCTCCAAAGCAGTACCTGAATAAAAGTCTGAGCAAAGAAAGATGTGCTGTTGTGGGCAAGATTGGTGAATTAGGGTTAATCCAGCCTTACTATGTAAGAAGATGACTTAAATTATTACGTTTTATGTATCCAAAGACAATTACTGAGTAGAATGGCAGTACTTTTCCGTACTGCTCAACAGAAGAGGTATATTGTACATACATAGCATGCCGTCCTAGTGGCAAGTGATGTTTTTCTCACTTGTTTCAAATTTCCTTTCTCTTAGGTTGCAGGTACACTTGCTAAACATTACTAATTACACCTTGGAAAGATTACAGAGATAGTTTGAGAGGTAAAAGAATACATAAAAACCTTAAAAGAATTCCTGAGAGACAAGTAGACTGGATAAACCCTTACACAAACCACTACAAGCTCTGAACAGCTAACCCTGGTGCAACACCTGCCAGCATCAGCCCATGGCTTCCAAACCATGGATATCACCTGGTTGGTGCAAGGCTGGAAGATCTCTGCACTGTGCTGTGATGTCTGTATGCACCCACACCCCACAGCTTGAGTGGAAGCTAAAGAAACAAAAGTGTCTTTTATGGACAATCAACTCAGGGAAATGAAAGCTAAAGCAACCAGGAGCTTATAATGAATAATCCCACTCAGTTTCATGTGGAAAGGCTTCTGTGCAGAGAACAAAAGGAAAAAGGTAAGTAACAATCTAGCTGGTAGTGCCTGTAATTGTTGGAGAGGAATGAAAGGGAGAGAAACAATGTCCTTGCCCCATAGATGCCACAAAAGGGCTGGGAACAGACTGCAGCACCTACCTGTTCTGCTTATCAGATCATCCTCCTCCTCAGGGCAAGAACAGTACCAGTCCTTTGCCAGTGGATTGGGAAAAGCACACGTGGAGAAAAGGGAAAGAAGAGATTTACATTTGCCTGTCCAATCTCTACTGGAGGGGATGTATCAGCTATGCCAGCAGATCCTTCCATTCCATGGAGAAGGCTGTTTGCAAAGCAGCTCCTATACTTTCTGTGGGATTCAGCCCTGACTCTCTTGAAGTGCAGAAGATGTGAGCCACAGTGCATTAATACCTGCTAGTAATAGCTCTGTAACTTGCCATACACAAGATTCATAGGCCAAAATGAAATAACCTGCAGAAGCAGACCAGAGTTTTCTGCAAGAAAAGCAGCAGCACTGTTCATAAGGATCCCCGTGCAACCGATAAAAGTCTTCTAAAGGATCACAGTAAAACAGCAGCAGAATAAAAAAAAACAAGGGAAGAAAAAGCCCGCCCAGCTTCACAGTAACCTGCCCCCAACTGTCTTCCTCATGTTAATTTTATATTTTACACATGTTAGACCAATAGGGAGCACAGATGGCTGCACTCACGTGTGAGACTGCAGACACCCACTGGGGCACCAGCAGCACCTCTGTCACTTTCCTGTAATGTGGGGAGGGGGTCTCCTGCCAGCGCAGGAGTAGGTCACTGAAGGTTAATAAAGGCAGTCAGCACATAATTATCACTCTCTTGTTAGCCTCAGCCTCTCAGGAATAAATTAGAGAGGGACAAAGTATGGACGAACTGTGAGAAGATTAGAGTGGGGCTGCACCTCCTTATGATAGAGGATGGCCACCTTCCTGAAGGTCCCTGCTTCAACTCACTGGGGTACTTTAGAGGCAACTGCATCTATATGAAGGAAAGTATTAATATTTGAACATTTTAGGTAGCTACATTAATTTTCTTTAAGCATTTAGTGGGATTAAATATGAATCCAGAGAAAGCAGGTTTTCCTTCCTCTTTTATCCACTGGCACATCTGCCAGATGAATTGTTTTCACCCCCCCAGTTTCTTGATCAATCTACATTACTCTGGGCCTGCTGTAAAGGGACACTTTAAAATGATTAATAGTGCTCTTGAGACTACAGCTCCTGAATACAGAAGTTTCATTTGCAGCAAAGATGACAGGAGCTCAATTAGCCATCTCTTTGCACACATGTAAGCAATGAAGACAAGGCTTTCTCTGTATCATGTTAAAGCAGCAGATGAATTCCCAATGTAAGGTACTTGCAAGGCAGAGTTGTTACATTTGCAATCAGCTTACCGTTAATTGTTTCATCTAAGTGCTGTCAAATCATGCATAAAGTAGCTTGGGCTAATACACTGTCAGGAAACACTGGTCATAGCCCTAAAATGCCACAAGTCACAACTCTGATTGACACCAGAGCAGAATGAACTAAAGGTGCACAAAAAGTTCAGTTTTCAGGTGGGAGGCAGAGTGATGCTACAAAATATAAAGCATAAGAGGATTCTGTTCATTGTGAGAAACTTGAAAGGCAGAAAAATACCACACTCCTGGTGTCACTTCTGTACTTTCATTATTAAACACTGCTCTCCATGTAGTTGTTGGGTGTTTTTGGTTCTTGCCATCCACTGCTAACAGATGCTAACTTCTGAAGAGCAGCAGCTGCCCAAAAAAAAAAAAAAAAGGAAAAGGAAAAAAAGGGAAAAAAAAGGTAAAATCCTAGTGATGCACCATTGGTTTGCTTTGGCACCATTCTGGTATAGTCCATATAATTAACCTCTTCCTGTGAAGGCTGCTATCTCTCTATACAGTAAGTAGGTACACTTGGAGGAGTGGCAGAAGACCTATTGGCTTGGTTCCCCAGATGGCTGTGGTGTCTCGAATATCTGCTAACCCTTTACACAGACTTCAGAAGGACTAGCTGCATGGCAAATTTCCATGAGTGACACTTAAAAACTGACTTGACAACTCAGAGTTGGCATTTTCTTCCTAGCAAGCATGACCTCCATCTCTACGTGTCCTGCTATGGCACAGCTAACACAAGCCATTTGAGAAAGCTGGCTTCCTTGGAGCAGAAGTATGCAGCTATCAAAGACCATCTCCTGCTGTAGCTACTCAGTCTTGTCAAGGTAATGGATGGCTGGCCACAAGGACTGCCCAAGTATGTCTTTGGTTTATTAAGCACCTCCTCCTTTCTCAAAAGTAGATTTGCACTGATGCCAGCTGCTGGTACAGGTTGTCACCATCCTTGGCTGTTTATAGCTTTTTTCCACTGGAATAAAACTATAGAAAGCAAGCCAGAAACTTTTTATTGAATAAATAAGTGAATTAAGATCATGCTTTCCTATGTGGCTGGACAATTTTATCAAAAACCCCGCAACCCCACTGTTGCAGGGGAGGAGGAGAGAAGTTATCAGATGACTTCGAGTCATTTGATGTTAAGAAGATGCTGTGGCTGCAGAGTTACTTAAGCCCTCAAAAACTAAAAATTATGCCAGTGTGGACTCCAGTTTTACAATGCAATTCCTGAATTTAGCTATTCCAGGGGCTTACATGCAAACTTCTAGGTTAAACTTGCAATGAAGACATCTCTTTAAATGAAGTTTGTTTGTGTGGGGGTTCATAACCTTGGCGTCTGCATGTACCAGACTACAGTGCTTCTGCTGCTTGGCAGAAGCCAGACCTACTGCTACTTGTGCTGCATGCAGAGGACATTTTCCTCGTGAAAAGAAGCCCATGAGTTCTAGTATACAAAAGCCATAGAAGTAATATGCAGATTATACTGTATTATATCAGCAATCTAATACACCTCCTAGGTTTTTCTACTCTACAATAAGACACTCAGATTTCTAAATTCTACTCAAAACACCCAGAAGACAAAAAAAGAAAAATCAGTTAGTGAAATCATACCAGGCAGTAACTTCTTAGATAGGTAGAGTTCCAACCATGTTTAAATTTGTGGGATTACTCTTCTGTGATATTCAATATTCCACAAGCTGTCAGAGCCATTTTCTCAAGCCTTACATCTTACTAGTAGTTTGTCTCTATTTTTCTCACCACATTCCTAGCTTTGTCCTCCCAGACAACTTTCTGGCAATAGAAATAAGGAGCTAAACAGACTGTGATTTTAGGATTGTAGCAAGTGTAATGACCTCCTGGATTCCAATATGTTGCTTTGCTAACTTTGTATAAGGACATGCTGGAGACAAAGGTAAACAGGAAGAGAATGTGGTGAACAGGTCCCTCTAGCTGCAACTTCCCAAACCTAGATCCATAGGCTCAACACACTTCAAAATCACCTCTAATTCTTGGAATGACACAGCAATGAACCTAGTCTGTAAAGTCATTGCCAGAAATTTCACAGGTCTACATCTTGCTATGGCAAGTAAGAATTTCCATGTCATGGTATATTTTTAATACTGAATACAAGATGATTAAAAGTTCTACATTTGGGACTTTCTGCAAAAGTTGTTCCCCTATATTACAAGCAATCACTATTGCAAGCATTTACAGCTGAGTAAATCCATCAACCACTTCCAATTCTGCCCAAAGAGATTTTGTCTTTTCCCATGAGAAAGCAGTAAGAAAACATATTCTGCATAGAACAACAAAAAACCTTGAGCAAAGTATTCCTGGCTCTTTTCCTTGCTGCTCTTCCACATTTTCTATAGTGAGCTGGAGCGTAGCCTTGCAGAGCTGAATCCTTGAATCACATCCTAGTTCATAAGGCCCCCAATTTTACTGCCTGAACAATGACTGGCTTTGGCAGAGTAGTTGTTGTACAAAGAGACCCTGTTGAGCTCTTAACACTGCATGGCATCTGGCCTTTGCTATACCTGACATTTAAGAGCAGAGTGATTAAAGCTCATTAGAATAAAACTTCAAAGATTCCAGCAGAAAACAGCATCCCTCTCTACCACTGCTTTGCAGAGAGGTGGGATAACCTGGTTTGTAGCCTTAGTTATTTGACAGGTTTTTGTTTGGGAAAGGTTTCAGAAACAGCAAACTCCCTGAGGACTCCATAGAAGGCAATAATAGAAACTAACTCATGGAAACCCAGCAGCTTCACAGTGTTTAAATGTGTTTTACCTGTGGATCAACAAAAGACTTGAGATTTCAGGAAATTTCCCTGAACACCTTTTTTACCACCACAAAACCACCTATCCCTCCCTTCCTCTCTATTAAACAACCTAAAAATAACTCATCATGTACAGTTGCACAGTAATGTAATATTTTCACTGTCAGCTCCTTTCCCTTGATTACCCTTCCCCGTAGCTGCCCTATTTCACAATAACTTCCAACGGTTCATGCTCTGTGCTGAGGGCTTGGTCTGCAGTAAGGCAGGGCTGATCTTCCCCAGTGCTGAATCCAAGCCACCCTTGTTATTCTTTTTTCATCAAGATGTACAAAGCTGAAGTGAAATGCACCCCTCTCCGAGTTGGGAGGGCACCCGCTGTGAAGATGCAGTGATGTCAGTGCTGAATAATTAAGTGATAATGTAATAACTGTGAGTTTGTGCTCCATTAAGTGAGCTCCTGCTGACTGCTTAATGAGCAAACAAAAACTCAAACCCCATTAATATTATTCCTATTACATTAAATGTAAAAAAAAAAAACCCAAACAAAACTCAGCTCCTTAGGAGTAAACACTTGGGAGTCGTCTTCTGAAAAGGCAGACTGAGACTGAAATAATGAACTATCCCATTGCTGCACTTCTGAAAAGACCCAGAAGTTTATTTTCTTTTCAGAAGAGTGGAGAATTAAGTAACAATACCGATGGGTTTGCTGTTTCTGCTGTACAACATCTGAATCCTTTGTTGCAAAAAGAGCATCAATAGGTCTCCTCTTCCTGTAACAACACTGCAATGACTATATCAGAGGCTGTGAAACATACAGTTCCTTGGCTAGTAATTTGCAGAGAATCTAGAGGAAATACACTCATTTGTCAATACAACACACAGGATTTACAAAGGATCTAAAAAAATCCAGTGGTATTGATATGGCTGCATTATTTGTGAAGAGAAAGTCCAGAGAAAAAGTTTCCTGCCTGTGTCTCTCCTGCCAGGGTGGTGAGTGGCTGCAGCATCTTTTACTGAGGAGTCTGGTGAGATATGGCCACTGTGACGGTACCCATAGACCACAGCAGCCTCAGGCAGCCAGGATCTCAAGCTTTGTAAATCAATATTGCTGCTTCAAAAATAAAGCCAGCACAATTCAGAGATTAATACAGAGTTTAGGCTTCACAGAAATGGTGTCAGTCTCAACACAACAAAGCAAGTGATGGCGTTTTTGCTTGTACCATTATCTCACGTATGATCTATGGAAAGACAGTTAAAGTCTGGATTTTTATTATTTTCCCCAGATGGTACTAAGGAAAAAACAGGATGTGAAGTTTACAGCTCAGTGCCCTAATTTCTGGAGGTCTGTTAGCTGTAATGGAGCTTCTAACAAAATATTTATATGCTTTTAGAAGCTTTCTCATGAAAAGGAACAAGCATTATTTGCATTTTTGCTGGTTGTATTTGAGAATCACTATCAACATAAATTATTCAATGTACAGAATTTATAGTTGAAGCATAAATATGTGTATTTGCTTAAGAAATCTTTCCTAGAGAAATACGCACTGCTCCCAAGTACCAGAGGTGTATAAGCCTAGTTTCAAGATTTGGTACTCTGTTAAGGAACCAAAACTTGGTACACAAATAATGTGAACTACCTGCTATTTCAACTCGTAACAACCTGAAGCAACAGTCTGGGTGTACCCTTGTTTACTTCAACCAGCATGCTGAGCCTTACAGGAAATACAGAAAGATATCATGCAAGAACATCTCCCCACTTCCTGAAGGACATACTTTTTAGTATATCATCAAGGATACTCTCAGCAGGTGATTTTTTTCTACACAAAAAGTACCCTGATTTATGTTATTTATCATACTATCTGGAAGGCAAGGGTTTCGTATCCTTAGTAATGAAATTGGGTGTTTTGTAAGAAACACAGAAAACAAAGTAGAAGAAAAGAACGGGGGGACACGACACACGACAGCATGTTAATTGTCATTCCATGTTTATAGTTCTTAGCTCCGAAACAGCTTTCCAGGGGTGAACAAGCTCCAGCTCTGATCTTTAGGGAATGCTTTTATGTGATGCTCTTGGAATAACCCTTGGTAAGATCCTTCTTCATCAAAAAGGGAGTCCTGCCATTCCTCCCTTTCCCCAAAAATCAGTGAAAATCACTTGCAGCAAAGTGATATCTGGGACTTGCACTGAGTTCTCTCTTCTGCTGTAAGAAGATGGAGATTATGAGGCCCATTAGGGATGTTGCTACCTAAGATGCTCCAATATGGAGGAATGGGCAGCTGTTTTTTAACACAGTAACTGGCAGGTGAAGATCACTGTAAAAGACCAGTTTGGCAATGTCAGCCATCTGGCAGTAAGTTCTTTGCATCCTAAAAACCTGCTGTATCAAAGGGGCACTGAGCTATTTGCTTTTTGAAGGGAGTTAATAGCTGAAGGAACAGTCTTCTCTGTGATTACTATGGTTGTCAAATATCATGATGCTAATATTTCATTTAAGGCCAGACAAACATTGCAAGTGAGTTATTTTTAGTGAAGGTTTTCATTACATACAAAGGGAACAATTTAAAATACAGCAACTGCCAAAATATTTCAAACCAATTGGGAGTATGTTGGGTTTTGATCTTGGACAGGTCATCGTTGTCCAAAGCCATTTCATCCTTGCATAAAGGCTTGCTTATGCTCCCTAAAATTACTAGGTCCTGTTAATGTTAGAGCTTTTCAGCCTAAGAAAGATTATTTAAAGTCATCCCATAAGTAAGAGTTCATTGGTATTCTTTCCCAGACTTTCTAAAAGGAGAAATGTTGGTCTCCAGATTCAAACACCAAAGCATACCATATTTGTTCTGCATAGACTTCTACAGCTTGATTTTTTTTCTGCAGGAAACTTCTTCTCCTGCAAAATAAATGAACTAATAAATTCAAATAAAGTTCAGCACTTTAATGTAAAATTAATAAACACCCCAAAATAACAAACCACACACAACATTAGTTTTTCCTTCTTGCAGAATGGGTTGAACTGCAAAGATCTGGAGCTGTACTGTGTGAAAGACTCTGAGGGAAAGAACCTGCTCTAAATTCTTTCATTCTCTCTTGCTGCAGAGACATTGCACTACATGACATTGGTTAAATTGGCACGTAACAGTGCAGAGGCTGATGTGTCCAATACTCTTTTTCCTCTGTGCTGGATTTATGCCTTAATGAAAGCATAAAGCTAGCCCAGCCTTTATTGTTAAAAACTACAAGGGTAACCTAGAGCATTAATTACTTTTCCGGTCATTGGCAAAGAATAGACACTGTCTATATTCTTTGCATTAGTACACGAAAGCAAGTGATAATGCAGAAGAACTCACACATCTATCAGTCAATATTTCCATGCCCACAGAGTTATTGCAGTCACAGAATGATTTGTTGGGGTGACAACTTGATTCAGAGTAGCAAACAGTCTCATCTGCTTACTTTTGTTCCATGTACCTATTTGATTGAGGCTATTGTATGAATGTGGCCTTAATCTTGAATTCTGTAGAAAATCAAAGTCAAGAGTAGCAGGTATGCTTTTAACATACGAGCCATTACAGTTGGTTTTTTTTTTAACTGAGTTTATGCAGACAGGTATGTGACTCTAATGATATACTACAGTACCTTTAAACTTACCTCTGCAGCCAACTCATGTTATTTCATTTCAAGTCTATAGTCCTCAGAAATGCCATAATCAATAAACATACCCCACCTACCAATCGGAAGTAAAGTAGGGTCTCCCCATTAACTTAACAGCAGAGGACAACATTTTTCATACACTAGTTATGCAATATTAGGGAAGAGCTACAATTATACTCTCCAGAGCTTGGAAAATAGCATACAGAACGGCTAAAACAAGACTTTCAAAGCTGCCGGCAGTATTTTCAGATGCAGCAGAGCACTTCAGCTATTAAATCCAAATATCCACTTCAGTGATATTTATGCTCCTGACCCATTCAGTTGTTAACTCCCTCTGCTCCCATGTCAGCATCCCACCTGCTAGTCCAGACTACCCCTGCAGATCACACAGGGCCACAACCACGCCAAAGAGGAACTTGATCCTGCTCTTACTTGGTGCAGCTCTACTCACTGTCTGTCAAGAATTCAAACTTGCCAATGAGTTCTCCTCACCAAAGCAGAAGTATTAGACTCCTTGGTTCTCTGTATGACACTTGGGTAGTTGGTAGACCTTGATGCAGTTGGAATAGGAGCACAGCGTGTTCCCTCTTTCCATAATGAGTGGAGAGACTACAGCAGAGACTATGGTATTTGCCCTTGGAGAATCTGAGACTTCCTAGTCACAGGTCACCTAAGGAAGACAGTGTTAGGCAAGCATCCAGTATTGGGCAGAAAAGGCAGTGCTTTGCCTTGCATTGATTAAATGATAAGTGCTTGGCAATCTTCATCTGTTATGAACTCAATCTATATGTCAGCTCCAGTTTCTTATGCTGTTGCTACTGACAGCTGTGTTGTCCAAGATCAGTGGAGGCTCTACTGATGATTTTAATGACCTCTAGGAATTTACTGCAGGTAAAGTAGCATCTGGCAAAGCAATGATACTACAGGATAATTTCTAACTTTCTTTCTCCAATTGATTGTCAATTCTGAAGCAATGATGATTATCTTATTCTCGTCTCCCTAAGCAGCCTATGTAGTGGACAAAGAAAAACAAGAATGTGCTATCAGATCCACCTTAGTGATTTACTCCTGAAGGGACAGTGCTACAAAGCTGCCATTTCATAAACAATTAAACCCTAATGTGACTAAGGCATTTGTTATTCATGTGTATTTAAATTTATTCTCTGAGCTGTTTGTAAATCTGTTTAGAGGCAACTAGAGTCAACAGTCTTCTCTCACACTCTCCTCTCATTATTGGTACAGTTAGTTTCCTTTTCCCTCCCACACCTCCACTTGAAAAACTCATCTTCAATCCTTAGCTGAGAAGGCAGGCCACAAAACCACAAGACACTATATAACATTTTTTTTCAGAAATAAAGTTTTTTTTTTTTTATGAAACCAAAAATGTGTTCTAGTTACCCAACATTCTTAAAACTATTCTCCTGATCAATATTGCACAAGCATTTCCAGCAAAATCTCGTAGCCACTTTTATTAAACAATATGAAATGTAAAATAAGGAAATTCAGGAAAACTGTGAATGCAACAGTAATTATGGTGCTAAAAGTCGACACAGCTCTAATTAATATTAGCTTTTTGTTTACTGTTTATAAAATATCTGTTCAAATACAAAAGTCAGCAGTAGGTATGAGCTTATGCTTGGCCTTCCCTCTCTCCCCAGTCTTGTATCTTAAGATCTATTTTTAATGCTGATTCAGGTCAGCGCAGATTCATTTGGCCTCTGGGCACTTGCAGGGCAGCGCGTGCCCGCCCTGCTCTGTAGAGGACCTTTGGTAAGGTGGTTCTTCATGCTCTGCTTATCCAACAGCCTGTTTGAGGCAGAAATTTGAGGCTCCCTGGCTCACTGACAACATGGCCTGTGGTAAAGGCTGGGTTTGGAGGCATGCACTGGCCGGATGTGGGCTGCTGCTCTCCCCCCTTAGATGCAGATTGTTCCTGCCATCACTAGTGGTACCAGCTGTCCCCACCAGAGTATGGCTCGGTGCCATGTCAGTGACACACTGCTATGGTTTGAGGAACCTACAACAATTTATTGCCATTTAGACAGTTATTCTAGCACCCAATGAGCTCTTACAAGCAAAATGGAAACCTTTCTCCCTAGATGTAGATAGAAAATTGAAATACAACAACCTGTGTGAGGCCCTGTACTCATTCACACTGAAAGCCTTTGCAAACTTGCCCTAACTACCACAGCAGCCCTGAAGTAATGGTCAGTAACAGTGAGAGGCTGCAGAGCAGACCATGGGGAGGAGACCTGGCAGGGACCATGCTGCGGGGTGGGCACCAAGGGCACCATGGATCCCCAAAAATCACTGCAGTGGCTGCAAAGCAGGCAAGGGCTGGGTATGTACTGCCTGTACACCGCCAGCAGTCCCCTTGAGGCCACATCCAAGGTCACAGTGTTGGATTGTTGGCAAATGTCCTTTCCCTGCCCGACCGCAGCAGCACCTGGTGGCTTGTGATTCCTCTTCTAGACTTTCCCTGAACAGAGGCAATATCTTCCAAGAAGCGACAGCCACTGCCGCCCTCGCTGTGTTTTGCTACAGCTACAGTGGTGCTACGTGGTTTAGCACCACTAGCAGCTGTGGTGGGAGCTGATGTGGAGGATCTGTGGTAAACTGGTAAACTTGCAGCAGAGGTATAAAAACACTTTTAACACAGATAAGTTATGCACGACTGTCCAGAGATCCAAGTAGAAAATGTGGCCAGTGCCTGGTATCTTTGAAGACCAAGGGATGCTTAAGGGTTGTGTCTGCAGGGAGCATTTCTAATGACCCTGGGTAAAACAAGGACCCATCTTTTCTTACGGTTGTCCCAAATCAGAAGGATACACTGGCTATCAGCAGAGATGGACAGGAGCTAGCACAGAGCTATTTTGACAGAGCAGGAGGGGAGAGGAAGTCTTCCCCAGTATCCATGCTACCTAAGTTACTGATGGAGCAACGTAGCTCATCTGCAAAATGCTCTTAGTAAGCTTAATCCTCCATCAGTCTTTAAAAACTAAATATAAAATTCCCTTTGGTGTCTGCTTTGGGGAATTGTTTCTGGAGAGCATTTGCATTACCTTCACTTGCTGGCTTGCACTGCCACCCCAAGCCCGGCCGTGAACCCTTGATGCACATGGTTATCTAGGCCAGCAGATGTTACATGCAGAGGAAACATACCTTGATCTGAATAAGCTGCTGTGATCAGTAGAAGTGCGCTGATTTCCACCCAGGACGGATCTGATCCAAGCAGGTCTGTGCTGCAGGCTCTGAAAAATGGAGATTCATTTCTCTCCATGGTGGCTCCACACATGCGATATGGCTGGAGAGGAGAGTGCCCAATAAAAACCCTTGGGTTAAACTCATGTTTTTTCACCCAAAATATGGCGAATATTGATCATACAGCTAATGCTTCTGACAGTAGCACAGCACCCTCTGCCTCAAAGACAGATGGCCGAGCATGTCTAAAGGACAAGCAACAGACACCTCTGTCTGCATCAGTGTATGAACTGTCCCTGACCGCACTGCTCATCAGCTCTTCTTGAGGAGTGAGGTTTCCAGGCCAGAAACCTCCTGCACCCAGCAGCCAGCTGCAGGAGTGAAAGCTGCAAAAGCTCTCCATTTTACACATCACTTAATTTTAAACCTGTCTGTCTCTTCTCCCAAGGAGCATCACACAGCACAGGCCCATCCTTCCAGTGAAGATTTGATTTCCTACTAAAGATACGCCCCCCTCCATCCAAAAATCAGTGATTTGATGCTGGAATTTTAAAAAGTCATGAGCTGAAAGACAGTGATGAATTTGAAATGTTTTGTACCTATTTCACTTTTATTTACTCTCTGTAAAGGATTGTGTATAATTTAAAAATGAAACAATTTTGAACAAGAAAGTGACTTTCTCCTAAAAAATATCAAAACAGTTTACCTGAAACTTTAAAAATTTCTTTCTCAAGGAAGGGGGTGGTTCTCACAATTTGTTGAACTCACCTGTTTCCTACCTGATTTTTTCATTTGGTCTTAGCAGCATTTTGCAGTAGAAATTGGAGTTTGTAGTTTTATTACCAGCCTCTAGCACCCGCATTGATCTTGATCATTTCAGCCTCCACAGCATGCACTGACAACAAAGGCTTTCAGAATGCGAGGATTTGGGGATGCTTACACAGCCTTTGCTGTGCGTTTTACAAACTCACTGGAAATTAGATTAATGTATTCTGATTTTGATGGCAGAGGATACACTTATTTGCAAATAATGGTACATAGCTCTATCATGCAGACTGCTTCTCATGTGTGCTTACTCTTCATAAAAAGCCAGACTCCTCAAGAGCCTGTGACTCTCGCTCTGCTTGTGGCTTTGCAAGGTCAGTGAACCAGCAAATGTTTCCTGGCAAGGTGTGACTTGCTCATTTGTGTTGGGCTGTGAGTTGTGTGGTACCCTCACATCTTTTGTCGGGTGTTTTTCAAACTGATTTGCAATCCCGACCTGGGGAAGGTGACGGGGGGGTGGAGGGGGGAGGGTTGGATGGTTCTGCAGGTGGTGTGCAGCCCAGGGTGCAGACAGGAAGACTGAGGATGATGAGCAAGGAAAATAAACTCTTGCCATACCTTAGAGAAGCACTACAAAAAAGATACTTACAGAAAATAAAACATTTTAGAAAATAATAGGAATTTTTATAAGCAAAAGCGTGTCCTGATTTTCTTTCTTTATAAAAATTCTGCAGAAGCCACATTCATCATAGGAGTTTCTCCAGTGAGGCCAGATGTACCTAAATCAGCACGGGCGTAACACATTGTCCTGTGCTCACATAGTTGAAGAACTGTAGACAGTTAGTATCTCTCCAACATGACTTAATAGACATTTTTTTTCTACTCTGTGCAAGGTAGCAAATATACTAATCCCATCGTGTAAAAACTCCAAAATTTAGATTACAAGAATCTTAAAGTTGCTATTTCTCTCTCTTTTCTTTTGCTGACTTCAAAATGCCTGATACAGGAGGAAAGTTGTCGCAGTCTCTCTATGGACTTACACGATTTTTTAAAAACAAATAATATTCACGTATGGCAAAAATGCCAAAATATGAAAAAGAAGAATTTTATCTTTCTACAATGCCAAATCTGCATCCCACAGGAAGCAAAATCTGAGGAAAGCACATTGTGGTGACTGCAATGCCAGCATGGTTTATGATGCTTGGCAATTGCTTTCCCATTTTTATTTATGCTGGAGCTTAAAGATCCATGGAAGGCAGCAAACATAAATTTTTCTCTTAGGATCCTACCTTTTTCTAGCCTGTGGCCCTTGTACAAGGATGAGCAGAAGAGGGGGCACACATCAGCGTGGCGAGGCCCCGGTTGTCCCACTTCTCCTCCAAGTGCAGCCATGGGGTGCCTTCTCCCATGACAAGGAGCATCCTGCCCAGAATACAGCCATGGTTCCTCCTGAGAGCCATAGATAAGGTCTGGCACTACATTATTGTACCTCCTGGGCCTGAGGCTGTTCTCCAGCTTCATGCTCTCTCCAAGGCGAATACTATTTTTTTTTCCTTTTTTTTTTTTTAAGCATAGTGTGGCAGTGCATTATTCATCCAATTGTGTTGCAGTGGGTTTACCAAAATGTGTTCCTTTTTAAAGAAATTGTAAATATAGATTATTCCCATTTGTAGTCTTGTAAAGTTGATGCTTAACTCAAGCTCCAATTAATACAGGAAATGTTTTGGAGGAATCAGTGTTTTGCTTCAGCACTTTTAAGACAAAACATACTAGAAATCTTCCTTAAAAGAAGTTTTTTTGCAGGTAAAAGAACCACAAATCAGTAAAGGTATGTTACCAGGAAAGGAAGGAAAGTAAAAGCTAAATGAGAAAAGCAAAGCATTTTAGAGCCAAACTTTTCTTCTCTCCTCCCCCGATTGTAAGAACTACAAATAATGTGTGGATAGAGAAAATATTAGGCAATAAAGCTCACAATAAAGCTTACCACAGGGAAGTTATGAAAACTGAATATGGATACCACCTGCTGCATTAAGTGTTGTGAGATTTTCGTAAGATTTCAGATTTTACAGTACAAGGAACAGACTGGCTGGGATGGTGGCCAGGCTGCAGGCAAAGGGCACTGGAGTCATCAGATGATGAACAGCCAGCTTTGATCACAGTGACTGAGAATTCATTTATTCAAGAAGATTAAACAGCTGAAGTTTGTATGGCTTATGTCCGGTATCACAAAACTGCCAGATGGGCTTGACTGTAGGAAATCAGAACAAAAGGAGTTTGGAAAGAGGGTCTGCTGGGGAGTTCCCCCATCACAAGTTCTTCACAACTTAGTAAACATGTGCAATTCATTGCTCACACACTGGAATTAATTTTCTCCAGATTTTGAAAGTTATTGGTCTGAAGCACAATTCTGAAATATAGGAAGTTCATTGTGGTCCCAAACTCTTACCTTCAGGTGCCTTTTTAAGCCGCGCTATCACCTGGAGGCTGGAGTTTCATCGCTGCACGTGCAATGCACATGTGATGCCAGAAGACTTGCAGAGCTTACAATCACAGATCAGTAAGAAAAGGCACATGTGGATAAAGCAGAGGTAGGGACTGTGAGGCACTAATAAGTGAGGAAGGCAGTAACTGGAGAAAGTAGGAGCTCAATCACACCAAAACCTACACTAACACTGTTCAACCCCCCGGGTTGCTGGTGGAGATGGTGTCACAACGAATACCGTAAGCAATCAGGTTTTAATAACAAAATTTTACACTTCTTCTAAACTAAGGGAAACTTCGTTGAGACCTGATAAACCTTGCAAGCCTACATAAGCCTTAAACATTTTTTTAACATTTTGATGTATTTTAATCCTTGGAGCTTTAAAAACATTTTTATAAGAGAATCACATTCATGTACATTTTATGCCATGTGTTCCAGGCTGCTGCAAGTTCCCCTATTCATGGATAAAAATGATGCATGTTCCGGAGAATTGCACAGAGGTATGTATTATCCAGCAAACTATATGACACCCCTAGCAATCTGCCTTTCCATATCTGTTTGCTTGATATTTTCTCTTATTTTAAAGGGGAATTTAATGCTAATCTAAAAATGCTACTATATTTCCCATCCCCTGGATTCAGTTAACACAGCAGGTGGGAGATCAAGATATTGTGACAACTATTCTTCCATCTCAAACTATGCAGCAAGTTATATTCCGAAAGGTCTCAAATACTGACACGGTAATTTATAGCCTCTGAATGCTGCTTTGTACTAGTCAAAAATTCAGACAAATCTAATCTCACTGCAATCCCTGAAGCTCACAGTGAAAGGCAAAGCTGTGGAAACCTTCTCAGCTCAGAGCTCTGCGACTGCATGTGACACCTGAAGCAGCAGAGCTCCCACGGGGCTCTGGAAACGCTTACAGGGTTTTTCATGTAACCACAGAGGACAGTGAAAGTGTTAAATCGGTGGATCAAATTCTTACCATTCCTAGAAAGTGCAATTGCCCTGTCTTCCCTCCATGGCTGATGTATTTTAATGCTTCCTGCACCTCACCATCAGCCGGGCTTTTGCAAGTTAAAGCAAAGATAGGCTTCCACAAATGTACCTGCTGCAGTCAAACAAGGTACACAAGCGCTACCTGAAGCACGTTTTAGAAAATACTTGTTATCCTTCTGATATGCCTGGAGAAAAATAGAGCCTTTTGCATTTGGTGATGTTGCTGTCTTGTTTCTTTAGTGTTGTTTCTTTTGGTTTTATTTACTTATTTAAGCTACTGCTTTTCAGTTACACTCATTTCAGCAGCGTGGGACCAAGTTCCTCTGATACAATAATACTGCTGTCAGCTGAGTTATTATTACTGGATTACACCTAGTTCACTGTTCGAAAAAGCAAAAGCTGGTGAAATAATGAGTATATAATTATTATTATCATCTCAATTTTGATAGTGTCTGCAATCACGGCAAACTACGCTAGAAGCTGTACAAACTCAAGAGAAAAAGACAGTTCTTGCCCTAAAGAATCTGTGGGTTAAGAAAGTCTTATGCTGCACCCCTTCTGGCTCATCCTCTGCTTTTGGGGTTATGGACTTTGCCTCTTGCAGGATCCTCCCACATATCTAAAACCTCCCTCACCATCTTAGTGGTTAAACACATTGCGAGCGGCAGGCAAACAGGTTGCCTTTGTGCACGTTTCAAATTGCTGTTTCTCCGATGACCTTCTTTCATGCTCTTTCATCTCTAAATTTAGCTAGCTACTGAAGTGGGAGTCTAGCAGATTTGGTGTCACAGGAAACAGTCATGCAGAGACTGTATATAATCATTCTTAAAAGAACAGCATGGACTATGAGACAGTGTAATTAGTATTCCGTAGCCAAATGAAGTTTATTTTATGAAACTGCACCTTTTCAGGTCTAATAAACCATTACGGATGTTCACTCAAGACCAACACATGCAGCATAATATCAAAAATATTATTTAAGGGCTGGCACCCAGAACTCAGAAATCTGTTCACATTAGGATTGCTGTGTCCGTATTTGAACAGATGAATTTGTAACTGCCAAGCACAAGTACACTCTACATCTGAAATTTAATCTTTAAAATCGCTGCCTCAGTGCCATCTAATGGGGAAGACATACTGGAGGATCACAGGAAACATTGGAAAATGTGAAACTGAGATCCAGAAAAGTACTGTACAGATACTGTGACTGTGACTGAGACACAGTGATGTAACTATACTGAGTTTCATGAAATTGCAGAAAAGTTACACCAGGTCAAATTCTGGTTTGTTATTTTCAGATACAATAAATAGGGTAAAATAGGAGGTGCTCTCTGTTGTTTGGATGAGATAAATGACAAGCAGTTTTATTCCCTGGATCATATAAATATGAAATTTGGTTAAAATATTAATAATCTTTGTGCTTATATAGATAATGGGATAAGGTTTTTAACCACCCTTGTTCTCAGAAATCATACTTCCAGTATCCTAGTCAATTTCCCTCCTTTTTGAGAAAACAGCACAAGCACAGCTCAGAAAATATGTTAATTCTTTCTTTAATAAAGCGGGCTAGAAGTTCTTCCAGAGTAAAGATACAAAGTTCCACAACTAAATGAATAGCCAGTCAAAATATGATACTGCCTTTCTGCAGCATATACAACCAACATGACATGCAAGAGACTTTAAAGAGTCATCAGTTACAGATGTGAGACAGACTACAACAGTCTCAGATACATATCTTAATCCCATATTAGTTTTCATCAGTAATTTGCAATGCATATAACTTTTTTTATCTGATTATTGTTATCCATGAATATTACAAGCAGGTCATCTTTGGGGAAAAAGAACAATCTTGCATTTTAAATGACAATTTCTTTCTTAACATAAGGCAAGACAGGGTGATGACTTGACATTTTGTCTAACTTACAAGTTGCTGACTTAAGGAATATACAAAATTTTAACCATCTCTGCACTATGATCAAGTATCAGAGACAACATATTTGAGACGTGGAAGGACACGGTATAACCAAAGCAGATTAATGGACTGGAGTTTCCTCTGATCTTGTTTTGTAATCATCTCTCTGCTTCTGAAGATTTTTATCATATCTCATGGCACAACAGGCATTCAGCTCATCGGCATTCACTGAGTAGTGAAAACTGGTTAGAAACTCCCAAAATCTTTATATACTTTCAGTGCTGTTTTAAAATATGCAATATTAAAGATACAAGTAACTTACAAAAATAAAAGAACTGTACAAATCACACTTCCATTGGCAATGAGACTGTTCAAGAAAATAGCAATGCGATCCCTGAAACAACCAATCAGAACAGAAATCAAAAGACTGATGCTTAAAAAAACATAAAAAAAGAAGTAAAAACATTTTGCCCTGCCAAAGTACTGGAATCTTTGGAGGCTTGTGTATCACAGAGTATAAAACTTTTCTCTTTGTCCCCAGAATATTTCTTTCCTCTTTCCATAGGTACTTCTTGAACAGATTCTCCTTCCTTGGTGGTGTGGCACAAGCCTTACTGAATGGGTTAAGGCTAGAAAAGCTTGAAAGACCTAAACAAATCAACAGCCACCTAATCCCTTGGCATTCGTGCAAACTCGGGGAAATAAAATAAACCTGAGGACAGGCATGCATGCTGAATTCCAAAGCGTTTTTTTAAGAAGCTTAAAATGAAACCAAAATAAACACCTCTCCCAAATACTACGCGTTTAAGATCTTTCATCTAAACAGTCATCTGACTGTTCGTATCACTCTGTTGCAGAGAGGTATGATGCTATGCCTGCTCATAACACTCTAGTAGTTTATAATTTTACAAGGCACAAATAATCTCAGAAGAACTGCACGGCAGCTTTTGAACATGTAACGATATGGCAGCTACCATGTAATTACATTAAATTATCTCTTCAATTCAGTCACTGACACAGACCTTGTAAAATTGAAGACCAGCAAACTACATGGCACCTCATCTTTGGAATATGGTACTGAACTCCATTTACAATCACAGACAAAGCAGCAAATAACTACTGTGTCTTGACTCCACACAAACACAAGCTTTGCCATGCAATTATGAAGTTGTTGCATGGGATAATGTATATGTATCTTAAAAGTAAGTAATGCAATTTTTTTTTCTTGCTGCTGTTACAGAGTGACTTTCTAGCATTCCTTCCTCAAGCTCACTCTGTAGAGGTTCTGCAAAAGCAGGCACGCACTCACCACCGGTTTCTTTTTGTGAATTCCAACAGAGTTCAAAGGGATCAGAGAGGACAAAAAAAATCCTCCCTTACACACTTGAAAAGACTGTTATTAGATGTACTATGTACTTGATGGGAAAGAAATACACTTTTCCAGAGAAGAACAAGTTCTAGAGTTAATTAGAAACTTTCTGTTGGTTAACGCTGCTGCACCATTATGTTTTTCTTGACTAGAAATGTGGAAATAGTATAGGAATATATGTAAACAGTGTATAGAAGATAATAGTAATGAGACATAAAGTGCTTTTAATTACCAACATTTTATTTCACTTTGCACCCTTCCCTGGTAAGTTATCATACTCAAGCTAGTTTTAGTTCAACTGGCTCAGGTCTACACTACGAAACACTGTAATTTCCCTTGCACCTACGGTTTGAACTGTGGTAGTCTCAGTAAAATGAAAAATAATTCATGCCAGGGGGAGTAAAAGTAGACAGATATAAAGAGGAAAAGAGGTGAGCTGGGAACTCTCAAGGGGAAAAAAGTAGGCAAAGGGAAATAAGGCTCTGTTGTATAGGTCCCTGTTCTCACAGAATTTGTCACGCAGTCTCCTGTTAAGACAGTGCTGAGGAACAACTACACAAAACTCTGCCTTGAACATACCTCAGGCTACTGCCGGATGAAAATGAAGAAACCAGGATTCCTCAACTGAGAACCAGGTTGCTCCCAGGATGATGCTTTTAATCTTTCTGATATACATTCCCTACGTCTCTAATCACAGTCTCTGAAAAAAACAGTGACCTCTCCTACTCAGACAACTCAGTCGAGCATGTTTTGTAAAGGGATGATACTAAATCTAGCTTGCCTTTGCTGTTTCAGGTCTGATGCCAAGTATCTACACACTTCCTAATCCATTATGGTATCTAACACATACTATTCTATATTTTGGGAAAGCAACAGTTTTATAGTAACAAAGCTCCTAAGTAAGATAACTCTAATATAACTAAGAATAACTGTATAGTAGAACTGGTTTGTACTGGGTTTCTATTAAGGCAGTTATTAAAAGATGTCTGTTCCTTTTGAAAAGTTGCTTTTTTGTTTTTAAATTATTTTTAATTTTGGCTTTTGGCAGCTGAAGTGGAATACCTCTATCTAATTTCTGTCCTTCTAATCCAAAGAACTATCCAGCCTGTGGAATCATAGGAATTTGAGCTGAGTTGTAATCATTGACCTCCCAAACTCTCCCAACCTGTTTCTTTAGATGTCCAATGGGCTGACAATAGCAAAGTCAGAATCTTTGCTGTTATTACTACTGTCATCATCCGGGCTGGAACTCAGGTTGCTGGAGGAAGCTGAAATGGAGCCCATCAGTGGGTCAGAGAATATCAAAGAAGAACGAGACGGAGCTTCTGGCTTCACCGTTGCCTCCTTGTGCGCCTGAAGGGACTGTGTAGGCTCCAGGACAGCACTTTTATTTCCTTCCTCTTCTTTGGAAACCATGATATAGTCATCAGCACTCTTGCTCTCACTAGTGCTCAAATCAGTCATAGCCTGTGAGACAATTGCACAGAAAGGACTTAAAGTTAGTACCAGTTTTACCACTTAACGAGGCTCATGATGCAAATCAGTGAGACGCGAATGGGATAAATGAATAATCATTGCCCAAAAGTAGCAATGTCAAAATCAAGAAGTAAAAAATAAAGTAGGTATTAACTTTGAATGAAATAATTAATTTGTTATTTACAAAAGCATAAACTCCAACATGCTAAAAATACATTATTGGGTATAGCAGTCACACATGTCTCACCATCATAGTGCATCTGTGCAGTGATCACAGCAGCTGGGCATCCCACCCATAGATTACACTTGGGAAGACTTTCAGTAATTATATTGTAACTGGTGTTAGTTTTCTGTAGTAATTAATGAAGTAGTATTCAGGAATTTTGTTTGTATGAACAATGGCATTTTGGAGCTTATCAGGAGAACACTTTGGTATCAATTTTCCTAGTAAAACCCTGACCTGTGGAATCCGAGCTGTATATAGACCTGGTTTACTGTGCACCAGTTCAGGTCTAGCAGATCAGGGCTCCCAGGACTTCTAGGCTTTGTCTTGACTATTTCCCAACTCTACCAGAAAACAAAGGGCCAGGAATTCCTTTTCTGTCTGGTTAGACCTTGGGAAATGCGTGTCCCTGAGCACTCTGGTAGTGGATCAAGACTACATGTCAGTGCACCAGAAAAACTCCCTATGAACCGGCAATCTCATTCCAACCAGCAATATTCAGGAGAAATCCAGGTTTTCAACAGTCAGAGCTATATGTATATATGCTGTTATACAGCAGAGTGGGATTTCTCCCTTGCTGACAACAGGCAGCCTACTCGCTTGGTTGCAACCCAAATGGATAACACTGTTTCCTTCTGCAAGAGGTGCCTTCAACTCCCATCTAGCGCTGAAGTTCCTCTGACAAGAGCATGATTGCTTTCTTAGTAGCTCTCACAGAAAATTTTTCAAGGTAATAATGCAACCTGCAAAGTAGCCTGTGGGGACAAGCAGCCCGAAGTGGTGTGATATCAAAACCAATATATTTGATTACATTAATGTGAGACTGAGAAAAAGGAGAAGTAGAGGTGCAGCTGGCAAAACGTGTATATTGACATGTGTGTCAACTACAAGCCCTTCAGCTGTGACTCTTTCACCAAACAAAAAACGTAAAATCACTCTTAGGGGTAAAAGACATACTGTAGGCATTAAAGAAAAAAAAAAAAGAAAAAAAGGACTAACAAAAGAGAACAACAAAGGAAGAAACTGAATGAGATAAAAGTTATACCCTCAGCCTCAGCACAGTACGTAGAATTGGAGTATGGAGGTCATCACAAGCACCAGCAAGCCACAACTTGGAGTTATGGTACTCGTGGCCTCCAGCAAAACTTATTTTGCCAAATTTATTATTACAGCGGAAAGCAATTCTCCACTGCTCTGATTACTCCTCATAGAGCAGAACTCTCTTGAAAGGGATCTGTAGAGTAGCTCAGGGAGCAAAACTCACCAGTGATTAAGAATGACTGTAACGTGAAGTCTTTGGGTATTATTTAAGTACCTGTTCTAAATTGTTAAAAGTCACAAGACAATAAACAGGAATGTGAAAATATGTTCAAATACAGGATTGTGATCTGTTTCCTTCCAAAACGTATGCGAATGAGGATTCAAATATCACCCTTTACAGTACATTTTTAAAACATCCTTATTTATAATTTATAATCTTTTGTGTATTAGCTAGATAGTATCTAGGTATAATGATATATGGTATTCTGCTTTGCAATTAATTCATTTTAATACTATCTCATTCAAATGGAAATATCTTAAGTCCAGAGTATTGGTCCCAATTTCAAAGGTTCTAATGTAACATAGTTGTCAAACTGCTAGAAATTTACTTCTATTATTTGATGACACAAATTAATTTTCCTCAGGTGACAATAAAATTCATACCAAAACAAGCAGATTGTTTTCAGAAATATCAACAACTATCCTGTGCTGAGTGCTATCAAAACTGATCTCAAAGTTCCTGATCTGTGCAGAACCAGGGTAGTCCAAATGTCAACAGCTTCAAGCACTTTCGATGAAGTTACAAACAAACAGATCTACCCTACAAGGAGGGATACTTCACTCTTTAAGCACTTCTGAGATGAGACACCATTTGTTATTAATTAGCCTTTTGCTTTCATCTGTTCCGTTTGAAATGATGTCTCCGTGAGCTGTCAGTCAACCGGCTGCCACCTTCAGGGAGCCAAGGACACCGGCTGTGCACAATTGTGGTTCTGCTCCACCAATGTGTTACTGGTCACCTGATTTTGTAGTGCAGCCACCATGCAGGGCAAGGTGACGCTTTTTTGGGAGCTCTAAATGCCATGTTAAAGATTTCAGCACTTTTCCCTCTGCCCCAGAGAACAGAAATATACGTTCCTATAAACAACCACCATTGCATAATTCACCTGGCTTCTTTCCATGTTTCTATTTAAAAGCTCTCATGGAACACAGTCTCATCTTGCAAAATTATACACTTTATTATTCCAAGCTATTTCAGTCCTTGCAGCCCTCACATCTGAGATGGCTCCACCTTGTGTACAGTGGCACAGCTGTCTCCTAGTGACACACTTGCCCAGCAAGATGGGCATTTCCCTCAGTGGCACTCCCAAAGATGCTAACGGAGTGTCTTTCCCTTGACAGTGAGCCCCAGCAAGGGTGCTCCATCATAACCACTTTGTGCTGGTGTTGCAATTTCCTAAATTCTGCTTCCAAAAATGTGCTCTTGTGCACCCTGCCCTTTAATAAAGAGAAAGGAAAGGAAACTCTCACCTCAGTTTTTTGTCATTACATTAGTGTTCCTGGAATCACGGAATTGTCAGAGTTGGAAGGGACCTCTAGAGAACATTTAGCCTAATTCCCCTGCTAAAGCAGGATTGCCCAGAGCACATAACTCAGGACTGCATCCAGGAGGGACTTGAAGGTCTTAGAGAAGAGGACTCTACACTCTCCCTGGGCAGTCCGTTCCAGTGCTCAGCCACCTGCACCATAAAGTTTTTCCTCATATTAGAATGAAAATTCCTGTGTTCCAGCTTGTGCCTACTGCCCCTTGTCCTGCCACTGGGAACCACTGAAAAGAGTCCGGCTCCATCCTCCTTCAACCCACCTTTCAGATACACAAGTATCTGTATATGCTTACAAAATGTAATGCTTTGTAATGCTTACAAAAGCATTAGTAAGGTCTCCCCTCAGCCTTCTCCTCTCCAGGCTAAAGAATCCCAGCTCTCTCAGCCTTTCCTCATAAGGGAGATGCTCCAGTCCCTTAACCATCTTTTTTGCCCTACACTGGACTCTCTCCAGTATTTACTTGTCTCTCTTGAACTGGGGAGCCCTGAACTGGATGCAGTATTCCAGTTGTGGCCTCACCAGTGCAGAGTAGAGGGGGAGAATGACTGCCCTTGACCTACTGGCCACATTCTGCCCTATGCAGCCCAGAATTCCATTGGCCCTCTTGGTAACAAGGGCACATTGCTGGCTCATGGATAGTTTACTATCCACCAGGACCCCCAGAACCTTTTCCTCAGAAGTGCTTTCCAGCAGGTCTGCCCCTAACCTATATCCGTGCCTGGAATTCTTCCTCCCCAGGTGCAGGACCCTACACTTGCTCCTGATTAGGTTCGTTTCTGCCCAGCTGTCCAACCTGTCCAGGTCACGCTGGATGGTGGCACAGCCTTCTGGAGTGTCAGCCAGCCCTCCTGTTGCCACACTACTTTTCATTCTACACACACTTTTTGGTTCAGTTAGAGACCTACAGCTCCCTGAAGTATCAGAGAAGCAGCAAAGCACAGACATTGACTCCAAAATGCTATAAAAGGGCCTCCTGTAAATGTTTGCCTATCCCTGGCATACATCGATATTTTGGTACTGATCTTTCTAGAGGTAAAATACCTCCTCCCTTCTTCTTCTGCCTGTTTCTGTTTCAGGAAACTCATGCTGACGTGAAGCATGTTTTCTCCCATCTGCTGCCACTGCTGAATAAATGAAAAATGACAGAATTATACTTCCAGTAGCTTTGAAAGTTAACAACCTTACGCCCGTTGCCATATGGCTTCTCCCAACATTTTTCCTGATGAATATCAGCTACTAGGACCAAGCTTATTTCAATTGCCTTCATACTGTGAATGAGTTAAAACTAACTGTAAGGATATAATTCAAGAAAGCTTAGAAGAACAGCAGCTCATTTTGCCTCCTTCTTTGAGCAGACATAAAAGCAAGATAATGTGTTAATTATCATTCATTATTTAGCAACAGAAGCCTTCTGTTTGTCAACTGCATGCTGCTACCAAAGCCAAACATTCCAAAAAATGCTCTACTTCTTTGAGCCTTTATCTTATTTTTTCTGCATTTTTAATTTTGCAGCTTTCCTTTCCAGAGAAGGGCTATATCCTTATCCTTACTTTCTAGAAAGGAATTTTGGGGCAAAAAAAGAGGAAGAGCACTTTAAAAAAAAAAAGTAAAGATGATAAATAATTTATACTTATATAACAACCAAGCAAAAAAGACCAGATTTTAATCTAAATTACATGATAGCTACACCTGTACCTTTTCCAGCTGTCCTAGAAAATATGCATATAATTCTATATCTACTGTGTGTCCCATCAAACAGAATTACATGCATTACCAAAATCACAGAAAATATAAAACCAGTAAAATTTATTTAGCAAGGAATGCATTACATGGTCTAGAAGTGGTTGGAATTTTTAATGTCCTAGCAGCTCTCAGTAAATACTCCTGCCTTGACCCAGGGCATCAGTGCAGCCCATTTTCTTCATCAGAGCTAAAAGCCTAAACAATTGACCCCATCAATTAACAGTCGAATGTCACAGCCCACTAAATTCAACAGGTTAATTTTCCTGTGTTTTGTTAAAAGGGGTCCCAAGCTCTCCTCCTTTTGTTCGATTTTAGACACTGTGGTTAAAGACAATGGGCTTGGAAACAGCACAGACCATCAGGATACTACCAGTCCTCCTGGACTGCCATTTCTAACCCTAATCTTTCTTTATCTTTCTGTTGCAAGGGTTGCTGCTCATTATCATAACAAGAACTTCCAGGAGACAAGAGGGGAGGAGGCTAATCCATATGAATGTTCTGCACCTCCAAATGTAGACTATACAGCACTGAAGCCTCATTAACACTACGCAGCTGCTCAGCCTGTACAACCTCGACTCATGTTGCTTGTAGCTGGCTTCCTAACAGCCTCATGGAGTACAGGGAACTGCGGGACACATGGACACCTCTCAGCTCCTGTGGCTTGATGTATACTTTGACCACACACTGGGGTGAGACCTCATTACACCTCATTCTGCAAATTTCCATTGGAAAGAAACCTGCACAGAGCGAGCTCCACCTGCTTCACTCCAGCTTCTCCACTCCCAAGACTGAAAGTGAACACTACCCCAGTGCCTCTGCTTGGTGACACAGGGTTTAGACCAGCATCTGCTTAAGTGCTTCTCCAGCACAAACAGGGCTTGCACAGCCTCATACAGCACGTAGTTATCTTACACAGCATTCTGCCTTCCAGCTTCAATAATAAATATAAATAAAAATCACCAGAAAAGAATTATTTGTAGAAAATGCTAGGAGACAGAGGGAAAAATCACACTGCAATATGCTACATCAGTTTAACCTATGGCTTTATTATGGCAAAAGGTTGTAATGACAACAGCTAAACAAGGAATGAAAGCTTCCTAGCAGAGCTTTCCTCTTTGAACTGGCCATTACTAGGTAAAAAAATGAACAAGCCACAAAACCACTTGGTATTGCTTCCAATACCGAAATACTATTAATATATGGTTTTTATCATAGAATGTTCTGAGTCGGGGATTGAGTGTAATAAATGAAAACAACCCTATGTCACTACTTGAAAATGAAAAAATATTTCCTCTAGCTGCTAAGTAAACTTGTCAAGAGTAAACAGATTGCAGACTCAGTTAGGCTCTGAGGCGATAGCACTGCCACTGGATTTATGAGTGTGTCAGTATCAGGATGGCAGACTTGACTTTAGAACTCTAATATTGAAATTTATATAGAAATGTGGCTATACAAAAGTATTGTTTTTAAGATCACATTTGAGTCACGCTGACTCTTAGTCAGAAAGGGACCTTTTAACATGAAAGAAAAATATTGTTCAGTGATTCAAGGAGAGAGTCAATACAATGGAGTAGAAGGTAAAAGCAACCTCTTCACTATTTCCTTTTTGACACCGGCCATGGATACACTGCAATGCAGATAATCAGTTCTTACATAATGGGATTCTAGAGGACAAGGACAATGAGAATATTTATATGGGAACATTTGATATTGGAACATTTACCTCTATTTTTTACATTTTTTGTAGAAAATTAATCTGTGATTTGGTGACTGAACAAACTGAAAGATGAACTCCCCCAAACACTGCATAACACTTTGACTGAAGTATCTGTGTGTGGGGCATAAGGCTATAATAAAATTGATGAGAGTATGACAGTAGCTAGAGAGACACTCTTAACCATGATTCCATATTCACTAGCCATGCTGTTCCCATGTGATGCCTGGACATGCTGAAGGAAGTCTTCAAAAAATATCAGGCTAATTCCATCAATGACCTGCTTCAGATATTTTTATCTTACCTGTTCTCCTGAGATGAACTGTTGCTTTGTCATAACAGGTCCCTTTAGGACATCACTAGTCCCCTTGTTCTGACTGTTGGAACAGTAATGATCATCGGCTATCGTGATTTGCTCATTTTCTTCAGCTTCCAGCTGGCTCTGGTTAAAACGCAGAGAACCTTTCAGGATATCTTTGATCTGTTGTTGAATGGGAGGGGAAAGAAGGTAGGTTAGAAATTTGGAGGAATTTAAAATATTCTAAAGCTTCGTGGAGCATGTTTTCATACACCATTTCTCCAAAATATTTGCTTTGAAGAGTCAGGAGGTAAGTCAATATTCACACCTTGATTGGTTAAATCACTGATATATGATGTCAGTGAAATGTCAGACACTGATATATATGTCAGTGAAATGTGGTTGTATCAGAGTCTGGAAAACAATTATCTAGAAAATCTAAAGAGAATGAAACTGTTAAGATTATCCCCTGCCTTGTTGCAGGTTTAACATATGGCACATAATTCCTCATAAAAATGAGGGAGCAGAGGACAGTATAACCAAGTTATAGATGCTCAGCAGCGTTCTCATTTTTTCTTTTAATTCAATGACATTCAAGTGTCATCGCATTTAAATAATGGGGACACAGGCATGCCTATTGTCTAGAGTGTACATTCTGCATTAAGAAAAACGATGGTGTGGCTTAAGTCCAGAACTTGTCGCACTGTTTCAGTGCTGGTTCAAGGCACCCGGGCCGTTTCGGGGAGCAAACACCACACAAGTCATTTGAACTCTTTACAGCTGAGTTTTACCTTTTCAAATAAAAATATGCTGCAATGCTTGATGCATTGGTATTAGTAGAACAGCTACAAGAAAAAACAGTACACAAAAAGAAAGGATTAATAGCACAGAAGGATACAAGAAGGTTAAGTTAAGCAATAATTATACCTGCTTCAAACCAGCCAAGGAAACAAGGATTTCATCTTCTTTTTCCAAGTGTTCTTGTAATATGACTTCCTGAATATTTCCTGCAACATCAAAAGAAAAAAGTTAAGAGAGAAAATTCCCTAAATAATCTCTAATGTGCTACTGACATGCTCTCAAAACAAAATCCTGTGATACAAAACACAATTTTGCACATGGGCTTAGAGGCTGACAAACTTATTAGCTGTGGAGGTGAGGCCAGCCCACTGGCCACTGCTGCCAGGAGGTCTTCAGTAACACTGTGCTGCCACAGGATTTCTGCCCCAGTGTACCAACGGACTCAGGTGACTTCTGGCCCCTAGAAGAAGGTGCTGGCCTCAGTGACTGATGGAGTCACACACATCATTGAACCTGCAAGTGCTTTGGAAAGCACTCAAGCACATTTACAGGAGTCTGCTGCAGCTCACAGAAAGGGTTAGGAGGGAAGCTATCTTCATCTTGATCCCATGGCCTCTGCAAATAATAGAGTGTTTTTTAAAAAAATCCTGAAAATTTCATTCCCTTTCCAATCTCTCTTTTTTAGGTAAAAGACTCAGGGCTGAACAAAACTTATTTGACAGAAAGAGCAGTACAGTTCCATCACTGCCAAAGACTCCTGCCTTCTATGCCTATACTGTTGTCCTCCAAGTATGCATTTCAATACCCTGGTATATGGTGCTTGCAGAGGCGTGGGCTGGAGGCTGGCTAACACAGCAGAGCTGGAGCTGTGGTGGTCTTCCCTGTGCCAGGGAAATCCCAGGCAAGGCTCCAAAAGCTCTGCAGGCTCATTATGTCAGGTCCTTCTCCAGCCTCCTTGCTCCTCCCTTCTTCCTCAATTCTTTAAGAAAACAGCAATGATCCCTAGAGACAGATTTACAGAATGAGATTGTATCTGTCAACTGAAATTGACAAGATATTCTTTCATGCCAGTCCTGTCCTACATACATAAAACTGAGCCCAAATCCTTCAGTGACACTCATTTTGGAAGAACGCTTCGCTGCTCATGAATATGTGTATCCCAGGTGCTTCACAATTACAGCTTTGTACTGTTAATCCACATCTGCATTGCATTTGTTTGTTTTTATAAACATCCTACATGTTCAGGGACCAAACCAGTGAAAAGCCAAAATGTCATAGATCACGCTGACAAGGACAAATATGATGACACTGCCAATTTTGACACAACATGGTTTCAAGTAAAAGCATTGAGCAATTTGGTATAAATGTTGTGTTTACAGAATAAATAGCAAAATAATAAGATGCTGGAGACTGGACAAGAAGAAAGATTAAAAGCAAAGAGTACATATATATAAATATTTATGTATATATATTTACACATATAAATACAAAAGTTTGAAATTGTGTGGGGGCCAGAAATCAGTAATGGGTATAAGTGAAGGATGGAAAGGGCAAAGAGGAGAAAGGATCCAAGCCTAATCACTAAATGAACCACTAAGTAAGCAAGTTGAAAAGAAGAAGGAATAAAAGAAGCTGGAGCCATGAAAGGTGATCAAGGTCAAGGGCAACAGCAGGAGTCAGATAACTCAGCTGAACAAGAAGTTTCATGTTTACATTATTTAGTATTCGTTATTTACCATATTCCAGTGGGAGTATCCTCCAGCAATGTACAGATGTAGTCCAATTGAACAATGTCTGGCATAGATCTTACATCAGAAAGACACTGCATTATGAAGGCTAGAAATAATATATAACTTGATCTTTCCACAAATATGTAGCATCAGGAACTGAGAGAGAGCATAATTAATTCAAGATTTAACTTGGTTTTTTTACATCCAAATTGTCTCATCTCTCTATTTGGTAAATAAAAGTTATGAATATTTGCGTATAAATATTAATTAATATATTATTTACATTGAAGTTACATTTTATTATATATAATAAATTATTATAACAATATAATAATTAATAATTAAAAAACTCCAGTACTTTAGATTCAGATTTCCACTGTTTAAGAAAAAAGGCATGATCTCCTACTTTTAAAATGTTCAGAACATGAAACATCAGAACTCCAAAGTTTTCATCTGCAGGAAAGCAAGGTTTAATCATGTCCAGAAACACTGAATTAAATTGTCTTTTCCATTTCTCAGCATTAGAAAGAAAATACTTTATACAGTGTTTGACTCCTATGTAAATGAAAACCATACATTATAAAACCAAGGGATGCATACTGACTTAAGCAGATGGACCAAGAAAATGATTCCTAACAAAGGTCCAACCTGCTGAAGACCAAATGAGGAAAAACTAAAAATTCAGGAAAGTAAGACTGAGGGAAGAAAAGCTGAAAGGCATTCCATATGATGTGGAAACAATCTCTTATTTCTGTTCTTTAGAGATGCTTTGTAAGTCAGTAATTACAAAAAATGGAAAAGAATCTATCATCACTATAAAAACCAGCTGTAATTGTGTTTGAAGAGAGAGTACACCGAGAAATTTCTAAGAACTTATGAATGAACAATGATAGTTAGCCAGCTGTAAAAATTAATGAAAGCCTCCATATCATCACATATTTACTTTAACAAGATTAATACCAGATTTTAATATTAGTTTCACAGGAAAAAAAGATTAAAAGAGAAAAGGTTGGCAATATAGCATCACTTTTTAATACTGAACAGTTGATTTTCTCATAACTTCCCTTAATTTACAGTGTCTTTAAAGTACAACATGAGTTGTCTTGGATATATAGGATTTATTATTTTTAATAATTTAAAATCACTACTGAAGTATTCAATTGTTGCTCCTTCATAGGAGATATTACTATACTTTGAGAGGCAGGTTTTGTGTATATAAACGCAATGGCCATATTGATTTTTTCCTTATCTGATGTTCTACATTAGTATCTCACAGCTTAATTAACATAATTTTATAAAATAACACAGATAACCTTTTGAAATGCAGGTATCAATTTAGAACTTAAACCACCTTCCTACCTGCAAAACAAACATTGATATAATGAATCAAAAAACTGATTATGCGATTTCTACTTTATTCATAACCAAGTCCAGTTTGAGTCTATGCCATGAATCTTATTGGGACAGCTGTTGTGATTCAGAAGTTGACAAACCGCCGTGGTACTTAGGAAGCTAAGGTCAAATATTTCTGGCTAGTTGTTCTTTCTTTCTTTCTTTCTTTTTTCTTTTCCTTCAGCAATATTTCATTTAACTGATGCGAAATGCTTTCTGCAGAGAAATAAAATAGTTCTGTTTCAGTGAAGTTCTTACTGGAGGAAAAGAAAAGGTGACTTTCTCAACCTGTCATGTGGTGGACAGAGCAGTGCTGTGAGATGCAGGAGATCCCAGCCAGCCACTTTACATGGTTCTGGATTTGTGTCAACATGGCACAAACAAACCTCACAAAGCCTCACAAAATGAACTGTCATACCCTCACCATACACTAGACCAAGCCTCAGAGATACTGGAGCTGTAAAATCATTTGTTCTCTTCAGAAGTCAGCAATACTATCCCCTATTAGGGCTGCCCTGAAAGAAGACTCACAACCTAAGGGATGCCTTTTGTATCATTGATTAGAATTAAATTTTGTGTAGTTATTGTCAAATGAGCACATTCATTTAAGTTTGATAGACATTACACCAGTAAATCAATAACAATTTGCTTAGTGAGACTGACCAGCTGCCTTGATGTACTTTAAAGCCAACTATAGCTACAGAGGAACAATATGTAGATAATTCCATTTCTGTTTGTCTTTTCCACAGAAGTAGGAAAACAATGGTTCTTCTCATAGTGATTTGAGTAGCAACAGGCTAGCTGAGATTAAACATGAAATGTATTTTGAATTTCTTACTCTTACAGTTATCCCAAATAGTAAATAAGCTCACAGGCAAATTCAATGCAGAAATATTTCTTTAAAAAAATCAAGATTTCTATTTCCTGTAATTTCTAAAATTTAAACTGAAGACATGCTACCATCCTCTGTACAAAGATGAAAGAAGGAAATAATCCACAGCAGCTCCTAGCAGGAAAATTAGAGAAGGCTTATGCTCTTTGATGACTGAACTGCTCCATTTTGCATGATGGTGTGTGCAGTCACTGCTAAGCTCTGTAGTCAGGACAAGAGGCTGTTCAAAAACCACTACACTTAGAGACCAAATTTCCTCTCTGAATGTGGAAAACCAGGTATGCTTGGCCAAATTATTTTAAATGCTTCTTAAGTAATTCAGTATTTCACTGAAAATTTTTCATGCATTAATATAGATTCTGCAAGAAACCCACCCAGAGCTGCATTAAGCAACAACAGGTAGTGTCATTAACAGGAAAACTAGTCTGTCATAGACTTCTCCTTCACGCCCGTCCCTCTGGGAGACAGACCTGCACCTCTTTCCTTCTGCTGCAGCAGTGGGAGACAGCCCTGGGAGACAGAGCTACAGCCCTGTAGGCACAACACAGACTTTACACTGACACAAAATCAGACAGAGGTGGAGAAAACTGAACCCGATAATAACTTTAATGTCTTTGTTCTCTTTGGTTCTTTGTTTTCTCCTGCTGCACTGCCTTTTTGCAGTGCATCTCTCTCCTAATGCTTTCTATTTTAAGCCGGTCTCTGTGGGGCCTTTCCAGGAAGATGACGCCTGCTGAGAGGAGCTAACTCGAAATAGCTGCAGGCTTTATTATGAATGCTGCTTTTTTACTACTAGTTCCTGATCAATCATTTGTGAACAATCGACAGTGCCAGAATCATGTTAAATTGACTTTTTCCACTCTGAGAAGACAGCTCAAACTCAGAATGCAAAAGTACCTTCTCGTTGCCAAGGCAGACAGCAGTAAGAGGACAGCTGAGCGTATCACTTCACCTCCTTATTTTTCCAAAAAACGAATGCAAAGAATACCCAAAGCTCCCATAAGTGTCAAAGCACAGTCAACTCCCTGGCCTCGTATTCCAATCTTTTGTATGATTGCTTTTAGGAAATCAGGGTTTAGAGAAAATGCTTCCAATGTTTCCTGCACCATAGAGAAGTGATAGCAAGGCTTCTTTTTCACTAACATCAGAAAGTTAGAAGGATGGATTGGGAATTTAGCTTCTGATAATCAGTTTTTCTCTCTTTTCACAACAAGTACTTCTTTCCTAGCTCTACTCGATCAGACTTTCATCAGAAAAATGTGTTCTCTCTTCAAAAGTGAACATAAAATCTAGAAATTAACAATGGTTTGTGATCTTTCTAGGAAGGTTATACACAGGGACGATAAAGTTTTTGATCTAAGTGTTGATAAATGCAACAGCACTAATTAGTTTAGCTTTCATTTATCCATTTCATTGAGTGATGATTCTTATTGTGACAATCACGTATCATATTAAAAGCATCACTTAGCACAATTTGAGTGTTAGAGAATTTAGGATCTTAAAAATGTGAAGTATTGCATTCTTTAAAACATTTATTTTAATATAAATTATGTATTTCTATCTACACACTTCTAATTCACCTACATGTATCATGTGTGCAGGACCAACACTATCGCTACCTAATGTGTGGTAATGCTTGTGATATCAGAAAAATACATGGTAAAAAGCCATCAAATATCAAACCATATAATCAATTGCAGATGTGCACAAAATGAGATTTATAGGATCATGAAGACATTTTATCCAACCCTTGTTCAAAGGCATTCCGATTGGACAGAAGAGGAAAATTTTTCACAGTGAGAACAATTAGCCATTGGAATAATCTCCCCAGGAAAGTGGTGGAGGTTATTCCCCAACATTGGACACTTTCAAGATTCAGCTGGACAGGGTGCTGGGTTATCTTGTGTAGACCGTGCTTTTGCTACAAAAGGTTGGACCAGATGATCCTTGAGGTCCCTTCCAACCTGGTATTCTATGATTCTATGATACTGCAATGGATCACGGACATAACGCCTTAAAACTGTTACGGTTGTGTAAAAGACGTAAAGTTATTGTAGATAATGTAGAGAGTTTTAAATGTAAGGTTTTCTACTTCTTGTATGACTAAAATCATTAAAACTGTTCCTGATTTTACAAGCAGAATGATTTGCCCAAAACCCATTGTTTTGAATAGACTGGGAGTTTTGAAAGCAAACATCCATAAATGCCCGAAAATTCAATTTAAAACATTCTTAAGGGATTTTCTATGATGCATGTCATATATGGGATAAATGACAAGAAACTGTGAAAGCGTTTTTTAAAGCTTTCCATGAGATTATTTTTTCCAGTAAAGAACTGTTATCTCAACCCAAGTTAATAAATACTTCTGATTATATCACTATCTGTTTTTCTTTAATTGAGCATTGTTTATAGTTTTCCTTATCTTACAGAAAATATCGTTGCAGTTAGTTTCTACTGTGCTGTCACCCTAATTGCTTATGGTGGGGACCTACAGAAACAATTAAGCATACAATTTATTTCATTCCAGTAGCTTTAGTGTTTGACTTGTGAGGAGAAACTCACAAGTGGTGTTGAAGCATTATGCATCTGGTTATTTCTATGCGTAAGATAACTATGCCCCGTTGCATTTTATGCTTTTTTCCACTGTAAAGAATTCATTTAGGAATCTAGGGAACGGCCACAAGTTGTGCCAGTGGAGATTTAGATTAGATGTCAGGAAAACCTTTTTCTCCCAAAGGCTCTGGAATGGCCTGCCCAGGGAGTTGGTGCAGTCACCGTCCCTGGGGGTGTTCAAGAGCTGTCTGGATGAGGTGCTACGAGACATGATTTAGTAGCATAGTGGGTAGTATTGGTGACAGGAGGATGATTGGACTAGATGATCTTGTAGGTCCTTTCCAACCTTGTGTTTCTATGATTCTGTGATTCTAAAAGGCTACTGTTGCACACTTTATTCTTGAAAGGCTGAGGGTTAAAGAATGTAACATAACTCCCTGGAGAGCTTCTACATTTTAGACCGGATACATCAACAAGAAATCGTTTAAATATTTACCTGGTTAATTTATATTTGACAACCATAACTGAATAAATGTATTGAGGGTGTATATTGATTTTAATATGCACTAGTTTTGGCTGTGTAAACAGCAATATACTGTACAATTATTGGTTGAAATATTGCATGCAAAAGGTTAGTTTACATTTCTCAATTAAAAAAATCAACATTTTTCTGTGTTATGAAGCTGGTGAAATTCTGCTGCCTTTCAGAAAAATGGATGTTGCAACTTATTTCAGATTAAAATCTATAGAGATTTAAGTCTTGGTTAGTTTTTGTCCTTCTGAGGTGAACTGAACAGCAATGAAGACAACTGATACTGAAATAGGAGAAAATATATATTTAATACATGTTACCTACATAACTATTGTGGCTGCTGCTCAGTAAATAGTATGTTTCCTACAGAAAAGCTAAAGCATCAAAATTAAAAACTACTCTTTATTAGGAACAAATATGCAGTTTGAAACAACTTGAGGTGGGTTGACCACCCTGGCTGGATGCCAGTTGCCCACCAAGGCTGCTCTATCACTCCCATCCTCAGCAGAACAGGGTAGGAAGAATACAGTGAAAGGCTCAGAGAAATCACTCACAGTTACTGTCATGGGCAAAACAGGCTTGACTTTGGGAAATTAGTTTAATTTTTCCAATCAAATCAGAGTAGGGTAATGAGAAACAAACCCAAATCAACACCTTTCCCCACCCCTCCTTTCTTCCCAGGTCCAGTTTCACTCATGATTTCTCTACCTCCTTCCTCCTACTGTCACAGGGGGATGGGGAACAGGGGTTGTGGTCAGTTCATCACACACTGTCTCTGTCACTCCTTGCCATGCAAAACCAATACACGTACACTTTCAATAACTGAAAAGCAAGTCAAGCTATGCTGTGAAGTGTGGTCACAGTCACGTCAATAAAAATAATTAGAAAAGCATGTTAAAGGAAACCCATTTTCCTATATTTGCTTTATTTTTTTCCCTGGACTTTTGAATGTCTTGTGCAGATTTGACAAACACACTGATTTTCTGTTTGCTACCTCTATATTGTTTTGAGTCATGCTGCTGCTCTGTTCTGAAGATGGGGACTTTTCCATGTCACCTGGTCCATCTACCTACTGCAGTTCTCTTCAGTGAAAATGGGGTCATTCATTCAAGTATCTCTGTGCCCTTCCTCTAACGATGCCATTGTATTCTGAACAGGATGGGTGACTGCAAGAGGTTCAACAAACCATGAAGAGTGAAAGAAATATATTATATATGCTCCTGCTCACCTGGTTGGTTACAACATAGCTATAATGATTTAAATTAAAGATGGATCTTGAAGAATACAATAATAAGCAAACCAGTGACTGTGGTAAGATTTAGCTATAATAATATCAGAGGTCTTTATAGAAATAATGGGAAAATAATTCAGTCATACCAGAATTTAGCTTCTGCCAAGGTTTTATTCCTATAAAGCTGACATCAGAAGAGAAACCAATGCCTAGGAGATGCTGGGAAGAACAGGGCAGATTGTCAGTGGCCATCACCATCAGGGAGATGTTCACCACACAAATGGAAGGAAGAAAGAGGCCAATGGAAGTAAACACTGAGATAGGAATTCACTGAAAGTTGCAGGGAAAGATGTTAATTAGGTAATAATGGGGTGCGTAAGCTTAATTATTTTTCATCTTCTCCTCTTCTGGCAGACTACTGGGATGAAAGTAGGTGCCAACCACAGTTGGACTTTCAGGACTGCAACATTTGTTGTAGAAAATAAGTAGCTCTCTATCAATTGAACTGTGTTTTTTCTACCTTAAGAGTTACCCTCAAAGGACAAAAAGGTGGTTAAAATTCATGGGGCATGAAGAATTAAAGTTTTATTCTTTTTACACATATATGTTTAGCATGACCAGAAACGAGAGTCTGAAAGTCATGCTACACAACAACTATTTATTTCCCAGTAGCCATTCCTTTTTTCAGTTTAATAAATTTGTTAAAGTTCTTTATCTACAAGCTGTTTTTATAGGTTATTTACATCGTTATTTTTAACCAAAGGAGCAATCCCTTTAGACTCACTGAGCTGTGTCTGATGTGGCCTTTTTCACATATGGCATTTATAATCACACTGGGTTTATAAACTATGGATTATTTTATTTTTGTCTCAAGCATAAGAGAACTCATTTAGCGCACTTCCTTCCTCAACAAATGGTAACTATTTCATTTCAACTCAGAGTAGCAGAAAAATTTCCATTTCATTTAATCCTTACACAAATGTCATAACCTTTCATCATGATACATAAAACAAGAATTCAGTAATATCTTGCATACAGTCTACAAGTACTGCTTCCAGATCTATATTGGGCAATATATCAGCCTAAATAATGAGCAATTAAGTCAACTTTCTCCTCCTCCTCCCCCACTGCAAATGATCTTTATAATAAAATGCATCCTTGTAACAATTAAAAGAGGGTTGGATGAAGTCAGTTCAATTAGGCCTTTAAATGTCCTGTTGCACAAAATAACTAAAATTATACTAGCAACTATCTCCAGGAAGGCTGGACATACTCCAGGAAGGCTGGACATACTCCAGGAAGGCTGGGCATACTTTAAGAGAGAAGTCCTAAGGGCACAGGAGCAGGCTGTTCCTGTGTGCCGGAAAACTAGCAAGCGGGGAAGGAGACCGGCCTGGCTAGATAGGGACCTTGGGGTAGAGCTTCAAAATAAAAAGAGAATGTATGAACTTTGGAAGAGAGGGGAGGTCTCTGGTAAAGCCTACAGGGATGTAGTGAGGATATGCAGGGAGAAAGTTAGGAAAGCCAAAGCACAGCTGGAGCTCAACCTAGCTTCAGCTGTTAAGGACAATAAAAAATTGTTTTACAAGTACATTAACAACAAAAGGAGGGTGAGGGAAAATCTTCCTCACTTATTGGATACAGAAGGGAACAAAATTACAAATGATAAGGAAAAGGCTGAGGTGCTCAATGCATACTTTGCCTCAGTCTTTAACAGTGGAACCGGCTGTTCCCTGGAGACTCGGCC
>VZTM01033514.1:0-13442 GCA_013400555.1 Jacana jacana | reverse complement strand
GGCCTGGAGAACAAGGCTTATGAGGATCGATTGAGGGAGTTGGGGTTGTTTAGTCTGAGGAAGAGGAGGCTGAGGGGAGACCTCATCACTCTCTACAACTGCTTGAAAGGGCATTGTAGAGAGCTTGGTGCTGGTCTCTTCTCACGGGCAATGAGCGACAGGACAAGAGGGAATGGCTGCAAGCTGCAGCAGGGTAGGTTTAGGCTAGACATTAGGAAAAAATTTTTCACGGAGAGAGTGGTCAGTCAGTGGAATCAGCTGCCCAGGGAGGTGGTGGAGTCACCCTCCCTGACTGTGTTTAAGAGCAGATTAGATGTGGTGTTGAGGGATCTAGTGTAGGGGAGAACTTGTAGAGTAGGGCTGATGGTTGGACTTGATGATCCCAGGGGTTTCTTCCAACCTAAATGATTCTATGATTCTAACTATAGCCTATGAAATTTTATTCCTCTGGTTTTTATGTTTTTCCTTCCCTGTTCATGGTGTTTGCAATAATCACGCAAAAAAATGGCTTTCAGCTGTGGTTAATATGTCTTTCAAATAACCAACATTGCTGGGTGGCCCTGGCATGGACACATCCTGTGATCCCACCCAAAAGACTAGCTTTCATTTTTTTGTTTCTGTGATGCCATAACTTCTGGGTATTTTTAAAATATCTACCTATGAATCCAAAAGCTGCCATTCCATTCCAGTGGCAGAATGCTGATGGTGGTTAGAAGAGTGAGGGATGAAAACTTATCTTCCCCTGTCCTTTCCATAATCCATGCTGGAGGGGCAGAGATGTACTGCAATACTGGTGAAGGACAGAGCAGCAACATAATACAGAGAGCAGAAATCCCATTAGAAAATGCACAGTAAGAACAACCTAACCAGTCCTGTACAGGTAGCTCATAGAAGGATTTATTTGCTTTGTCTTAGTGGAGCCAGTATGCTTAAGCATGAACTTACCAGACATGGGGCAGAACTGAGAGGTTTTTGTGATTTTGCCTCCAAAACAAGACGAATTAAAAACTCGGATATTGAGCAATGTTCTTCTGAGACCCACCTGACTGTCTCTCTAGCAGCTGACTCAAGTTTAGCAATACCAGTATTAAGATGTATGTAATTAGACCAGGCAGATTTATATTTCTTGTGCATAACTGGGTAGCTTTGCACATATTTCTAGGGCGCTGTGCAGAACCCTGTGAGCTAACTCTTTGCAGAGCTGGTATGAGTCTGCAGGGCTTATTAGCTGAGGCTCTGTGCTGTGCGAAAGCAGCTAAATTGCTCCTGAATCTCAGCTAGCTGGGAAGCAACCTACTGCATTTACATAGTGCTGCCCTTAAGCAAAAGCAAGTGTGGAATGACCTTAGTTTCTCTACTTTCATAACCTTATAAATTGCCCATCAGAAAAGAATAGTTTCTATATAAAGATCCCCATGTCCAAGTTAATACTGAACCAATGTTCCTTCAAATTGCCTCTTGTGAAAAGGACTTCCTGTACTACATGTGTAATTATTTGGTAAACTTTCACATACTTGGAGGTATGAAACTGTGTCTCTCTTGGAAACAAATGGGAAGTTCTTCTGTCTCAGAGAAGAGTGATGGATTGGTTCCTGTCCCTTTTAAACAGACGACATTTTAAAATTCAGCACTTCTCTCTCTGGAACTAAGCTGGAAAGGTCATAACCACCCTTCATAATCTCTCACATCAGTACTTGCCTATAGAGGATTGATATTTCTCCAAGGTCTTAATTTCCTTTTTTTTAAGAGGCTGTGCTACAAACCTGGCCCAGTGCTGACACGTTCCAAAACGTGAAGACACTAAAATAGCAGATGACGTCAGTGTCGTTAACTGTCCGTTTAACATCCCTGTGTTGGCTTGAGCCTGGGACGTAATGAACCTTTGCTCTATGACACCCTCCAGATTGACTGCATGTTGGACTAACACCTCAAACTCAGTTCCATGTCAAATGTGAAGGACACGTGAGAAGCCTCCCAGCTGATACTGTGGGGCCTTTTGAGTGATGTTCAGGTATGTGTCTCTTAGACAAATTATTCAGGATCTGCTCTAAGACATCAGACGGAAGTCACATTTACCAGGGAAAATATTCTCCTGAACGCACTTGCTAGCTTGATGCTTGATGCAGGGAGGAAACAATCAAAATTCTTCAAAACGTAAATAACGTTATGACAGGTTATAATATTGTAAATACTTAACTGGTATATTATGGCTTTCTGAATCACTGAGCCTCGAGGTGCACTACCAGAAAAGTACTGCACAGAAAGCACAATGCTGAAGAGTATTACCATAATACAGAATGCATCAGGGACACTATTATTGCCTGAAAAAGGCCACTGTGTGTGAAAAAGAAACATCAAGAAAATGTAGCTGTGATGATGTTGGAGCAGTAATAGCTATGGACACTATACTTCTTCAGAAGCAGGAGAGCAATATTCTGCATTTATATAGCTAACAAAGCCACAGAACAGGCTTACAAGATTGGACGTATCTTAATTTCATTAATGGAAAAATTGAACACAGGATTTCTTTTTTTGACAAGCTTGTGGAAAAGGGTGAGAATGGAAATAAAATAGGCTTTCCTGTCTGGCCATTTTATGTATAAAGATTTCAACATTTGTCATTGGAGGCAATAAAAGACATGCTACCTTAGCAGGTTTTCAGTGGTTTAAGGGGAGAGGGCAGAAAAGTAAAGCTCTTACTAATGCACAGCCCTAAGAAGGAGGCAAGGATCACAAATGGCTTCCCTCCTTTTCATCATCAAAAACCTACTTCTAATTTCAACACAAAGCACTAAGTAGTAATATTTCGGAGCCATCATTCATTCCCATGGTAACATCCCTTGATATTACAAGCAGTTAATTATGTCATTGCCGTGTGGTACACTCTGTGGTTTATTTACGGAAGGGGATAAACATTTAATGAAAGCATCTTTGAATATACGAACAAAATAAAAACTGCTGTTCCATCCCTCTGGCCTTTCCTCATGATCTATGCAAAGAAAATGCAGTATTAGCAGATATCTGCTGAAACCAACAGAAATGCAATGTTGGTAAAGAACTGTGCTATTGTTATATGACTAAGAGAAGAATCCTGCTGAAGTGTTTAATTACATAAAATTATTTTCTAAAAAGATACCATAGAAAAATATACTGTATAATTGGATTTGATATAAATAGATTGTAAATTACTAGGGATTCAAAAGAGAATAGATCACTGTTATTTTGATTATTTCTGAGCTACAACACATGACGTCTCCGTCATGAAGTAACTGCCCCTGAGTGTCATCAGGATCCCCCTTGTAAGGGAAAGAACCTGAGAAAAGACAGGCAATAAAATCTGATTTGTTTCACTGGAAACTGCAAAAAGAACATTCTATAATTGTTTGACATGCTAAATTATAGTGCCAATTAAATAATTATGTGGTGAACAGACACTGGATATGCATTTTTATTACCTTGAATTAATATTGTTTTGTTAAAAAGTGACCTGCAAATATAATGCAGTCAATGCAGGAAAAAATAGTACTGGTTGAGTACTAATGGCTGAAAAAACTGTTTAAAATCTCAGTCTTAAAAAAAAGTGATGGTTTGTTTGTGTTTTTTTTTTGTTTGTTTGTTTAAAATAAGAATCTTAACCTTTCTGCAATTTAAAAGGCAGGCCTTAGACTAAAGACTAACTTATGATTCTTTTAAATATTTTCTAATGTTGTTAAAGAAATTAGTTCTGGAAAGGTCCTCAGATTTTACATCTCCGTATGTTTTAATCAATATGATGGATAATTTTTCAGTTAGAGTGGTAGAAGAAAACAGTACATTGCAGAGTCACCTGAAGTATTCAGCTAAAAAGTCCAATGACAAGAAGTGAATTTAATATAATAAAATGCAAAGAACACATACAGAAATAAACATTTCCTGGGTTTCCCTATGGGATAAAATCCTCTGTTTAGAAAGCTGCCATTTGCCACATTTTGAAGGTCATGTGGATTATCACCTCAACCTATCATTGTATCAAAGAACACTAATGTGATGCTGCATTAAAAATGTTTTAGGAATGCCACATAAGAGTAGAGAGACGACCTTCCCTTTGCTACGTAACCACTTTGCTGAGGCCAGTGCTGGTACAGCATATACCAATACGATTAACCTACTTCAAAAGGCATAAGAAAACTCTGAGGAATTCAATGGAAGAAAAATGATGAAGTCTAAAAAACACCCCCTATAAAATGACTGTCAAAGTGCCGTTCCTAGCAAAGACAGTGTTGAGAGACTGTTTAATCACAGTGTAGAGGTAAGTTAAATGAGGATTTTCAACCTTGATATCAAGAATGCTTCCAGAAACAAAAGCTAGGTCAGAAAAATTCAGCCTCACAGGAAAAAGTACTATCCTTGAAGTTCAGTGTCCTGACAGATTACAAGAGGAGTGATATAACTCTTCATTATCTGTTCTGGTCTGTGAAATGAAGCAATATTCATGGGCAGGAGATACCTGGGGGAGAATCAGATTGGGTGCAGTAGCAGCCCCTGCTAACTTTTCCCTTAACCAAGAAATGACCAGATATGGTTTGAGGTATATTTTGTTGTCTTTCCCTGAAGCCCTGAGCAGTGGATGGACACTGAAGATAATCCTCAGGGGGATTTTATTTTTGTGTGATGCTACAGAGAATCCATTTTCTTGGACAGATTGCTGGCATGTGCTGCTCAGATCACCAAGATGAACGTGATGGACAGATTTCAGGACAGAAGGCATTTTGCACAGGTCAGACCAGCAAGAATCCTGGTGGGTTTTTTCCTGTCTGCTGGCTGATTTGGGGATACTTAACCTCGTCATTTTGCTACAAGCACAGAAGCTGTGAATGTTGGTGGTTATCTCAATCTCTCCTGCGCTCTGTTTATCATACATAACTGTTAATTTCTATAGGATTTAAACACATTAGTGTAACCCAAATTTGCAAAGTTAATAGTCCATGATGCTGACAAGACATGCAGAAATATTGTGAAGTACAGGGTGTGGGACTTAGAAGAAACCAGGCTGGACAGGGGTGCCAGGATGTATCCCCACAACCAAAGCTGTACAGAGGATGGCTTTCCCTGTCCTGTGGGGATAACAAACCACTCCACAATGCTCCCGGGGGGCTACTTGCCCTAAATGCTCTTGCTTCTAGTATACTTAGGAAAAAGAATGTGACACCGGGATATTACCACCAATCTTTTGCTTTCATTTCATGGATCCACTGCCGAAAGGCAGACTGCTTCAAGTATCTTTGCCTGGACTTACTCTGATCTCTAGTCCAAAGCTATAGCTGGTGAAATGCTTCTGCCTGAGCTTGAACTGATGCCCTTGCTAAACACTTCTCGTCTTCTTTCCTAAAGGAAAGAAACTTCAGCTTTTCTTCTTGACACAGTAATCTTTTCCCCATCCTTTCAGTAAGTAGTAATTTACCCCTTATCTCATCATTGCTCACATACCCTCACAGAGGCAAGACAATATATCGGACTAAAGCTGTTGAGGTTACATGTTTACAATTGGCTTTTGAAGGCTGTGATTCCAAACTTTCAAATAACACAATATTCATAGCTTTTCCTAGGCTCCGAACAGTGGCTACTAGTACACTCACATAAAAGAAAATGAAAATGCAAGTATAACATGGGTTTCACATCTGATCTTTTTCACCTGGCAAAGGTATCATATAGGTATCATATACTTAGTTTTACCCACTGAAATATTAAACTTCAATTTATATTGCTTAAACGTTGCAGGCTATAAATAAACCGTAAAATTATTGGTGTTGTGCCCTGATTTCTTAACAACAGTGCTTTTTCACATAACTAAATATATTAACTTTTGGAGTTCAGTTCAACAACTTTTGGAGTTCAGTTCAACACAGTTTAAAAATGCAAAGCATATTTACACTTGAATTGATGGAAGCTTTTTGTTTACTTTCTCTGATTTTTCTTGGCAATATGTAAGTTGAATTTTAGATTGGGGTCTTTGCTGATTCTGTTCCCAATGTATTGACTATCTTACCGTATTTCTCCCGGTCTGAGCAAAATATTACAAACTAGCCAGCCTACAGTAACACATTTTTACATACGGAAGGTGATCAGCATAGATTGTGAAGATGCTACACTTAATGAAAGTGTATGAATTTTATAAAACCATCGCTGCACTCATTGAGTATCACTGTGGGACTGCTGAACTGCAAACAGGCTTAGAGAGTGTAAACTCACATGCTGTGAGCACCAGCATGTCTCTTGCAATACAAGCAATCTTAGGAACAGACAAATGCATCTACTCTTTTTTTTAGGATCATCAGTGGCTGTCGTATTCCCAAGTTTAAAAACTTGACAATATAAAGATACAGTGCTTGGCAGCATTTGAGAGATCAACTGGATACATCAATTCCATCTTCTTCATGGGTTCTAAAATCATACGCACTGTACGACGTAAATATTATTTTAGTCTAACACAAACATGAAAAGAGCATTTGCAGATATTTACAGGTTAATACAGGGTACTGCACTTACCAAGATGTGTGTTCATCGTCTTTGCACAGTATTTGCACATGGCTTCCAAGTCATTTAGTTGTCCCTGTAGAAATGAGATCTGGGCCTCCAGTTCCTCCTCCTGCAATTAAGAGGTTATTAGCATTAAAAACCACCTTCATACGATTCACAGTAAAATTGGTAAGCTAACCCTTGACAAGGTTAGACATCATCTAACTTTTCCTATTCCTTTGTTTTTGAGAAAATTTTGGAAAAGAAGAGAGTCACCTTCCAACCGCATTTGTTAATAGGATTTTGAATTCTCTTGTCATTTCATGGAAATAGGGCTAGGTTTTAATGTTTCAGTGTTTATTAATACTACCCTTTTACCTTCTAAAGAGTCTAATAAAAGTCTGCCTAGATAAATCCAAGAAGGGTTAACAATTCCCATTTACTTTACAGACTGGCTCCCTGGTTTTCCTTGTGCAAACACAATACCACAGCAATGACTGAAAAAACTCACCAGATGAGAAGCATTCTCATTTCTAGCAGAGTAATTCCCACGGCAATTCCTTTGAAACTTCAGAAAAATGATTTTTATTTTTTTTTTAATTTCAAGGCATGTATTTCATGACACCTAATATCATACCTGAAGGATGCATTACTGCCAGATATTTTGGCATATTTATTTGTGTAACACATCATGCTCTATGTATGTACACAAAATGCCCAGCCAGCTGCAACTCTACACAACACCCTGTGTAATATTTAGCCAAAAACAATTTCCAGCTCACATACTATAAATTACTCTATAAGTTACTCTAAATTATTAAGTTATTTGTAATAAATAGCCATCAAGTGTAGTTTAAAACACGAATTAAAAAAAAAATATTATTGATTTTAAGGCCAAGGAGAAGCATTATTATCTAGCCACATGCCCATGTAAGTAATGGAGGCTGCCTCAGTTAAGCATTTCTCTTTGAACTTTGCCACTTTACAAATGCATCCAGTCTTGACTTTGAAGATCATTCTGCAGAGAAAGTTCACCATTCTTTTATTAAAATTCCTTCAAAGTGTAGTCACATACAGTATTAAGTAGTTTTTAGTTTGTTTATGTATGCAATTGAACTCAAGCAGATAAGCAAAGTAACTTTTAAACCTCCTGTTTTTCTTAGAGTTTTGCAGTTGTTTGATACTCAAGTTTGATGGAGATGCTGAACATTACAGTAGGAACTGCATTTCAAATGAAAAAAATCCAAAACTGATCAGCAAGAATAAATCAAATTAACCAATCATGATTTAAAGGTACAAGTGATCTTAATCTTCATCAGAAACTGAAAGGAAATTTTGCACTAATGTAGTGTATATCCAAAAGCAATAGATAAAAAGAAATTTAACTGTGGCATTTTGCAAGATCTGCCAATATGACACTTCCCCTCCATACTTTTCCCTCACATTTACAATCTACAGACATCAAAATTGTTTTCTTTGCTAATTGCTTAAATGAATATACCCTTACTTTGCACAATCTTATACTTTTTGACTGCATAAGCCTTAAAGGGATTGATTTTATAGTCGATTTATAGTTGCTGAAAGACTAGCCTCTTTCAAAGTCTGCAGCTCTGTCAGAGCCTATAAAAACTTATTTACATTCCTATTTCTATTCAAGCAATGTCCCTGCAGAAGACCTTTTCCAAATACATACAGCTAGTGATTGCAAGAAATAACCTACCATCAATTTTAATTGCTAGTGCAGCTGTAGGACAGGGAAAGGTGACAATATTTGAGTATTTTACTATAAAAGTAACATAATTAAATTCTAAAATCTTTAGCCAGTTGTTGAATAATTGAAACGCTGTTTACCTTCTACAAGTGAATAAGCAAATTTGACTTCTGCTAATAAATATTTCCAAGACTTTTTTTTTTTTTTTCTTACTCATGGATCAGAACTGCAGTAAATTGATTTTAAAATGCTTTTGGACAGCTTTATCCACTTGGGCAGATTCTGAAACTAACCTTTTCAACCATACAACAGTACCTCGTTCGGCAAGTGAGACCAGTGCTGAGTAAACTACATTCATGGTTCCTTCAGCTCATTAGGGTCCAGGAAGGGGAGCAGCAACATTCAGTAGACCCAGCATTCACAAAGGAGGGTGGTGTGGCCAGGAGCTCACAGTCAGTGCAAGTGGTCTCCTGCCAAATGGGAACTCTTGCACAAGGTTGAGTGAACGCACATGGAGTTCCTGACTTATCTGGCACCCTCAAGAAGGGCACCAAGGAGCGCTGCCAGTGGGGCGTGCAAATAAGCAAGACAGTTCACTTGGCACTTGACACACAAGAGACCCAGATGCGCTGTCTGCATATGACAAACAACACCCAAATGGTGATGACTTGCTACAAGATATAACCAAAGCCTGCCACTCCCTGGAGGGAGGTTTGCTCTGCTGTAATTGCCATGGCAGCAGGTGAAGAACTGCAAAAAGAGGCAAGTGTGTTTCACTGCAATAGGGGTGACAAACTGGCGACTGACAGGATCTTTCAAGGTGTAAAAGCTTATACAAAACACAGGGAATGGGCAACCAAGGCAAGACACAGTGGGAAGAAGACATGGTGGAAAATGGAAGTTGTGGATGACTCCCCATCCCTGGAAGTATACAAGACCAGGTTGGATGGAGCTTTGAGCAACCTGGGCTAGTGGGACATGTCCTTGCCCATGACAGGGGGGTTGAAACTCAATGATCTTTAAGGACCCTTCCAACCTAAACCATTCTATGGTTCTATGCAGCTTGTGACTTCTGGCAGCAGCAAGGCTGCCCAGGGGCACAGGGCCCAGGTGGCAGAGGGGAAGAATAAGCTCCCTCAGAGGAAGAGTCCAGGATGGACACCATATCAGAGCACAAATGAGAGAAAGTGATGAGTGACAGTGAGTGGTTGGTGACTCTCTTCCAGCCAGACTCATAGACTAGGGAGGTTCCTTCCTTGTATGGAGCCCCAATTTATGGCACTGCTGAAAAACTGTTTGAGGTCATCTAATGTTCTGACTTTATTTCTGCTTATTCATGCATATACCAATGACACAGTGATGTGATACCATTTCAGTTCAAAAGTGATTGCAGGGCTCCTCAGCAATGAAGAAGGGGTCAGGAATCCCATTGGTGTTTCTCCTTAATCCTATGCCAAAAGAGAAAAGCCTGGATAGCATACATAATGGCTATGAATTTAGTGGCACTAGCCAGGCTTCAACTACTTCACTTGTGGCACCCAATTTGATGAAGAAAGACAATTTAGGAAATAGGTCCACATGTCAAAGAGAAAGAACAACTTTGTGAAAAGATTTACTAATCTAGTGGGGAGAACTTTTGTCAGTGAACAGGGACCTAATCCAGAAATACATGAGGAAGCAGCATAAAAGAAGAAGGTATGCAGAAGGTCCACTTGGCTAAGTAAGGAGCTTCTTAATGAAATCAAATTGGAAAAGCAAATACAGAGATCGAAATGATGGAAGTGGAGAGTGCCTATGTGGAAACAAGGACAAGCACACAACCATTGTTTGGGCACAGGAACAAAACTAGGAAGGATAAAACCACAAAACCCATCTGGAACTAAAGTAAATGGGGGACATTAAAGGGCAACAATAAGGAATTTTACAAGTATGAGCAGCAAAAGGAAGTGTAAAGAAAATCTAGGTCTGTTGCTTACTAGGTGGACATAAGATAATGATAGATGACACAGAAAAGGCTGCAGCACTCAATAACATTTTTGTCCCTTGCTTTTTAAGCCAACTCTGCTCCCAGATTTCTGCATGTACAGTCTCGGAAGGAGAATGATGGCTAAGAGGGAGGCGATTGGTGGTGGTGGAGCAATAGGTTGGTGAGTACCTGAAGAAGCAGTATGTGTTCAAATACCATGGGGCCACATGGGATACACCCATGGGTGCTGGAAGAGCTTATGATGTGATTACAAACTATCATCCATGAAAAATTACTGCTATTAGAGGACATCCTTGATGACTGAGAAACATTAATTTTACATCCTTATGTAAAATTAGAAAAGTGAGAAATCATCAGAAAAGTGAGAATGAGGATCTATGAAATCATATGATGGTTAGCCTCACCTTAGTCCTTGGAAAAACTGTAGAGCATGTCCTCTTGGAATCAATTTCAAACATGTAAACGACAAGAAAATAATCAAGAAAAGTCAACAGATTTACCAAGAACAAATCGAGCCTTACTAATCTGGTTGCCCACTATAATGAAATGACTGGTCATGCAGATGGAGAGGAGTGATCGCAACATATTTTTACCTTAGTTATGCTTTTGAAAATTATTTTCCAAAGCATTATCATTTATAATAAGAGATAGTAAGGCCTGAATGAAAGGATCGTAGGTGGCCTGAAAATTGGTCAGACCCCAACCTCAAAGAATAGAGTTAATGGCTTGATATCCAGTTGGGTGGTTGGAAATAACAGTAACCAGTGGACAGCTATGAAGATATCTACATCAATAGCCCATATGAGGAGACAGAATGTACGCTCAGTAGGTTTTCAGATGTGCAAAATTGGGAGTTGTGGCTACTGTGCTTACTGGTAGAACTTCAATTCAGAAACACCGTGAGACACTGGAAGCCCAGGCAAAAGAAACCTTTTGAAGGTTTCTATTTTAGAAACTTCAGTAAGTGCAAAATTGTGGACCTGGGGAGCAAAAAACCTAATGCACCAGTACAGGCAAGGAAGGGCCTTTCTATTTGTCAGGCCCGCTGAAAATTACCTGGAAGCTACAGTGGCTGCTGAGCTGAGTATGAACTAACAATGTGCCCTCATCACAAATAGTTTCAACAGTGCACTGGGCTACATACAGGAGGAATGTGGTCAGCAGGTCCAGGAAAGTCATTACTGCCTCTATCCTTTGTAAAGGTAAGCAGCAAAGTCACAAAGCCCCTCAGAAAAAAACCAACACTTTCTTTCAGTATTCTAAAGTAATATCCTTTAACAATAACAGATGAAACAACTACTTTATGGCCAGCATTGTGCAGATGCTCTCAATTCTTGTCAAGACAGTATTCTCTGGTCTTTCCTCTAAGTGCCAACTTTTGTGCTTCATTGTAGAGGGAGGCCAAGTACCCTGGGTACCATTTTTATTTTGTGTACCCATAGCAGTGCTGATTTGATCCCTCCTATGTATGAACAGAGACTTCAGAATTCTTTCGCCAGACCAAATGTAAATCAAGAGAAAAACATAGTTTATGCTTCCTTGAGAAAACAACCTTTCAGCCAATCTGACACGTAGAGTAACAGAAACATGTGAACAGTGATTCAAGCTCATTCAGCTGCTGATCTCAAAGGTTAACCAGTTGACCACAAAATAAAAATCCATCATTTAAATAACTAACCAAAATAAAAAAGTAATCAATGTCAGCTACCACAGAACATGTCCTATAAAGCATATAAACTCAACATTTTCTAATATTGGGAACTGTATTACGAGGAAGAAAACCAAACCAAGCAGCAAATCAAAGGAATCACCGCATCAGACGAGGGAGACCGAAATGTGCACATTTAATGATGCAATCTTGCAGAAAACCAACTTAATAATACTTTCTGAAAATGTAGCCCAAGCATCCTCATAGAATGTTTCCACACCCTCACCATTTCAGATGATGTAGAGCCTTATAGATGATAAGTAACACCTTGAATTAAATATGACAATGAAAAGGAAGCAGATCATTTGTGAAGAACACTGACTGACATTTCGCCACCAGTGTAAAGCAGGCTAGTATTTATGTTTTCAGTCAAAGCAAGACTCTATTTGAGTACCTCCACATACACTCTCCAAATAGTTTCCTTGTTGCAGCAATTCTGAATTTGCAAAAATCTTGACTTACATGTATGTTTCTCACATTCTTCTTTCTTCTTATCCACATCCAGAACTTTGCTTACATTGTTACATTTCCTTTTACTTCCTTTTGCCATGAAAGCTAGCTCCTTTATGATTAATTATTTGCCATTTCTCTGCTATTTTTTTCTCCATTCTATACTGTTTTGGTGCTCTCCATTTGTCCAAAGTTCACTCTTCCCTTTTTATCACCTTTCCTTTCATCTATCTTCTCACCTTTACAAAGACAGCTATGGAAATAAATTTTTTATATCCTTCTTTCTCTCCTGAGCTCACAATGAGATCAGCAATACCTCTGCCATACTCCATTTTTCATCAAATTTTACTATTTCAGAAAAACAGCTGTGAATACCTGGAAATGGTCAGCACCTTCAAGAACACATTACAGGAAGTTTTACAGTTTTGACATTGTAATTGTATCCTTTTACAGCTCATCCTTTACAAGCTGCAATAAGGTTTGCAGACATGGATAAGGGCATTGGAATTTAACATCCTACACCAGCCAAGATCTGAAGAAATAAATTTTTGGCTAAAGGCACTTTCTCAACCTAGTTTTTATCAGTTTAACCATTTTTATTTTTCCCAAATACATGACATATACCCTAACACAGAAGTATAAGGGCTGAAAAAAAGGGGAAATGAATGTACAAAATCAGGAGTGAACATCTTTCATACTAACATTTAGTTTTCAGTCTTATTGTTCAGGAAATGAAAGAAAAATAAACAATTGTCCATTTTACTCATGTAGAAACTCAAGGAAGAGTAAACTTTGTTGCCAAAGGCTTACAACAATGTATGAACAATCACTTCATTCATGAACACTAAGAACGACCAAACTCCATTCATCTGAAAGCTGAATCCTTCTGAACATGCAATAACTTGGCAGCACTCCCAAGTGTTAAGAGCAGCAAAAAAGAAACTACCTTCAAAGAGAAGAGTATTTAAAGGTAATAAAGAGTTTTAGCAACAATGCTGCAATTAAAACCATAACACAACAAGTGACAGAACTGCATTGGAGACACATCCCCGTCTTTCTGGTATCATGTCTGACGCTGGTCAATGATGCGT
>VZTM01033511.1:11809-45914 GCA_013400555.1 Jacana jacana | reverse complement strand
TCTGCCTTGTGTTCTGACCTGAGACACTGTGTATGGACTTTACGCTGTTGTGAAATCCAGGTTGTGACTGTCACAAAGCCAGTGACTGTGTTAAAAAGTGCTACAACTTGAGTCAACAAGAGCTTGAATTTCAGCTCTTACTGAGACTTCTTCCTTTGCTGCACTTTCATAAAACCAAACTATTCAGCATTCTTGCTTAGCGTACCAGTGTGATGGAAATGGTGGCTGCAACCAGTTTCACCGAGTTGCTGCCAGTTTGTATTGGAAAGACATAAAAGAGGATGTAAAAGGACTGAAAATGTGAAGAACTAATCATGATGCTGATCTTAAGAGATAGAGCAGAGCAATTGCTAACCACTGAAACCAGCTTTCATGTCCAGGCAAAAGGAAAGATACATATTAAAGAGGAATAGCATTAACAAGGTGCCAGATAAGGGAACTAGATGAAAATAATCTCCGTGCTGAGAGGCAACATATGGTTTAATAGATATATGAGCATTTCACTGACTCTCTGTTGGGATTCCACACTAGCCACAAGGTAGAAACACTGAATGGGTTTATGGAAGAGTGATGTTGTTAAGACTAACACGTAGCTGGAAGTAATATGAAAATAGAAACTAATAGAAAAGATGCATTATGTCTTGGTTAGAGAAAATCCTTGTGATTCAATGTCTCAAGGAGTTCTACCATTATATGAGTTCCAGCAAAATGTGATCAAAAGCCAGTGAGCGATATGAACAATAATAGCATTGCATTTATATGAGTAGAAAGATTTGTAGGCCTGGAAGAGTTTGCCAGATAATTCATGGCTGATTTGAAGAGCTTAAAAACTAGAAAGGTTCTAGAACAAATGAAACAAACCACTTCAGAAAACTCTGTGTATATGAGGTGTGTCTATAGAGCTTGGGCATTTATCAAAATATCAAAAAGTGCTTTTGTGTTTTTGGTATGTTGGTCATAAATTAGTAGTCCTATGAAATACCATTAAATAACAGAGTGTTCTTTTCATCAAATTATTGCAAAATAAAAGGTATGTAATATAGAGATAAGGTTATTCTGTAGGAATATTTGTAGTAATATGTTGAGTAAAGACCTTTATCTGAAGTTACCTAAAGGTGGGCATAAAACAGGAACTGGGATAATGCTGAGAAGACAAAAATTTTGAATAAGCAAAAAAAAAGCTGGTTTGTCACACAGATGGAAGTCAAAATTTCTATTCTTCCATAACACAAACTTCATTGGTTTAAAAACTAGGGAAAACTATTATGATCACATGGCAAAACATTGTAAACTATCATTACTGCATCAAAATTACAGGTTTTTTTAAGTATAGCCTGTACACTAAAAACGCAGTGTTAGTCTGAAAGTTTCTAGTCATACAGAGTCCATCAAGCTCTGAAAAATTATCCCAGAGATTAAATGCTTTTGATGTAAAATAATTGCACTTTATTCTGGTATAAAGTGGTTTAACTGCAGCTTCCAGGCACTGGATCTTGCTATGTCATGTCTACCTGCTCTGTACTGCCTGCTGTTGAAAACACTATGACCATCATATTCCTCCCAGTGAAGGACCCCACTTTTACAGTCTATTTTTTGAAACATCCTCTTGGAAGGGATCAACAGTGCCTAACAGATACGGCATACATGAGATATCTACATCTTTTTCAGGTGAATCCCAGTCAAAATGCCAATCAACACCTCCCTTAAGCCATCAACCGAACTGGTGTCACCTTCCTTTTCTTTCTCTAACACGCATTTGCAATTTCATCCTCCCATGTTAACAACAGCAGCACACTAGGAATTCATATTCAGTGCATTATCTACTGTGATCTCGTTGTTTTTGCTTTCAGGGATGCAATTCTTCATCTTGCAAATGTGAATACATTCTTTGTTTCTAGATGCATAATCTAGCACTTAACTGTGATGAAGCACATGTTGACAAAACGAGCCTGCCTGATGATGTGCTTGGGCTGCATTTTCATTATTTTTAACTGCCAAACCTTGTATTATCTGAGAACTTTACTACTATTGATTTCTTTTTCACTCCAAAACATGAGGGAAGGTGTTCAATAGCATGGAAGAAAATGGTTTTGGCCTGATTATTTATGTCTTCCCAGAAGAAAGAGTGTGCATTACAAATTAATATTTCATTGTTACGTTTAATATAAGCTACAGTGATTTAATGTAGTACAAGTACATGCGTGTATCAAAATGTTGTACAAGAACAAATCAAGTTACCATTATCTGAATATACTACATCAGCATGGTTTCTTTTCCTTTCTCATGTAAAATTGGAGATTAATTTAAAAAACAATAAATCAGGTTTATCTAATTAGACCTATCTTCCATGCCATCATGGAAATAATTATTGCACTATTAAAAAAATTATTTTATAGGGTAATATTTACTGATATTATGTTGTCATCATATTTAATATTAAGATTTTAGATATCAGATTTATCTTTCCCTATACTGTAAAATCTTCAGGCTAGTAGTTTCTTTCTTGAAGAACTTGATATTCCTCCAAGCATTTGGGTTTGGTCTCTCAGAGTTTTCAGAGAACCTGAGTTCCCAGTGTCATTAAAAGGGAACCCAGCATAGCCAAATCCATACAGAATGGCTTCATACAACAAATGTTTAAACAGATAGGACCTCATCTGCCTTTCGTAGGATATGGTTATAAAATCATGAATGATATGGTGAAGATATCNCACATCCTCAGCCTGTCTCACATCTCCTTTTTCCTGGAGATCCACAGTGCTCTGGCAGTGACCAGAAGCCACCATCAATCTTCCTGTACGGATGGAGCTCACAGGAAAGTGTGAACTGCAGTAAAATATCTGGGAAGAAAAGATCTGGTAGAAAATTATATCCAAGCTCAAGTAAGCACAGCCCTACATATAAAATATCCTAGAAGTATTTGCAAATACATAGATAGGGTGAAAAATTACTCTCCACACTCAGGCCAGACAGACTATGAAGTTATAGGTATAAGCTGCAGCAGTGAAAATATTAAGAAATACCTTTATAAATGGATGGCTGTTTAAGCACTGGAACAAGCTGTCGAGGCAGGTTATGGAATTGCCAGCAATGGTGCTATTCAAGGCTGGATTTGACACTGCCCTATTAGGGATGATATACGTGGAGCTAAATCATTTCTGCCATGATGCAGCTCCCTTCCAGCCCAAATGAGCCAAATGTAAATGTGATGTGCATCGATACATACTAAGTACAAGGAATGAAACTCCTGCTAAATTCGATTAACACACAGAAAAGGTGCATCCAATAAAGAAACTTAAATAACCCAGCCATAGGAATGAGCATTGCCATGAAAGGGTAGAAAAATGAAAGCAAGAGGTGTTCAGATAAACGCTTGAGGCATCTGAGAAGGAAACATCCTTTACTTCCTGAGCAGCATTTGTGTATTGATTAAGAGTACTAAACATACATTTTTAAGCACAAAAGAAAACCGTTCCTTTTAGCCTTTGACTTTTTAGCTCAAAATATGCTCTCTTATGAAACCACTTTTTTCAAAGGGTTGTAGAAATGCTTGCTGCAAATTAGAAGCTGCTCAGATGACAGCTACCACTCTCATAGTTGCAGATGGAGAGCTGAGGAAGCTCTTTCAATAATAACAACAACAACAACAACAACAATAATAAAAACGACAACTGCATTTGGAGACTTCACTTTGGACAAATAGGTTGAGTTCCCACTAGAGTCAGAAAGAGAAAGAGTTTAGCTCAATGAGCAGACATTGTCTAATTAAGGACAAAGTATCTCCAAAGTCCTTAATCTGCTGAGTGGGTGGGAAAATCAACTGCCATAGCGTCTAAAATGACAGATTCGTTGTATTTCTAAGCAGTGGCAGTTTATGTCAGTAGGTCCTTTTGCTTTACTGGGTCATTCTCTTGCTCCTCATACAGTCAGGGGATGATCATATGAAATTCACATGGGATTTTCTTTACTGTTGCATCAAAAAGATTAAACCGAAGTCAGTCACTCTTGAAATATTCCTAAATTGCAGTGGTAATCAGAAAGTCCCATGCATCACAAACTAGTGATCACATGCACTTTAGTTCTCACATTTGTCTTCTGAGGTTTTAATAAGAGAACAATTTCCTCATCTGAACTAGGACTTTTTTCTGTAATTTCCCACAACTTCAGCACTGTAATGCTGTGACATCTCAAATTTACTTAAAGGCGATTACCAGCCATTATTTTAGCAAGTGTCATCCAAAAGAGGTTAGATTGCTGCTGTCTGAAAATCTAATAACTGCCTGGAGTCTTGTCTGCTTTGGCCTTGCTTCCTTCTTCCATGTGAATAACTGAAGGGAAGGAGCAACTGGGAATTTTAACATAGAAGTCTGCGCTATAAGTACAGTCTCTGTCATCCATCTTGAACTTTTACATCAGACTTGGGGTTACTGCTGGAAACAGGTAGTCTATTGCTTCCTAAAGTTTCTGTATGTCTTTACTACACCACCACTAACAGTATTGCTATTGGTAGTAGTAGTAATAATATTGCAATATGTTGTAGGGCATCTATTGAGCTTAGTGTTCTCTAAAGACTCAATGAGAAATAGCCATTCCCATGAAAATCTTGCAGGTCTCATGGTCTGGACTTACAAAGGGCAGGATTTACTTTTTACATCCACTGTGAATCAAGCTTTCTAAGAAATATATACACTTTATAATTGAAAAGCATATTTGCACTCTAACTACATTGCAGTTACATTTATAACACAAGATTTCCACTAACATATATAATGAGGTACTTCATGGACTGGCCAAAAATAATTTCATTGTAAAATTATTTAATTAATATACCTGCATTTAAAAATATACAGTCAGATCCTCAGCAGAGTTAAATCATTATCTCTGTGATGATATCAGTCTGGTTCCTGTGCGTTAAAAAGCAAATCATGGGAGCAATAATATCTCAATTATGTAGTTAACCTTCTGGTTATATTAATTAGTGATGATTAGGCATGGGAAACCATAATTATGTCACGTACATAACATCCCTTTGAAATTGCATCATGAATGCAAACACAAAAGGCAGATGTGATCATCTAACCAGGTCCATTTCTGATGTCTAGAAGAAACCTGAAACTCAATGATTTGACCCTCTATCTCCTATCTGAAACACATCAAGTTTGTTTTTGTCCCAGAAAAAAAATGCAAGCTAGAGTTGTCCCGTGTTCTGATTTCACATGATGGTGACTTTAAAAAACAAGAGAGAGGCAAACATCTAGGTCCAGTTCATTTTCTAAAGAAGGAAGCCCAAAAGCCAAAGAAGCTACTTTTCTCTAACTCACGACTTTAGCTACCTGTCCAGGGTACAAACAACTGAAAATCAGCACTACTTCTTTCTGTTTGCAGGAGATCCTGACAGTCAGGTTAGTATTTGCACAGGACCTTTCTGAATATTTGTTCCTCACTGGCTCCAAAAACACAGTGGTAGACACCATCCTGGGGAAAGTGGTTTTCCTGAGGCGGCTGTCTGAGAAGAACCTGGTATCAGGAAGAGGGAGTCAGAGCAAGCAGGATTTTCCACCACTGCCCTCATGTCTAACGTGGAACTGGACTTTCTCGCCTTCAAGGGTAAAGAAGAGAACCACCAATCTGAGCTACTGCTCTTTCCCCAGTACATCAGAGACACACTTTATCCCAGCAAACCATTCCCGCACAGCAAGACTACAGTAAATAAATAATGTGTGGGTCCTCCAGTCCAAAATTAGAAAAATATTAAACTTTTCACTTTTATATAGGCTTCTATCACCTACTGAAACCCACAGGAGCTCGGCGCTACAGTAGGGAATATGGACCTAAACGTTTGTGCAAGCCCAGGGCTATGCCTGTCATTCAGATGGCAGCATCCCGCCATCTCTGCAGGAAAAGGGACAAGAGCAGAACACCACCACAGAACTGCCATTCAAATTAATCCTTTGAAAAGTAAACGTCAGAAGAAACTGTAAATTTTCAACCAAACAAATATACTTCAAATGGACATTTTGCAAATGTCAGGTCGAAGTGGTCCAAAGCTAGGAGCTGCCAGGATGAAGGTTGCCCGTGCATTCTGCACTGCAGGCACTTTGTGGCTCTTATTCTCTGTTTTCCCTTTTATTTTTAAATCTAAGTAACTCGACTTTGAAAGGCTGACTTGCAAATCGGGCATTTGTAATTCTGGGAAACCCCACTTTGCACGCTTTTTCATCTGTATTCACTCAATTATTATTTGATGTATTGTTGGCTTTGTGCTGTGCTAGCAGCAAGGGACGCTGGTACAACGTGGGCCACAGTTACAGCAAATGCTGTAGGTCTGCAGTGGATCTGCTCTAAGGTGTCACATCGGTTCATGGTAAAGCAGGCTTAATAGAAAACCTTACCCTGTGAGGGCCCTGGGCCTGTGAGGTGACGGCTGTATCACGGACACAGCAAGGTCTCATTAGCTGGCATCATCATTTAAGAGACTGAAGGCACATGGCACTTTGCTGGACGTAATGCTGTACGGTTTTGGTAAGACGTGATTCCTCTCTTTTAGTTCACCAAACCATAAAACTCTTGCCAAATATTTACCAGCAGCCGTTCCCAGGCACTGCAAGCTGTTCTCTAATGATATTTCCAATTCAGCCTGAGACTCCTGAATGAAATGTCTGAAGAAGGGTTACGTAAATGTTTTCTTTTGCAACCTGAAGTTCATTCAATATAATATTATAGAAGCAATTCTTGCAAAGATCTCACTTCAAGAGAGGTTATGTTTGTTTTTTTTCCTTTTCTTTTTGCTCTTGGCAGTGGCTGTGACAAGAATGACAGCGCAAAACACAACAGAAAGTAATAAACATTCCTTTTCCTCAGGCAGCAAACAAAATCACGGATTACCACCATGCTAGATGGGAAACTGAGCCACTTGGAAACTCCAACCCTTGTCTCATCCTGGGGCCACAGCATGTGTATAAACTGAATGCAATGCTACTGCCATTTCAGCTGATGCTCCTGGCCCATATGGATGCTGGTACTTTTGAGGTCAGCCCGAAGATGAGCTTCACTCACAGGCCCTGTCTGGGACTCCTTGGGAGTGACAAATATGGGACCTGTCAAACAAAGGGCATGGGCCACTCACATCTACAGCTGGCTAAAAAGAGACAGTAGCAGAGGAAAGGTGATTTTCATCACTTCAGAGGGTTCTTGTGGTTACTTCAAGTTGCTGCACAAACAAGGCAGTGCCATTTGGCCCCACTCTTTGATATGCACTTCCTGACACTCAACAAAAAGGTTGCCATCATCCAATAAGACAAGCATGAGTCTACCCTTCCCCACTGCTGTCCCGGTCTCCATTCTGCCACAACATTCACTTTTTCTTAAATTCCATACTCTATGCTCAGGTCAGGATCCATCCCTGTCACAACCCAGCATGTTCTCTGCTGGTCCTGCTGGTATGCTTCCCTTCCCCCTCTCAGCATTTTCTTTCCATCAAATCCTCTTACACTGCAGAGCTGTGCACAGTGTCTAAAGAGCTGGTGCAGGGCAGACCATGCCAGGGGCCGTTGTCATGATTTAACAGTGCAGATGATTGAATTAGAGGTTTTGGCACGGCTTTATCAGTATTAATGAGGCTGAACCAACCATGCAATTCCTTGGGGTCTTTTGCCTCCTTCCCTCCTCCCTCTTCTGGAATCTTGACCATCCCACTCTGTCCTACCTCGACCAGCTGCTCCAGAGATACTGGGAGCAGGACTGATGAGGCCACATCTCAGACCCCTTAGTTAGTGAAAAGGTTGCATTATCAGGGGACAGAAAAAAATAGGACGCATGGGGTTATGGGGTGCATACACCTACAGGACTTTTATTGAGGGAAAGAGCGTGATATCATAGGGTTTTAGGGGGGTGAGATTTTTTGACTAAAATATAAGACACTTCTCCAAACCTTGACTTTAACTTGTGGCTTTGTATATTTAGTTATCTCTCACTATAGCATAGGACTTGAATACTAGAAGCATGAATAGAATTTAAGAAATTCACTATAAAGATTCAGAATTCTGTCCACAGGTAAGTTTTCCTGACATCCAAAATCCAGCATGAAGGTTTTTGGGTCTGGGCTGCCACTGCTAGGATTTTGCATAACATCATTGCTGGGGTTCAGACTCATGATGCTGCGAAATTCTGACAAACTTGGATGTGATTGCACCAAACAACGCTGCCTCAGCAAAGTCAGTTTGGGCACGCTCCCCTCTCCCTTTCCAGCGTACCTGCCCAGCGAACTCATTAACCACACAGAGGCACTAAAAAGCTTGGAACAGAAATGAGAACAAAAGCAACAAAAACAATTCTTCTGCTAAAAGAGCTGGGTTTATGTTCTTCCTTCATCTGCACCTTCCCCTGCCCGGGCACGACACAAAGGAAATCTCTGCAGCCAATCTGGGACTTCACAAACTGAGGAGGGATTATGCACTACAGATACTGACAGGCCCCTTCGCTTACAGCCCGGCAACCACCACAACCGTAATCTCCTCTCAGAGATAAAGTCCATCAATCTTGTTCTTACACCAACCTGTTCTCCTCTGCCCCTCACACAAAGCTGGGAGAGCAGCCTGCCTCAGGAAGGATGCTAAATTCTTTCCTTCCTCGGCCCCCCTCCTATTTTAACTTACTCTTTTGTCTGGCCTCCCATCAAAGTCAGGTCAACACATATCCATTTTCTGTGCTGAGCTGACTAGTTTTCAATAACAATTTCTCCTTCATTTTGTAACAGAGATCAATAAAACTGCCCCTCTCTCATATTGGCCAAGATTCCAGCAACGCAATTTGCTCTTTATTGTTAGTACCTCTTTGTTTTGTTTCCCTTTTCCTTTATTCTTTCTTTTCTTTTTCTTTTTTTGGCAAGGCACAGATCAATTTAACAAGATGAAAACGACTTAGAATTTCACTCAAGGTAAAATCTGCACTTTATAACCCAGGATGTAATTTACAATCCTGTCATTAAGCTCTGTTAATCCTATTATTATGAAGATAAATAATTACCCATAGCGAAGAAAGGGATTCCCAACAGAGTAGAATTATATTTTCCATCAGTAATGAAAAATATCCCTGCCGCAGTGACACTGGAAATACAGATAGTGAGTACTCCCAAGAGTCCCAGGAAAGGTTTGCTACGCAGGCAGTCCTTCATGGAGCTCGAGAGGGTAGCAGTCAGGAGAATCAGCATCAGGCTCACCAAAATCTTGCCCCTGGCCAAGAGACTGGTCTGGTGGAAGTCCTTCCAGAGGCTAAAGGACGCTAGTGAGTAGAGCTGCAGATCTTGGTGATCCAGCTGCATCTTGTGCATCAGTTTACAGAATTCACTCTCCCACTTCTCCCCAATGAGGTCCTGGGTGACAGAGCCATACGTTTGGAGGTAGTAAGTGATTTGGATGGCTCTGGCTGATTTGACTCTCTGGTCCTTGCTGTTTGGTACTTCCATGACCCCTCCGAGCTGGTGGCCAATAAAACTGCTCCTTCCATCCTGGGAGGGAAAGTAAAAAAGATGAGCATGTGGTTATCCTGCGTAAGATATGATACACTGATACTGCTTGACTCTACCTTCCTTTCAAAGACATGCCAAGAGCTCGGCTCAAAGGCTGCTGAAGCCATGAGCCATCGTGCCATTCACTCCAGTGGGCTTTGGGACGCATCCCTGGTCCCTGGCACCGCTCTGTTCCTTACTCGTTATAGCCTCATTGGCAATTCCATGCTGCAGTTCAGGGAGTGCCCAGATACTCGTTGCGGTCCCAGATGTTCGGGGACTGAAATGTAGCATGCAAGCTCCTCACCCCACGGGAGAGGATCGCTTCCCAACTTTTCAACTGTGACAGGCAACAACAAATCTCCAGTTCCCGAAGTATAAAATGTTTGAGATGAAGATCAATTTCTGAGGGATTTGTGATTTTCTGACACTTTGGAAATGCTTTTAAGAAGTTGGAAATGCACAGGAAATGAGTTCTGTTTCCTCAGTACACACATGTAAATGCAGATAGATCCAATTTAATAGTTATTCTGGCTTTAGGGCAATAAAATACAAATCAGACTTTTTGAATTGTTTAGTTGTAATTACATGGATTTCTATCAGTGATGTGCAGATAAGAATCTACCTTATACCTCAGTTTAGCCCGGATTTGTTTTTTTTTATATTTCAAGAATATGAACCTTACTCTGAATTCACTCTCACTGAACTCAGTATATTCTAGGACATAAAGACTCCACAACAATCAGTAAAGGACACATCAGGTGCCCTCAGAATCAGTCCCCATCTATTTACAAGACCAGACAACATCTTTGTAGAATTGTCAGTTATCTGGTCCCATTTTGACTTTGGGTAACTTTATTTTAAGAAAGGTTTTATAAGAAAAGTCCTTGACTTTTAGCTACTGATTATTCTAGTTCCCTAGAATAACTGTTACGTGGCCCTTTCAAGATGGGAGAAGCTTGCATGGATTTAGGAGATTAAATTTAGTTGCAAACTGAGGAAGACAACTCAGTAGATTGGATTAAAATGTCCTAGCACAAGCAATCTCTTTGATCAAAAATTCTAAACCCAGGGATTAGATGTTTGTTGCACAGCAAAAAACAATGCTTTGCCTTTTGTTACGTGTGTGTGTAAATGGGATTAAAAGTTTTCAGATTTATTTCTTCCTGCATTTAATAATAATAATAAAAAAAATATTGAGCCAAGTTAATATATCAAACATCTTCCATTTGAGGTGAGATAAAACTTTTTGCCTGGATGCGCTATGGGAATGAGCTGACTGACAGCCCAAATTTGGGAGATGCTCTGCCCTACACACACACAGAAGCAGTCATCTGCAAAAGGCCAGATTGGGCATTTGGGTGAGACACTTTTAACATCTATTACATCCAACATTAACCATTTCTACAGACACCTGTCACAGACACAGGTCATTATCTGAAATTGCCAGACCTGCTTGCTATAATGATTCCCATCCTAAGGAAAAATCAATGAAGCAAGGTACCAGGCTTTATGAAACATAGATGTCTTCCAAGATGCCTGCTCATGGAGCTAATAAATACTGTAAATTGAGAGACAGTGCTGAAAATGTTTTATATACTCACCTTGCCTTGTCTCTGGTATGTAAAGGAGGTGATCCTCCCATTGAGAAATCTCTGCCTATGCCTGCTTTCATGACAGGAGCTCACGCTGTTTTCAGCATTTGCCTGCCACAGCCCAGGGAACGTGAAAAAGTGCTTTTCAGAAGTTCATTTTTTCCCTATTCCCAGTTGTTATTTCCCATTGAAATGATGGCTTCTGGTGAGGTATCCTGGCACAAGCTGACATGGAAGGTGATTTGCAGTCTAATGCCAGCTTCTCAAATCACCTGAAGCCTCATTGCAAATGTCATATAAGCAGAGACAGCTAGCACAGAGGGGCTGCTGGAGTTGTTTGGGCTCCAAAAAAAGCTTGTCTCCAGCATTTAGTGTTAGAATCTTATTTTGAATTTTTTATTTTTTTTTAATTTTTTTTTTAAAGGAAGGATCATATCTAACACTCACATGCTCACAAAAAGTACATTTCCAAGCTGGTAATTAAGAATTGAGCAATGCAGTCCCTGCTCACATCAGATGCAACTCCATGGTTAAAAATCCCCTTTAGCACTGCTTTGAAATTTTAGGGAGAAATGTCGTATTTCCTCCTCAGTATATATGCAGTGTTGACATTCAAAGGTTTTCAAGCCACTGCAGGATACTTTAGCCATGCATCTCCAAACTCAGACAGTGGACTGTAATTCAGATTTCATCGATCCACTATGCAGCACGCACAGCAAGGTTATGGGAAACTTTGCGATGACCATCTGCCTTCCTCTGCAAAAGGTGCACCAAACGACGGCAACATTTCAAAAGAGGCAGCAGAGCAGGCAGGAATAAATCATGTCCTGCCGTATCTCCCATGAAACTGAAGATAACAGCTATTTGTTACACTGATGTACAATGGGGCACCCAGCTCATATGTCAGCAAAATAGAGAGCGAACTCTCAGATGGAATCGAGGAAATCGCAGATGCTGAATTGCTCTGAGGTCATTTTGTCCATCCCCTTCCTTCCAAAGGCAGATTGCTCACTATATACACAAGGGTTTTGCCTCTGCTGCTTTGATAGCGTGCAAACATGGACCTGCCACCACCACGTATGGGAAAATGGGGTCCTTTTTTAATACAGCTCACATGATAGCCTTGCCAAATGCTGCAAGTGAGATAAAGGTCCGATTATGGTAGACAGGGCTGTCACACCAATGGCTAAAATTCCTTAGCAAAGAAGACAGAAGAAAGATGTGGAAAAATATTGCCTTTCACTCCATTTTACAGATGGAGACTGAAGTGTGGGCAAATGAAGACCTGGCTGCCAACAGGATTTTCAGCATTTCCAGAGGCCTTCAAAACAAGGAACAAACTACCTCTTGGTGTCTCATGGGCACGTCAGGGAAGTTATTCACCATCCCAAATTCCCTGTTGTCCTCCAGAACCACCTTGGTGAAAGAAGGATACATGAATGATCTTAGGCACCTGGATTAAGCCTAAGGTCTGGGAAACAAAATGTGGCTACAGGGACATGTACAAAAGAGGCCTGAAGACTAGTCGAGTTTTGAACAAGATTCCTTCATTCTGGCTAGTTCCTCAATAGTTCCTCAAACCACTTTCTTCTGTTAATTAGCACATTTTTCCTAGCATGTGCCTACACGATACCATTTTTAACTTCATAACAATAGTTTCATGTTTCAGATTACAGATCACTTGCACATTTTACCTGCATATGTTGCTACTCTCTGTTCTTATACACAGAAAAGCAAATTCAAAAAACTGAGTATTAATAATACTTATTGGTTGTATGTATCTCCAGATGTTCTACAGCACACCAAGATAGTTGTATTTAGCAAGGTCACTAGCACGGCTTGAGTCTGAATTCTGATTCCCAGGCTGTGTTTATGTTCCTTTCTCTTTTTTTTTTTTTTTTTTTTTTTCTTTTTTTTTTCTAATGTTTTAATGTCAAGCCAAAACCTAGCAGTGTCTGTTCTCCCAGAAGACAGAAAGGGCCATCGTCCATTCTGATGGCAGCTAATTCTCTCCAGATCTGAGCATATTTAAAAATAGCATGAAATATAGATCACTTGCTGGGGCATGTGGTATTTGATCTTAAACAGAAGACAACTGAAAATCTTTGCTTTGATGGATATATGAAATTGGTTTTTGTGTCCTCCCTTATCTTTTTCTAGGTGTCTCAAAGTCGTTTGGTGGATTTAGACCCTGAAAGAGAGGAGGATGAGAACTAAGGACCCTTAGAGGAGTGAGAGATGACAGACCTCAAAGGCATCATCCACCTTCTCCCCAAGGATGATGGATTTTGCCACCTGTGTTTATGCAGACTTGCCCTGGCATGTGATTGAAAATCCAAACTTGCCTGTTCAGCAGTAAAAATCACTAATGGTGGATGGATGGATGCAGAATAAACCCCAGCCATATTTCAGACTTTAAACTTGTCTGTAAAGGATTATTGAACCCTTAATATCCTGAGAAGATGTGTAAATGACATGGGGATGTTAGGCTTGCTCCAGAGCTGACTTCAGGACTTCTCAGGTTAAGCAAAAACCCCTGCTCTGACAGAGCTAAATATCTTTTGCTGGAGCTAATGTAGGCATAGATCCTTTCTGCACACAACCCAGAGGGATACTAGCAATACTCCCTTACTACTGAATTACCTGGGACTTCTTTTGTTTCCTTAATCATTTCAGTGTGGCTGCTGCAGCCCTGACTCCCATCCCCAGGGTTCTGTGTGGTCACTGCCTGACCACGCCTGGGCAGAACAACTTCTCCTCCCTGCTTTGGCACCAGCCTCCACTGACTGCCCTCTCATGGGAAAAACAGAGGGTTTTAAGGGATTTTTGAGATGGCATGGCCCCTGCCTTCCTACTGCTCTGTTCAGAGAAGACTAGAGCTGGTGAGAGGTTTAAAAGTAATTTCAGATCCCTGAGGAGGAGAGGAGTTTTTACACCTTATTTCCAGATCACTCTCATTCAAGCACATTCACAGAAACTTTGTCAGCAAATTTATCTCTATTTTAATTTTTCTTTAGCTGATATTTCTTATCAACTGGAGTGATGGTTAATTATCAAGCTACATTCTAGAAATGTTAGGATAAAGCATGAAATCCTGGTTAAACTTTATTTTATCTCAAAACCTTAAAAAAGCTCAACAGAGTACAACCAGGAATGTCTGTCAAAGTATAATATATGATAAACATCTTGAGACCAATGCAATTCTTTCTCCCTGTGATAAAGACATTCCTACTCTATCAAACATAGGTCATAAAAAGTATTACACTAAAATCCACAGAGATTAGGATTAAGTCAGTTGTTTCAGTTCACTTAGAGTTTTCAAAGTAAAAGAGAATAAAAATAACCTGTCTTGGAGATGAAATTAAAGTTGTAACATATTTGGTTACTCCTACCTTCCTCTAGCTCAGTGTAAAACTTTGGAGGGAAGTTTTCTTCTCCCCAGTCAAACTGATTCCTCTGTCTCCATATTGTATATAGCTGTCCATGAAGACCTTACAGCAGCTGATCCCTATTGCCCAGCCACCAATTACCACTAATTCCTGAAGCATCCCTTCCAAATGGTCTCATGTAACACCTGTTTATGCTGGTGCAGCTGTTTTCCTGCCCTAATTGCAGGAAATGGTGCAATTTTCCTGCCCTCAGGCTGCATCGAGCCCTTAAATTCCCCAAGATGAAGGATGATGGACAAAATAATCACCACAGATCAGCAGTCTCCCCTGCCCATCCATGAATGTCCGAGGGATGGCTGTGGACAAACTAAGCAATTAGGAAGTGTGCTTTGTGAGGGAACTTAGGTAGCAAGAAAGTTATCAATGATGCAAAAGATGTGGTTTGTCGTCACTGTAGATTAAAAGTGGTGCTAAGGAGTGGGGTACCCTAAAGAGACTGGAGGTGTTGAAAAGGAGGAGACAGGAATGAGAAAACACAGGCTGAGGGGTAATGAAGCAGCAGTTCTCATTACACCCCAGCCACTGAGAGAGAAGGCAGATGGGAGCAAAGTTGCTTTCACATCCTCCTGCAAACAGCAGAGCTGTCTCTCCTGTGCCCTGTGTCACCATGCCAGTGGCAGCAGACAAGCACAGCCCTGCACTGTAGTCCCTGCTTCTGTTCTGGTGGCCTTCACACATTTCCACCCCAAAAGTCATCCTTCAGGATGGGTAATGTGTTATTTTCTACTGCTGGCATCTATCTGTGTCTTGGGCATCTGGTTTGTAAGCTCTGCAAGGCCATACTACACTGCCCTAGACCTAAGTGTAGGCATCCATCCAGCATGGGAGGATCCTAACCCCATCCCCAGCTCTGGGTGTCTCCCCAGTGGTCTGTAATTGATCAACACAGGAAGGATGGGCAGTGGTGGAAGAGGAAGAGGGTGGCATGGATAACTCCAGCTCCGTCTCTCTCAACTGGAAAGAAGCACAGACTTGGTTTATGGGTCAGTGACTTCCTCTCACCGTGCACAGGATCATGACCTGATTACTGGAGATTTTTGAAAAGGATCTTGTTCCCCACCTACACTGTTCACAGGCCAGCTCCAGACCTCAGTGGGTTGATTCACCTAACCAGGAGCTTCACAATGAGGTGTGGAAATTTCCTCAAAAACTGTTTTTTTACCCCAGGACCTCCATGCTTTACTTCATCAAGCAGGCAGGTCAGCTTTCATATTTTTCATATATTCAACTCCTGCTTTATGACAGAGTTTTGTAAGTCAGTGCCGCATAGCCATGTGGAAATCTAAGTTCCTGCATTGTGTGGTGCAGTTGTGGTCCTCCACCTATGCAAACTGGGACAACATCTAGACCTCTGGTGGGTGCTAAGCCATGAATCATATAATCATATGGTGGTTAGAGTTAGAAGGGACCTTAAAGTTCATCTAGTTCTAACCCCAATGCCATGGGCAGGGACACCTTTTACTAGACCAGGTTGCTCAAAACCCCATCCAGCCTGGCCTTGAACACCTCCAGGGATGGGGCATCCACAGCTACTCTGGGCAACCTGTTCTGGTGTCTCACCACCCTCACAGGAAATAATTTATTCCCAAAATCTAATCTAAATCTTCCCTCTTTTAGTTTAAAACCATTGCCCCTCATTCTATTGCTACACTCCCTAATAAAGAGTCCTTCCCCAGCTTCCCTGTAGCTCCCTTTAGGTACTGGAAGGCTGCTCTAAGGTCTCCCCGGAGCCTTCTCTTCTCCAGGCTGAACAACCCCAGCTCCTCAGCCTGTCTTCATAGGTGAGGTGTCCAGCCCTACAAGTTTGTCTCCCTACCACTGCTAGTGTTCATCCCAAAGGATTTTGTTTGTGCTAAGGAGAAATCTAGGAACAGATCACTAAGGAGACAGTAGTGCCTTAAGGAACACATCCAAACCATCAATATTTAGATATGTACAGTTAAACACTCACACATATGCAGGCGTGAGTATGAAGAACACATTTACCATCTCTCATATCTGGCATACTCTAGGAATCTATAGCATGAATGTTAATGAATGCTTCATACCAATTCTGATTTCATCTGCAGCTCAAATTCAAAGTCAAAGATGTTCATAGGAGAGAAAGAAAATTCTGATCAGCATAAAAAGACAATAAATGCTTTTTCAGTGCAGGCCATTGGCACATCTAGCCCAAATTTCAGTCTCTGTGCATTTCTAAAACATGACACATCAAGATAGTGTTCTCCATAACGTGGCTCTAAGATATCTTTGGGGATTTCATAGGTTTTGTGGATTTTCAAGCTCTTTAACAAACAAAAAATTTAAATGAGCTGCTGGGAAGGGGGAGAAAGAATGTTCCAAATGCAGGAATTGGCAACAAAAATTAAATTGACAACAAAAAGTAAGTAAGATTCGTGAATTAAAGCTATCTGGTGTCCCAGTGAAATCCAAGAGAGTTTTGCTCTCTCAGGCTGGTCCAAATGCTTTCTCCAAATGGAACTAAACAGAACAATATTCCACCGGAGTGATATCTGTCTTTTATGAAGGTCTAACTTTAAAGTTTTTTTGAAGTCCATAGAGTTATAGTCTAAACAAGAATCCAAATCCTAAAGTTTAAAAACAAAAAAAAAAGATAGCAGAAGATCCTAAAAATGAAGAAAACTGCCTTTTTTGTCTTCTTTCCATATCAACCAAAGCAAAAAGACACAAAACTGTTCGCAGAACTCCACCATGCATTTCATGTAGCCAAGTTCAAGTCTTTGGGGGATGAAGAATGGGATCTTATAATTATCCCTAAAAAGAGATCCTAAAAAGATGTCATGTTTTCACTGACAGGTTTGTAGACCCTCTTGATCTGTCCTTATCCCACTGTGTACCTCTTCTAACTTTTTTTTCCTACACCACTTGAAGTCCAATATGCACAAGAAATAGGAAAGAAGTAAAAGCAATTGGATTTGCCTGGTTTTATTACTCCATCTAAAGGAAATGTTAAAAAATAAAGAGCAGGGAATAAAAAGTATGGGGTAAAGCAGATCCACTGGAATTATTTAAGCTCTTACAATCTGAAGTTTTGATAATGACACAGAAAAGAAGGGTGCTTTTTTCTTTTTAAATTATGTTTTATGCTGTCAAACATCTCTTTAATTTTCTCTTGTCTCTGCTCTTCCTGGTTTCTCTGGGGACCAGCAGCCTAAGTTCTGAAACGCTGCGATAATGTTTTATCAAAGGCAAGAAGAAAAGAAATAATGGAGAATCAGAGAGAGACGAGCGTGATGTGGCACAACTTTGGGGCTAGTGTGGTTTTGAGGTTAACTTCCATCTAAGCACTTTGGAGGCTTAACTAAGCCCAGACTTCGAACACAAGGTGCTGCCGTGCTTTTACCCAGGTCCCGCTCAGGAGATTCCGCTCTCACAATGCTCAATAAGATATAACAAGGCCCTTCACAAAGCAGCTACAGTTAAGGACACTTAACACTTCCAGCTGGAAATTCCTCCTTTTTAAGAGATAACTAATCAATTTTCCCTTTTTTAAATTTTTTTTTTTTTAATTTCAAATTTGGCATTGTGAAGCAAATTCTCTATCGTGAAGCATCCCCCCCTTCCCTCCAGCTCACACTGGTTTTAATGAGTTTGGCCATTTGTTAGCTGGTGAGCGCCAAAAAAATGTCTAGTTTCAGATGTTTTCCCTTTCTGTTTTTTCATAGTGTTGGACCGTAATCTGGAAAGGGGGAGTGGGAATGAGGCTTTTAAGTAGGCCAGTATTTATGCATTAAAATATAACAGAAGCTGGGGTTCTGGTTCTGCATATGAGATTGCTGACTCCCACCCTAAGTACTTTGGAATTCAGTGCATCCAAAGGCATTTTTCACGCTCATATATGAACATCAGCAGGTAGCTTTTATATTTGTAAATTCTGTCTTAAGATCACCTTGTAACACAGGCTTTTCGTGATAAAATCTTATGCTCTTAGTAGCCCATAGTGATGAAGATGTTGACATGTGTGATTCTGTAGCATGTTTTCTTTAATTCTTATTCCAGTCAAAAAAGTAAAACTCAGGGCATCACCCCCACTTTGGGCTTCTCGTTGCCTCCCATCACTGGAGAGCTCTTCCACTGCAAGTTTGCTGACATTAGGAGGGCCAGCTTTGCTTTATTTTCTTCAGACTTACTCTGTGGGAGAGGGTATCTCATGCTACACAGCAGTGTATGGCAACCTGAAAATTTTACATCAGCCCTAAATGTTCATCTAGAGATTGCATGAATTGCTAACAACTGCCACAGATCAAGCTCCACATGCTGGGAACAATTCATCCGGATGCAGCCTTTGTGTTGCAGGGGCCTGGGAGGACCCAGAAGAGGTAGAGCAGATGTTGAGGTCTCAGTTCAGACCATAATCACTGGTCACCAGTGAGGTTCTGGCATTGCCAAGGACCCTGCTGGGCAAGAATAAGCTGACCACGCTCCAAAGATCTTCCCATCTGATGACAGAGTTTGCTTAGTTGCTGTATTTCACAGTATGAACCGAGGATGCTGCCAAAGAGATCCCTTCCCTCTCTTACTGAGCCTGCACCTCCTCCCTGCCAATCTCAGGAGCAGCAGTTCATGTGACATGTGGTGAACTGGATTGGAGAACTAATCCAGGTTTATGCAAACTCAATGGGAAGGAAAAAGAAAAAAAGAGATTTAATTCCCTCCTTGCTGCCAGCTGGCTCAAGGTTTCTTTAATTCCTGTGCTCAAACCCCGTAGTCCAGTGGTGGTGTCAGCTCTGCAACACCTGAATAGCTTCATCCTCAAGGTGGCTGTATTTCACGGCTGAGTATTTGTCCTTTCGTGCAAGTACACAGGAGCTATTAGCTTCAAGCAGAGTTTCTGAGCTGGATGTGCCTCTTCAGCCAGAACAGGACTCAAAACAGGAAAAGTAAGAATTTAGTCTCTGTGGCCCTAAGTTAGGCTGCCTAATTCAACCTGCCATGTCAGAAAGGCCAGGACTGCCGGGCTGCCTGCTCAAGGAGATGAGAGAAATAGGGCACCTATGTGAGGCAATTTTGATCTTAAATGGGCTGAATCTCATTCTTAGGGTTTCTAGTCTTCTAAAAGCCTGCAGTGTCTCAAACCCTAATTTAAGTAGCTTCATTAAATACTTAAAGCTAGGTTTTACGTGTTCTTAGATTTATGTGGTAATGTAGTGCTGTTGTTATGAACAAGTTCAAGATACTGAGTAGAACGAATATTTCATATAATCATTGAATGGTTAGAGTTGGAAGGGACCTTAAAGATCATAAAGTTCCAATCCCCCTGCCCTGGGCAGGGACACCTCCCCCAGACCAGGTTGCTCAAAGCCCCATCCAGCCTCACCTTAAACACCTCCAGGGATGGGGCATCCACAGCTTCTCTGGGCAACCTGTTCCAGTGCCTCACCACCCTCACAGGAAAGAATTTCTTTCTGGTATCTAATCTAAATCTCCCCTCTTCCAATTTAAAGCCATTACCCATTGTTCTGTCACTACACTTCCTGACAAAGAGTCCCTCTCCAACTCTCCTGTAGGTTCCCTTCAGATGCTGGAAGGCTGCTCTAAGGTCTCCCTGGAGCCTTATAATTCCTTAGTTACTGTGTATAAGGACCTCTGAAGACATGTAGTATATTCATTGCAAATAATAACAATAAAACAATTACTACCTTTTCAACTTGTCTGAGACATTTCCCTGAAGACATCAAAACTTTTTTCCCCAAACAGACATTTTACAGTTACTTCAATGTAACCCATATTTTATAAAAAAGGTTTTTCCAAGTGTCCTGGAGTGCAAAGTGATTTTTCAATTTATATTAGTATAACCTATTTAGAAAGGTTTTGGTTCTGGTAGAATAGGAAGGACTGGACTTTCAATTTTAAAGCAAAAGTGCTGCAGATGGTAAGACCTTGTGATATCTAGCCACCCTTGGATTTCAAGCAAATATCGGGGGGAAATTCTGATAAAGTAAGCCAAAGCATAAACAGATGGAAAAGCACTTCCAGATGACAGAACCTCAGCATTCGTCTTCTGAGTGTTCTACAAAATCTCACTCTCCCTGCTGTAATAAACTGCCAATATCTGGCAATCTATTTTGCAGGAGGATGGCATCTAAGTCTGGTTCCTTCAGAGGAAGCTAATTCCTTAATTAGATTAATGTATTTTAGTTCTTTTGCAACTGTCTAATAATAATTTCCAAAAAGAGTTTTTCAAAACCATGTCAGAGATTTGGTGTGAGACAATGCTGCAGTGGGCTTGAAGAGAAGCCTTGGTTTTCCCCATGAAATTATTTTGGAAAGTTTTTTCTCATGTCAGTGCAGATGCAGATTATAGCCTACATCATTCAGAAACACTTCACCTGACAAATCTTTGCTATAAAGATCTTAAAATTTAGCATACCTCCATGCATATGAAAATTTAATGGATTTTTGTGGGGCTGTGATTTGAAATGGAAACCTGGTGGGATTCAGCTCACCTAATTTTAACCAGATTAAAGGTAAATGCACAATGTGAACATTCTTTCTCTGGTCCATGATGTGAATTCATCACTGCCTGAAGTTGCTGTTGTTTAGAAAAGTGAAATGTGTTACTTCTGGAGGTTCATCCTTCTCCCCTTTGATTGCACACTGGGCCCAGCTTAGACTAGATGCCAAACGTAAAAGTGCCCAAACTAGAAGAAATATATCCCATCTTTGGAATGGGTTTTCCCATTGTGATCCTCTGTATAAGTATCCACAACGTGTTACAGCGTGAACCTTCAGTGGCAGAGCAGGGTCACAGCCTGACTCCACAGACCAGACCAGGTACCATCCCCTGCAACAAAGGGCCTCTTGTCAAAAAGAGGAAAAGAAACCGCCTGACTCTACAACCCATTTCACAAACATTACCAGCCTGTTCCTAGACACTCGGTCTGCAATCACACTCAAGCTGGACAAAAAAATAGTAGAAATGATCCAGATGAATCATTTTTAACTGTCCTGCTCAGCGAAGTTTTAAAACTCTCTGCTACAAGATTTTTTCCCTGGCACAACCAGGATGTAATTAACGAATGACAAAATTCAACAGGGACAAAATGGAGGCAATTTGTGACATTAGGGGTGTGAGGCTTTTTGAATTCGAAGTGCTGGGGAGCAATCAGATGATGCATGACATGTCAAAGCAGCTTCTAGGTTGGACCATCCAAAATCATCAGAGTCAAGCACAAAACTTGAGAATACCAATTTCGTTCTAGAAAGAAAACAAAAGAACCAAGGCAAGGGACAATCTATCATGGCTTCACTGATTATTTAACACACCATCTATCGCCTCCAAAACACTGTTTTAACCCAACACATGGGGCTGCCTTTGTCAAGGAGAACTTGGTCTGCAAGAAGGCAAAGGGTGAAGGACAACACTAAGTAGTGAAGTGCCCATATTTTCAAAACAGTGTCAGAGTCAAAAGTAAAATTAAGTGCTTTTTCCATAGGGGTTGCAAAATCCCAATTTTAACACCAACTTTGTTTTTGACCTTGGTCCTATCATTTATGCACTGCGTCTTCAATCTGACATTTGCAAAACTCAGCTCACAAGAATCTGTTTCAAGGGAGGAAGCTAGATTGTCGTTTGGGGACCAAAATGCAACCAACACTCTTCAGAAAATAGTTTTATTTTCTGTGCGGGTTTCTAAATGCTCCGGTTCTGTCTGTGTAAATTCTCTGACTCAGCTGCTGCTGACATCTCCTCCTTGTTTAATATTGTCTATGAATTTCATTCCTGTGCAATTCAATTCCACTTCCAGATAATTAAGAGAGATGTTAGATGAGACCAGAGCTAACGCAAATTCTCCAGATACCCTGCAAGATACCTTCCATAAACTTGTTACATTATCATTTATCATGATTCTTTGTTTACAGTCTTTCAGGTGGTTTCCCACCTACATGACTGTTTTCCCATTCAAGCCAATCTGAATTAATCTTTCGTTTAGGATTTCCTCATAATCCGGGGATTAAGCTAGACTGTCCTTATAAACCTTTTATGTCTTTAACCTCTTGATGTTACATGGAAGTTGATGAGATTGCTCGTAAAACTCCAGCAAGCTCTTTGAATTTCTCCAGTTGCACCACAGCATTACTTTATGATGGGAAAATCAATGCAAGTGAGAGGAAGTTGCAGCAGAATATGAGTTTTTGAAGATATGGTCCTGCTCCAAAACTACTGTCTGACACCCCAAACCTCTCCTTCACAAAGGAGCATCTGAAATGACCTTTCTGTCTACTGTATCCTTAGAAAAGAGGCTGTAGGAAAGACCCCAGTCCTATCATTTCAGGGATGCAGTTGAATGTTTTTGAGTTTCATTCTGGGCTGTTCTCTGTCTTGGTCACATTTTATTTAGCTACTGTAAAGGAAGTGAAAAAATGTCCTATTTTGCCTTTATTTTTCCTTGTCATTTTTGCTACATCAAAGAGCAATTGGGGTTTCCACTAAGAAAGTATCAGAATCATTCCTACAGGAGTGTTGTTCAGATCTGTTAAGTAGTGACAAATGACCTGCTTTAACTTTCCTTTTGAGGCGGATATTCTGATGAAAAGACCACTGAACCATATTCAATTACAGTGTTTGGCGTTTATATAACATACTTTTTTCCCTTCAAGGATACTGTCCTCTTTCTCGAACCCCGGAATCTTATACTACAGGCAAGAGGGTGATAAAAGTTGTAAGGATACAAGATTTATTCTTTTGGGAGAAAGAAACCCTCTTTTATTTAAAATTAAATTCTTCTCAAAAATGAAACCATTAAATATTTTATAAGAGATGGGGAGCTCTTAAGCTTGTGACATTTATTTTTGGGTATATACCTAAAGTCTAATGCTTGTGCTAATCTTGAAGCCTGGGGAAAGAAAGGACTGGGGAGACATTTGTAAATATTCAGAAATGTTCATGTTTCTTTGCTGGTGTCTCAACTTTCTGTGCATTTTACAATGTTAAATCTGTTGTGCATCAACTGGGTGAGCAGTGATTTTTATGTGCAGACAGAAAATCCGTTATGGACAGGAAAATTAATGTTAGTTAACAAAGAAACACCAGTGGCAGAGCATTTATTGAAATACCTTCCAGCCACTCCTGAAGAGAAGTGGGTTTGTCATCAGGATCCAAAAGTCTATGGGGTGCAATCTCTGTGGAAGGAATTTTTACACTCATCCGTGACAAAAATCTCCCTCAGTACAACAGGAGTCAAGAACTTGAGCAAGAAGAAAAATTCACGTGAACATTTCCTTGTTCTGTCTACTCAGCACTGCATTTGTTAATAAATTTAGTTAGTGAATCAAAATCTGCTCTAAGAAACCATCCTGGAAAATGGTTAGGAAAAGGGTGATTTTATATTTAAGTCACAAGCCCCATCAAACAGGAGACTGCTTTGCATAATGAGCAGTACTGCTAACAGCATCTTTCTTCTTAATGAACTGCAAATTGTCTTACAAACTAAACCTGCTCCTGAAACTGGAAGTGATCCTGTGAAAAATGGCCTCGAAAGAGCCAGGGCACCCAGCTGGGGGACACATTCATGTCCACAGGGACTGGGCTGTTCTCCAGCCACACAGGGATGCTGCCAGGCAGAAGTGGTGGGGGGCTTCATTTATCTGTTATTTTTCAAACCAGAGTGACCCCTCATCCCCAAAGTTTGAACACTGGAAAACAATTCCTTTCCAAGTAACTTTTACTTTTTTTTTCTCCTTTATTGTCTAAGCTACAGTACAATAAGAGAGCAGGATATTTTGGAAATAATTTTGAAAGAATACTCTGAAAGAACCACTTCAGCACAAAAAATTAGAAGCATTTTGTTGGGCATATGTCAAAATGAAACTATGGGAACCTGACCTTTTTTTTTTCTTCCTCCAAGACACAATTAAAGGCAAGGTAGACGTCTTTTCATTGACACTTTTGATTTCAAGAGTACTGCAACTTCTGATGGGAAAAGGTTCAGCTGAAATGTTATGGGTCTGCCCTACGTGCAGCAGAGGTAATGCGGGGATTTAGCACAGGTAAATGAGTGATTTTAAGCACAGAGACAGTAAAAACACACTCCATGGCTGCTTCTGAATCGTAGTACCTCTTCACAAAGCTGTTGACACACACGTGCTAAAATCGACCATGCATGTGGTAAGAATAACACCCTCCCATCAGACTGACAACACTGGTGTGATGCTGGTGGAAACAATCAGGCAAGGTGGAAGAAAAAACAGACCCTGCCAAACACAAGGGCAACTTCTCCGTCTTGCTTAGATACTTAACTTGGCCACTAGTTTTAGGTCCCCACTGAAGTGGTCCTATGGATGATGTTTGTGTTATATACATATTAAAAAAGGAAATAAATGTGGATTATATATAATATAGTATCATATCATCATATCATATCATATCATATCATATCATATCATATCATATCATATCATATCATATCATATCATATCATGTCACTATATATATATTGCAAGAGGTTACACGTTAGGTGTTTGGGCTTCCCTGCAGAGGTATTGAGTGACACCTCCTGGTTCTCCCACCAACGGCACAAAGAAATTAATTGTCTTGGACTGGCTCATTAGGAGCTCGATCTTTAATCCCAAATTGCATACCCTAACTAGGTGGGTTGCATTTCACATAAAATTCTGCAATGTGGTGTCACCTTCAAAGGCATGGGAGAGGTAGACAAGACTGCCCTTTGCCTTCTCCCATGCCCTCAGAGCAGGCAAGCAGGATTTAGGGCTTGTGCAATTGGAGGTTTTTTATAGAAGTATTATTCTGGGAGATGCCAAAACATTTGCCACTGTACATATTGAGGAAACATTATACACTTACATGAGGAAACATTATACAGCCAGAGCTGCTGGCTATTCTGTCTTAGTTATAGAACATTATCAGACCAAAAACCTTTCTGCAATATTAGCCAGGTAGTGATGTGCTGATCTCACAGCCTGCGATCCCCCCAGCAGCTCCTTGGTTGTTTTACCAGTTTGCTAGCAAAACTTGAATGGGGGAGGGCACTTTTGGTGCCAGAATGCAGCACCAGGGAGAAAAGCTTATCTGTCCAACTCATGGCCGTGAGAGGGCTGTCCAACCTCTCGCAGTGCCACTGCTGGGCATGCAGGGCTGTCATGGTGTAGGAATTAACCCACCAACATGTGAGTGGGGTTAAGGAGGAGAAAAAAAGTTGCAGAAAAATCTCTTTTCCATATCAGAGCTGCCCACCTACAAAATATTTCCAGTTTGCCCTTGAGCCAGCTCCACAGTAATTAGCTGGAACCCTCCCGCTACCACCCACCAGATCGCACTAACGTCATCAGAGGTCTCCAAGCACTTCACCCAAAGTTCCTGCTCCCAAATGGCCTAACCAGTGTGAAAATGAAGCTAATTCACACCCAGTGAATCCAGGGCCAGTGCAATGACATGTGCCACGGCATGTGATCATCTCTGCAATGCTCAGGAGCTCTGTAACTGCTCTTTCCCTTCCTGGGATCCTTCACAGCCCCTCTACCAAGACCTTCCTTTACTCTCCATTCTCCACATGAGCATCATGCACCTTGGTAGGTAGGACAACAGAGAACAGGACTAATATAGTGAGCAACAGAGGTATAAAAGACTTTACAGCTTGCCCTTTCTGCCTCCCATTGTCTTCCCCTCTCTTTTCCATCACACACAGCACCTGCTTCCCTGTGGTGATGAAGAGTTTGTTTCATCTGCATTTAAAGCTGCTTTTCAGCTCAAGGCACAGCCACGCACAGTGTGTCTCACTCTTTGCCCTAGGTGTGTGCAATGGGTGTGGGGTCTGCGTTAACTAACGGTCTTCTGTAGAAATGCAAGATCATGATTTTAATAACTCGGTTCACTCCTCCTGGAAAACCAGTCAGCGGGTTTTTTCACCATGACTTCTGCACTAATAACGGTGTGGAGCTCTGCATAGGGCTCTTTTGTCTCTCAGTGGCTGAAAAGGTTTAATACAGATTTTCTTCCTAGAATATTATTTTCAAAATGTCTCACACAACCTTACCTACATCATTGTTCACCAACTAAGAAAGGTAGGTGTGTGATACTCATACCCTCATATACACAAAGGACTAAGCAATTTAAGAACTCTTTTTTGACATGTTTATTAATCTAATTTTCTCCTCATAAATTTACTCCAATTTCTAACAAGGAACATGTATTTGATCTGTTAATCACAGAATCACAGAATGTCAGGGATTGGAAGGGACCTTGAAAGATCATCTAGTCCAATCCCCCTGCCAAAGCAGGAACACCTAGAGCACATCACAGAGGAACATGTCCCAGCGAGTTTTGAATGTCTCCAGAAAAGGAGACTCCACAACCTCCCTGGGCAGCCTGTTCCACTGTTCGGTCACCCTCACTGTGAAGAAGTTTTTCCTCATATTTAACTGGAATCTCCTATGTTCCAGCTTGCACCCATTACCCCTTGTCCTATCATTAGATGTCACCGAGAAGAGCCTGGCTCCATCAACCTGACACCCTTTACATATTTATAAACATTAATAAGGTCCCCCTTCAGCCTCCTCTTCTCCAAGCTAAAGAGACCTTGCTCCCTCAGCCTTTCCTCATATGGGAGATGCTCCACGGATCTGATCTCCTCTCCGTTGAAGTCTTTTTCTCAGGCTGGGAAGATGACACTTCTTTACTAAGGCTCATCAATTCTCTCGCCTTGCTAGCTTGGTGGCATCTGAATTTGTTTTAGTTCTTGTCACAGGTAGCAAGAACACACATTCATTGTAAATTCAGGAGGAGTTGTTCAGAGCCATCCAACAGCTTACACAGCCCTCCCTCCCCCCAGCAAGGGGCTTGAAAGACATTTTGGAAAGCCATAGGGATGGCTGAGATTAGATGTTATATCAGTGTAGAAACACTGCCAAGAATTAACTGAATATATAGTAAAGGAAATAATTTGTTGTTTTTTCTGTCCACAGAGGAGTAGCTATTGTAGGAAGATGGCAAAGTGCTACTGGAATTTCTGTCTTTAGCAAGTGGTTGACATACACCTCAGATCCACAGATCCACCTCAGATCCATCCTCAGATCCTAACTGAAGGGGCTTGCAATTACATCATCTTTTCTCTATATCCAAATGATCTTCCAATTGCTTCTTTATTATTATTCACATCACAGTAAGGTCTCCAGAAGACCTGGCACTGCATAAAAGGCCATGTCTCCCAGCAAGTGCTGACAAAACTGGAATGTGGAATAACTGGGATGGGAAAGGCATGAAGGAGCTGAACAAGGTCATCTGAAAGCTCAATGGAGAATATTTGTTTGGCAGTCTTTGACATGGCCACTGCTCTCAGCCACATGATGGGAATGAATTAACCTCACATCCAATGAACCTTCTATCTACAGCCTTGGTGAGGTGAAGGTGGAATCTACCCCAGAGATTGATAAAGAACATTAACTGAAGACTGGCAATGCAAAAAGAGCACCCTAGACCCCATCCTTACTTTCATTGGTTTCTATTGTGTTTCTGCTGTTTGTTTATGTTGGAACAGCTTTTCCTGGTACAGGTTAACCTGTTTTCACATCCCTGGTGCAGTCAGGGCTCATAATCTGGCCTTCCTTTTAGGAAAGAGGGTTGTCTTATCTCCTGGTCTAGCAGAGCTAAGAAAAGGACTGTTCCTAATATACTAAGCAGAGGAAGGAGTGGAGAATTTTCCTAAAAATGCAAGGAAACACTTGTATTTCTTGCCCATGCAGAGTAGGCAGGTGATCTGATAAATGCCCTCAAGAGCTGATAGCTGCAGGGACATCTCCCAGTAACAGCACATAAAAACTGCTGCAGACACCAGTTCCACCAGCCTGTCCAGGCAGAGTGAGGAACCCTTCCTAGTTCTGCTGGACAGTACAGAAACACAGTTGGAAGAACAAGAACACAGAAAACAGTCCTTTTTATATTATTTTTTTTCCCCTAAATAAGATTTCCCAACCTGTGAGGCAGAAGAGGATACTTGCCATCAAGCATTATCAGCTTGCTCTAGCAAACTTTGCCAGCGACAGAGCATTTCACAGGACGCTGAGCCACAGGCTGGGCTTGGGACAGGTGGTATCATAAATGGGTACAGAGCCACATTGCCCGTGAGGAAGCATCTGGTCCTTGGAGTGGGAGTAGTCTTATACTTGAACCAACTTTACTGAAGGAATAAACAGTTTGTGGATATTAAGGGTATGCAGATTCCTGCTCTGCTGTAGGTGGGCTCTGGTTTTATATCCTCTTTGTCCCATGGATGTAGTCAGTGCCTCAGGGTCGTGTAAGGAGGAATTAGTCTTAGAGCAGTGGGAAAGACTCCATGAATGCAATCAGAGCACGGCTTATTTAAAAGTACAGCTGTCAGCGTGAGAAAAGTTGAGAATTTGGCCAGTAGCAAGTTTGCAATTACAGGTTCCAAGATGCTAAGTGAATGCAAGTAACTTCTCTACTTAAGCAATAAAGGACTCAATATCCAGCTGATGTGCTTATCACAAATGTGGTTATAGAGATGTCTGTTTTATTGGCTGCTGTTTAGCTTGATGTTCATAAATGACTGCTACTTAATTAATTGAAGGCAGTATTACAAAACCCAATCTGCTTACAAAGGCTCCTTTTAACCAGCAGTTGTCATATTCATTCTGATCTCAGCGAAAAAAGTTCTAAGTTATTATGTTTTCTAAGACAATCTAGCAAATAAACATGAAAAGAAACAGCTAAGGTGAAATACCTGAAAAAATATTTTAATGCATTTTTTTGTTTTTTTTTCCAGGTAAGGACTGTGCTCAGAAATCACCCTCATTCTTTGTAGTGATTATTTTTCTGCCCTGAGGGCAGGGGCACAACATACGCAAGCAGATACACACTGTTACTCCAAGAGTGGAGCAGATATACCAGACAGGAATGGACCCTCTCCTGTGCTAACTCACACGCTATGCCCAGGCACTATTCTGAAAGTCTTAAATGACAAAAATGTTGCTGGGATTTATTAAAACTTGAGATTTAACAGTTTGATGCCTGCGTGCACAGTGTAGACTTGCCCAGTCTACGTGGTTAGGGCCCAAAGACCCCAAGCACAGGAATACTGTTTTTTTTTTTGTCCTGGGCTGGGGAAAGCATACGCAATCTCAAAAGTCTTCATCAAAACTTCATGCATCCAGCTTTGCTTTCCTGCTCTGCCACAGTCTATCTGCATGACCTTGGCAAGTCACTCTTCTGGCTGGGCTGCAGACTGCAGTGTAGAAGTAGCTGTGAATGAAGAGACTGTCCCCAAAGCAATGGGAGCAGGCATTTCATACAGTCTGGTTCACCTGGCCTTTCAGAATAGTAAACTAGCTTACAGTGACCCCTGTGTTGACAGGGAGGATTTTAACCCCATCCCCAGCGTTTAAACACACACTCCAGGCTGAACTTTGGATGTAAGTGCCGTCTCCCTGCTCCTCCTCTGGCAAGTGGAGAGACTAAGACTTCCCGACTTACAGAGGGGAAGTGAAGATAAGCGTAATCAAGGCTATAAGCTCTTCCAAAATTACAGCGGGTAACAGTTAAACAATCATTACCCTTCACAGTCTTAGAAAAATCCAAGCATCTTTGTTAGATTTTGCAGCCCAACAGTAGCAGTTTCAAAACCGGAGCAGATTGCTGAAACATGTTCATATGGCTCCCACAAAGGTCCCGTGAAAGACCTGGCAAGAGCTCACCCACAGCTAACCTTCACCAGCTTGCCTGGCAGAGCTAAACCAATCTGAACTCCAGCAGGAGACAAGAGGAGGGACAAAGTGAGGGCTGCTCACAAGACTTGAGGGAAAACAAAAACTACAAGCTGCTTTTTCAGCTCCCAGATGGGGCAGGAGTGAAACTGGAACAGCTCAGCATTGTCACTGTGGCTCCCAAACCAGTACAGGATAAGACTTGACCCATGCCAGCTGCAGACTAAATACATTTGGAACACCTTCGCAGTTTGTAAACCCACTGAGTTGTTCTTAGAAGAAGAGGCAATTATTAAAAGAACAAGACAGAGCAAAATCTACCAGAGTTAATGAAGCAACCTGAAATTGAGGCAACCTAGAATACCCTGGTGGGTCTTTATGGTACAGGAAAGTTTATCTGAGAAAGGTCTCAAGGACATGGACTGGTGAGTGTGATGAACACTTGCCCACCCCGAGTAAGGGCAGCCATATTTGACCCTCTTGTTCACATTCCCATGTGCTCCAGCACAACTGCTCCTTCATGCCATGACTTAAGTAAAAAGAAGTAAAAAACCTCATAGCTACAGCCACAGGGGTTGTTCCCTTTCCTGAACATCCAGAGACTGATCTATCCCAGAGGTAGTCTGAGGTATTTCTGGTTAAACACACCTAGACCCCCAAAAACAAGCAACACGAGCCTGGGTTTCTACAGTCTTTGCTCAGAAATGCAGGGAGAGGGAGGTCAGTAAATAGACCAGAAGCCTAGATTAAACCAATATTTTGGCTTGAAGGAGGGCAAGTGTTGTTTGCCCACAACTTCCTAACCCTGTTGCTTAGTAGATGGGACAACGGAGATGACAAGAGGAGGCTTACCTACTGAACTGATCTATACAAAGTAGTAATTTATTCCCGGCGGCTGGAGTCAAAGAGACCAGAGGAGGTGAGTCGTTGGGGAGACGCTGTGGCTGAAGGCCAGTGCAGGTTCAGGGCTGACTGCGGTCCCACAACAAAGTCCCTACCATACCAGAGAAAGAAAAACTGTGGCAAAATGTGTTTCTCTTCCTCAGTAACACCAGGGACTCTCTCTCTCTTTGCCAAAATGGATTGTAATCATTAGCTTTTCTCTAAAAGTGAGGTCCTAGATTTCGGCAGCTTTACCTCCGAAGTTCACTCAGAAAGTGGGTAGAAAGCTGCCTGCTCTGTCCAACTTTAAACCTCGGTACTTAAGGGCATTTATTCCTTCATCCTGAAGGTGATACACAACAGCTTCTCGGGGGATTGGAGCTGTTCAGAGTCAGACATCTATGCTTTGGGAAAACCTTTCTCTGTGAATTACCTACCCATCTCTTTCTTATTCCAATAAATCTCTAATCCAGCCAGATTATTTTTTTCCTTTGCTTTTATCTTTAAAAATGGAGAAGTTGTAGGCATTGTCCTAGTAAAAGAAAACACTTTGCAAGTGACTCCAGTGTAGTTTTGCCAAGCTCAGTTAAGGTTTCTCTGCACAAGAAAAGTAATCTGGATTGAGAGAGTAGAAGGACTATTTCTGTATAAAGTTGTTTTATAATGGTGTCAGTCTGGACTATCAGTGTTGCCTCAGAGGTAGCGAGATCTTGACTTTAAAAATAAGCAAGATAAAAAGAAAGCACTTTAATTCTGAAATAGCAGGATTGTCTTCTCAACAAGCTAAAAGATAAAATTTGGGATATTCAGGGATATTTAATCCAGAATAGCTCGTGTTTCTGAGCACTCCTTGCACTCAGGACTTTCCAGCAGCAGCAAGGACACCTTTGCATTTCCACACACTCAAACAGCCACAACTCTGCACAAAGCAATTTCTGTAATATCTGGGACCTAATCCCAACAGTCCCACCTGGCCTTTGTACTGAAGCAAAAGGACCAATAAAATCAGTCTATGTCTCTGCTTCACTTTTTTGGGGCAAGGACTGGATTGACTTTTAGTTTTTTTCCTGGTAAATGAACAGTAAGAAAAAAAATTATAACTTCAGGATCCAGCCAGTACCTGCAAGAGCACTACCTCCCTTATCCCTGAGGGTCTCTTTGAAAAACGGGGGGCAAGTAACACCAAAGAGCCTCTCTGGTTTGCAAGAAGGAAGATATCCTCTTCCCTGTGACCTGAGCCATAAGTAACTAGTGGGCTAAGGAGCTTCTTAGACTCTGTAAAATAAATCCTGCCTCAGGTGCAATGCCCGGGGGAGCACACAGATAGACTGTAACTCTCAGAAACTTCTTTCAGCAGCCACCTACAAACTTTGCACCTTATTTGTTCAATAGTGGGTTAGTCCTGGTGGACTGGATTGCTCCAGAGGAGAGGGAAAGCAGATGGGTGCTTGAGTGCCAGGGAAATATTCCTGAGATCATTGGTGACCAATTGTCTATGCTTTTAATTGGAAGGACTGAAACTTCTTCCACCTTTTACCTTGTTTCGCCTTTGCTGGAAGCATCTAGCTGATGGGATCCGTCCCAAAACTCCAGCCCATCCATCAACAGCAGAGTTAATTATTTTCACACTGAGAGAACAAAATTCCACCTCCCTTCCCCTTCTTTGCATGCAGGTAAAGAAAAAGAAGGCAGGACACCTGAAACCGCTTCTGGCCCAAACCTCCTGCTGCTCCTACGGCACTCGCAGATGCAGGGAGATACAGGAGCTCACTGTGCATTTGAGGAAAGCCTTTTCTGGCCATATTAAAGATAAATTATCCCACCACAGCAGCAGGGGTGGCATAGGTGATGGTGAAACCCCAGCTCTCAAGATCCCCTCCCCCGACCTCCTGTCCCTTTCCCCCCCCCGATGTATTAACCCTTCAAGGCATTGCAAGTTCTCCCGGTCCGGAGGCTCTTCACTCCCTGCTTCTCCTGGTGCGTTCGCATCCAGTCCCCCCACCCTCCCTCCTCCTACAGAACAATAGCAAGGCACCGCTTTCAGCTGCTTCCCGAGGAAAGCCCAGATCACACACATTTAGATACAGAGAGATAGATATGATTATATTTCTTTTTGCTGTTTAGGACAAGAAATGAAGTGCTGCCTCTTTAATTGGCAAAAGCATGCAGTAAGAGCATACCTTTAATTTAGTGTTGGGATAGCTCACTTGCACCCTGGCTGTTGTCTTATTGGAGAGGGCAGCCTGCCTCAGATCCTCTAGCACTGAAATAATATCATCCAGCACGCATTTCTTATCCTGATTTCTCAACACACACAGATGGGAAAAAGTATAATTATAGCCTTTGTAGTTCACCTTCATTTCCAGCACGGCTCGGTGGATCTGCAGGATCACATCAGCCTGATGCAAAATATTGCCTCCGGGTTTGGAGAGGAGAATCACCCTGCCATACCTCCCCGGGGTGTGCAAGTCCGAATACAGCTGGCTTTTGGATTGATCGAGGGAGAAAAGGCTGCTGGCTAAGCTCCTCTCGATCTTGGCCAGGCTGTGGCTGGGGGCTACCAGGCTCTCCAGGTCAGTGTCAGGCTGGAAGCGGTTGAGCAAGCTGAAGCCGAAGATGATGGTCAGGACTGCGGGCACAGTGAGGAAAAACACCGGATGCCTGCTCACGAATAAGCCCAGCTTGTAGAAAAACGACTGGAGCCCTCTGTGTATCACCTGCCGCAGCATCCTCCACCAGATCCAGCCTGCAGATGCTCCTGGCCGTCTTAGAAAGCACATGTGACATGTGTAGCTCCTTACCCCTTCCTGTCAGTTTCCCTTTCTCTCTCCCTCTCTCTCTACTACTCCTTTAAAAGACTGCAGCAAGTTGCAGCAAGACAGCCAAATATTGATCAATGGGGTGTGTGTGCGTGTGTGTGTGAGTGTGTGTGTGTGTCGGGGGTGGAAGGGACCGGGCAAAGGAGGGAGGAGGAGGGT
>VZTM01033511.1:266-11770 GCA_013400555.1 Jacana jacana | reverse complement strand
CCACCAACTCACCCCCTCCCCTCTGCAAAGCCCCGCTAATCGCCGTACTCCCTCCGTCCTCTCCACACACACACGGAATTTGCCGGGGCGGGAGGATGATGCTGCATTTTAACGTCCCCCGACCCCACCGTGTCCCTTCATCAGCATCACTACCCCCAACCTTCTCCCCGCCCTCACCCCGGGCTCCCCTGCTCCACGCCGGCTGCCGGAGAAGGGAGAGCTTTGCCCGGCGACTTTGCGAAGCGCTTTCCCCCATCGCCGGGTTCCGCTCTCCGTCCCCGGGTCCCACGGTGCTGTATCCCCCCCCGTGGCCGCACCCAGACCTGCCCCGGCTGCTGTGTGGCTCTTGAGGGGACACAAGCACACACACCACTTCGGGGAAAGCCCCCACCCAAAATTGTCACCTCTCCCCTTTCCCCCATTTGCAGCCCGAGGTCGCCCGTGTGGAGCTGCCCTGCGCTTCTACGAGGGGGGAAAGGGACTCGGTGAAGGTCTTGGGGACAAGGGGAAGAAAGGAGGGGTGTGCGTGTGTGAGATGCTCCCTTCTGTCTGACAGCCTGTCACCTCTTCCCCTCGGCCAGTAGCTGTGACCCAAGACAGGTAGGACAAGGCTCCTGACACCCTTCAGTTGGGGAAAAAAAAACAAAACAGGTTTTTCCAAGCAAAGACACCAGCAGACCATTACATAAGAGGAGAAAAATTCTGCGGCTCCCCGGACTGAAGGAGAGCGGCAGAGGAATGCATGAGTTTGCAGCAGGAGAGCTGCCCACCAACTCTGCTCCTCCAGGAGCTTCTGCCAGGACTGCTTGGGACAGCAGATCCAGCCCTAACACACCTGGCAGGCGAGGTAGGAGAAAAGGCAAGGCTTTATACTTAGCTCAGAAGTTCAAATCACAGAAATGTAATTAAAAAAACCCAAACCCCAAACCTAAAATCGCAGATGTCTGCTCGGTGCCTCTCCTTCCACCAAATTCCTGGTGTATTTTGGTTAATATTGTCCAGAACAAACTGATTTATTTTGGGACAGGACCACGGACGTTGTGAAGAGCCTGAGAGAGCAAAGTTCTTCCATAATAAACCCTTGCTGAAACAGAAGGAGGGAGAATGGAAACTGGGGAGCTTGAGGCTGTCAGTTAGCTGGCTCTGCCCTATCTGGGGCTAGAGAAACAGCAGGCTATGTTCAACTTGAAGTAATTATAAGTGTTTTGGAGAAAAAACACATATTCAGCAATCCCTTTCATGCTACCATCCCTACACACACACACACACACACTTCTGCAGGCATGAACAGGACATACAAAGAAGGAGCCCATCTTTGAGGGCTGCAGAGGGCTTGTGTTAGGTCTCAGAGACAGTAATAGGGAGCCCAAGGTCCTGTAGAAGTGCAGAAACATGAACTTCTTCCAAGTGACACAATGGAGAGGCTGGGAGCACTGGATTGGAAATCTGGTTAACTGGAGGCAGTGGCTAAGATTCACCATTGCCTTGGTAAAACCAGCTTAATTTTTAGCTAATTGACTAGGTGCTGTAAGCATACCACGCCTTTCTAATTCAAGCTGTTTTTTATTTAGTGGCCTAGATACTGCCGATCTGGAGGCACTTGCAAACGTGGGATGGAGTTCTTAAAAGTAACAAGAAGGAGAGGTCGAAGGTGGGAAATTCTGGAGAAAAGACCCTATCAGCTTTCTATTTGCTAAAGCCTCACTCATGATGGAAATCTGCCTCGACAGCCTCAGGAAATGCTAAGCTTCGGTGGTACGAATTACAGCTCTTTGTCTATTTTATGATACAGTTATGCTGATGGCTGAGTGCTCCCAGTGAATAAAGTCTAAATGCAAAGGCTTTGCTGAGCCTTTGTACTCACACACATAAGTTAGACCTTGAGTGAGAAGTCAGAACCTGGTTCCTTATTTCTACACATGCGGGCTTATAATAGCCTTTGGGTCCTTGGTGGCTTGTCTTTGTGGATTTATATGGTGTTGGGACATGGTTTGGGAGGGAGAAAGCTGTAATGACTTCTCCTGGTTGCTGTGGCCTTACCCAGTAATTCCTGCACAGAGCTGGTGGTTGCTCAGGAGGTTGACCCCTGGAAGAGTTCAGGAACCCAGCACGAGCAGCCTGGTCTCTCCTCAGAGGAGAAGATCCCTCTAGTGCCTAAATAAGATATGGCAAAGGATGGTTTGGGTTTGGTTTTTTTTTATTGTCTGCAGCTTCTTCTGGTCTTGGACAACTTCTGTCTGCCAGGCTGCCGCAGTGGAGCATTCAGACACGGTGCTGCTGAAGCACAGACTGTGCAGAGAGGGGACAAAGAAACCTGTGCAATGAAAGGTATGACTGAGCACACGCTGGTTCCTTCCCGAGCAGGAAAATAAAGTAATATCTTCAAAGGGCACTGGCAGTTGGTCTTTCCTGTCCCTTGGAGTACACTATAACAAAGTACTCCCATAGGTAATGTGGGTGATAAAGTGACCAGTACATTATGCTGGTCATCTCAAATGGCAAAATCCATGAAGGATCTAAAAAGTCAGTTTAAAGTGTGTCCCAGAAACAAGCAGAGCATCAGCACCTTTTCTCAGAACAGTGTTGGGATGTGCTGGTATTTATATCCTCCCTGGTGTCACCCGATGAATCCTCTTTAAAGGGCAATAACCAGCATGTCAGGGATGTGAGCTGGGGGAAACTAATAGTTTGTTCACAGAGTTTGGAGCCCAGGAAATAACAAACCACTTAGAGATTTGAAACACTCAGAAATATTTAAAACAAGATTCAGCTTGGAAGTAATGCAGCTGCATTTGGGGAAATGAATTGGAGTTGCCTACTCCCAGAAAGAAGACAACTTTGGGAATAAATGATTGTGTAAAAAAGACAAAATAGATTGCAGTACAGAGCAAGGCAGACATGACTTTAGAAAAATGTTATGAAGCAGAAAGTCAAAGCAATACACATTTACTTGCAGAGAAATCCTAAAGCAGGGAGTGAGCAGTCTCCTGTGTTACCCTGATGCAGCTGCACTGGGGGGACTGTGTTCAGCTCAGTGGCTACTGAGACACAGGATACTCTTATGTAAGAATTATTTATTAGCTTAAATAAGAATTATCAGTGAGCTCAGAGGGTTGGCACAGGTGCACTAATTAGGTACTGAAGACGATAGAGCCAGGTGCCCGAGAACTAGATTGCCATGGGTTGATTCAGAGGCAAGTAAAGCTACAAACAAAGCTACAGTCCTATTGGCATAGTGATTTTCTGTTATTATGTTTAAATAACTGGGTGGGCATAGTAAAAATTAATGGTACAAAAAGACATTAAAGAGTGAAAAACATAAGGAATAATTTAGAATAGCCACATAGGCTGTATATATAAAAGTAAATAAACCAGACTCCAAACTGCCTAGCAGTTAATGTTCATACACTTACATGATTTTCTTTCTCAAACTGGGAAAGAAAAACCCCAGTGCGATAGTGCACTTAGTTTTAGATATAGATTTTTAAGCAAAAATCCCTTCTTAGCAATTCTCAGTTAAGTTCTGAACTTCTTCAGCCTGCAGGGCCAGCACTCTACAGGAGCCCAGCAGGGAGGGCTGGGGTGAAAAGGGGGAAACAGGGATCTGTGCTTAGTACTGGGGGATGAGGTGCTGGAGAAAGGGTGTAGGAGCCTTCAGGGGAGAAAAAACATCTATGGTTACTGTGGCTGAACTTGCTGGTTCGTTTTTCTGCTATGTGTTGGTTTCGAAAATAGTCAAGAAAAGCCTGCCAGCTACAGAAGTGGAGAGTATGAAACACAGGTGCCTCGTGCTCTGGAGGACCAGCCACCTTCATCCACAGGCTCTGGATATTTTGAACAGAAACTTGGGAGCCCGATGAAAATCAGGGACAGTCAGGTTGTTAGTAAAGACACAAGAAGGGGTATTGTTCATGACAAAAGGACAAGATGCTAAAGAGATCCTTTGAAACTTGTGTGGGAGGAAGCAGATAGCACATCCTTTATGTTTAGATACATTTTCGAATATTCTGCTTTATTATTATACAAGTTTTAACCCCAGTTAGGTGCTATTTCCTTAAGGAGCTACAAGGCAGTAGGTGAGGTTACTTAAATGCTACCCATATAAGTAAAGATTGCCAAGACAGGGTTTTCAAAGGGTTGATACTTTCATATAGGGATAAAAGATTTTGAAAAATATTTGGCATCCAAACACTGTTTTATTATACATTTATGGGATTGCTTAGTTTTTCCTACCCCAAACAAGTTCTTCTAGCTTTGAAAAGCTAAGAATGTCAATTCAGAGATCAAGCTTTGGGGAATAGGTTTAGAATACGTTTTTCCTTTATATTTTTTAAATTTTAGTTTTTTACCAAGAATTACAAGCTTTCTTGGAAATTTCTTAGAAAGAAATAAGCTGGGTTTGCACCTGTTTAGGTTTGGTTTTTTGGTCTTTTTTTGGTTGCAAAATATATTTGCCATTTTATAAGCAACTACAGTTAATTCATACTGTTACCTGATAAAAGCCTCCGGTGTTAGCAAGGAGCTGCGAGATCAGAGACAAGTAAGAGCATCATAAAATGCATGATGCTCATGTAATATATTTCTTGAGAGGACTGAAAAATTAAAATACTGAAAGAAGGCAGCTTGCAAAGGTAGGTGGGAGCGGCGGGCAGTTAAGTAATATGTTCTGTGTGGGTGGGGAGGTTAAGTCGTGGGTTTGTTTTCTTTTGTGAGAGAGAAAATATTGATTCAGCTGGAGAAAATGGAAATGACTGAGAAAGCTACCTCAGATGAGTGAAAAAAATCAAACAAATACATTCCCACATGTTTCTCCTTATTGCTTCTGCAAAAATTAAAGCCCATCTTTTCAGCTCTTGTTACTGTGCTTCCTACTGTCATAAAAGGCTAACAATGAATATTCATTTGTTCCATCACCATATGCCTTTATTTTCATGTCCCTGCCTGTTTGGAAAAGTACTTTGAAAACAAAGGTGTCTGCTACAACCCTTCTCTTGACGGGATCTCCATCTGTGGACCTGTGAATTATACCTGCTACCCGTGTCCTCCTTAAGGGCTTTATGCAGAAGGGCTTTATCTATCCTGTGGGTTTTCAAGCCGACCAGTGAAGCTACTGCAATGTGTTTTTAATGCTGTAGACCCAAAGGAAACTGGAAAGGACACTCCTAAGCACAGGAATACCAGTAAGAGAATAAGTGGTATTAATCCTTGGTCTGGCAATATTTTGGATACCTGCCTTGCATTCTTTCACCTCCTCATTGAGAATGGAGGATAGTGGTGTTATTTAGCCCAAATCAGAGGGTGGTATCAAATGGCAGTGTTATTTTCTGTTCACAAAGAAATAGGGAAAGGCATCACTGTGGGTCTTGTAGAGGAGATCACCTTCATAAAACGTCCTCCTAAGAGGCTCCCTGCTTCTCCTCTGTTGCCGGCTACCTCTGCTAATTATGTCAGCCTTAGTCTGCCTTTTTGGAGATGGCCTGAGATGGCCTTTGCTGTGAGTCCTGTGAGGACAGGGCTGAACACAGTGAGAGAAGCTGCTACAGAAACTGATGGGAAGGAGCAAAGCGCAGTCAACTTCAGGGCTTTATTTCTTTAGACTGACAGGAAATCAAGAGATATGCAATAAATCTCACCTACTGGTAGTATTGGCTGTTTAAGAACATGAAGCCACCATGAAGGGCATGGTGGCTTCAACAAAGGCAAAAAGGAGCATGAAAACTAATTAATTTATTACCTAGGAAAAGACTCTCAAGATAAAGTACTTTATTGTGCCTAAAAGCTGCTTTGCCTTAAGATATTTATAATAGGGAACCAGAGAACAAGTTTCATGAAGAGCAAACCTACGTGGTCATGAGTCCATGCAAAATGTCTCATCTCAGCTTGTTTCTTTTTAAGAGCAATGCAGATTTAAAAAGACAAACAGAAACAGAAACAAAACTGAAAAACCCCAACAACCAAAAACCAATGGGACAGTGTCTGCAGGAGTGTGAAGCATTGGACTGCTGCCTGGAGATGGTCTGGTCCTGTTCCTGCCTCTGCCCCAGAGTTCCTACTGGGTTGTAAGTCTCCTGTCAACTTGGGATCACCAGGTCTATTTTGGCAAACCTATGGATGATCCCAGCCACAGCTGTGATGAGTGTTGAGCTGGGGATATGACTGTCTTAGGAAACGAGGTTGTGAGAGTGCCCATTTTCTAGCCCTGGGGCCAGCTGGCACAGCCTTGCTGTGTCTATTGCATTAAAGTATCTCAGTCTCTGGAATAGGGTGGCTGCATCCAAACCAACAGATCAGAACCATCCCTGGCTGCTGCCGGATCCTGACCCGCACTCAGAAATGCTTTGGGAAAGTGATGGTTGTTTTGGGCCAAAATCATTCCAGGCACCATCCTAAAAATGTAAAAATATAAATGATTGCATTCCCATGCTTGGGAATGTTCCCAGGCACCGCTCAGTCTACTGACAGAGGTAATTATAGGATGGGATGTGTCTAATATTGTAGATACTTACATCTGAGACTGTTGACTGGCTCCATCCCAGACAATGTACAGTCAATGAAGAGAAACACTTGGGCATAATTTCTCTCATCATATGAGATCTACTTATCATTAAGTGGATGTTTAATAATGGTCACATGGATTGCACTATAAAAGCTGCTGTCCTGGTTTGAGGTAAAATGAACCAATTTTCTGTTTTACAATTTTACTTTTTTAGCTGGGCCTCTTCTAACTAACTAAAGTCTGAAATTAATGGTATGTTGTTCAGAAAACTGTTCTCTCTCACGGTGATAAGACCTGATTACACCAAGGAATGGTGTGCAGAGGCCGAGCTAACTTATTGCTAGAACAGCCAAGGTCAGGTAACTTCCTTATTTGCCCCGTTGGAGGGTTGGAAGCAGAAAAGCATCGAGGGGTCAAACCTGTGGGGAGGAGTGGACAGGACAGGTGACCCAAAACTGACCAGCTGGGGTATTCCATCCCACCCACATCATGCTCAGTATAAAAGCTGAAGAAAAAAAAGAAAAGAAAGATCAAAGGGTCAATTCTCTTCCTTCCATGGCCGATGTCGAGGAGGATCCTGTCTGAGTGTCTGCCTTTGATCCTGATCTGAGCGTTCCTGACTCCAGATCTGATCTGACCATCTCATCTTGGTCACCGAGTCCACTCTGGGACTTTTCCCGATGCTGCTGGTGATGTGATTGTCATCCTGAGAGACTGATACAGTTTTGTATATATTGTATCAATTTCATTATTTTCTTCTTACATTAATTTTAGTATTAATACTTCAATAAAGTAGTTCAGTTCATTCTAAACTCATAACTCTCCTTATCTCTTCCTCATTTTTCTTTTTATGCGGGGGAGAAAGGGCCATCTGTCAGTCTGGTTTTGGTAAATTTGTCTGAAACCATGACAGCTGTATTAGATAACACCAATTATAAGAGTAATACAGAAAGACTAGGTCACTGCATTATGAACAATTTACCCCAATATTGACAACCCAGAGTAATTACACTCACAACGTAGATACTGCAGACAGTGCTAGAAGCAAAACTTTAAAAAACCTCCATGGGAGAACAAAGATTCAGTCTTAAACTTGTAAACAATCCCTGAACCATCTTTCCCTGCATTTTATTAAACTTTGCTCTTCCTGAGGTTTTATCTTCTGGCTGCTTTCACAAGATGTGACTAAGTCTGTGGATACCTGAATATACGGGGGCCCGATGCTGTTTGCAGGTCCCTTGGCAGCAGTGTAAGAGCAATCGTAACAATTTACATTTATACACTTCCTTCCACCTGATAGCCTCAGAGTGCTTTACAAATACTGATTGATTATGTTTCACATTACTCCTGTGGGATGGCTATAGAACAGAAAAATGGAAGAGTGGATTATGAATGACGGGAACTGAGAGATAGGTAAAGAGAAAAGAAAAGCATACCATTAGAGAAAGGAAGGACCATTACTTCTCCACCAAATCAGGAACTCAGTGATTTTTGTCCCCATTTGCACCAGCTGAAAATTCAATTTTCATGCCCCAGATTCCTGGCAAAGTATTTAATTCAGGACATATTTTGGCCTTAATGCAAACTCTGGATGCTCTTAACTCTTGACACAACATATGCACTACATGGAATAAAGGTGATTCTCATGTGTGGTATCAGATTTTTGTTGCACCGGACTAATTTAATGTACTTGATAGCAAGACAGGCTGCTTAGCCAATATCTGTGAGTGAAGAAGACAGATTCCCCTATCATAGAGACAATATAGATTTATATAGGTCATGTGGCTTCACAGAGAATGTGATCCAGTTTATCTGACTCAGTGTCAAGTTCCTCCCAAAAGAAGAGGTGAAATTCCCTTTGTGGTCAGTGGGGATAAGCAGGGTGTTCTGGAGGCCTCCAAGGAGAGATCTTGCCTGCCTAAATTCAATCACCTAAATTAGATAAAGTAGATCTTCCTTTCAAGGCCTTAAAGGTATCTGTCATCACTACTTGCCTAGGAACTTGTGTGCTTACTGTAAAACTGTTCCAATAGGAACCAAAAATGCAGGTGGTGTTTAGAAAGCCAACCTGGGCAAACGTAATCCCTCCTAAGGAAAAGACACGCTAGAAAAATCACGTGCAAGTGTTGGAGTGGCAGTGAAAGGAAAAAAGCATGTCCTTCACCCAAGACTCACCTCCTTGCCCTGTTTGCTGGCTTGCTGTCTGCTGAGGCTGCGGTCCCTTCCCTGACACGGCGCTGCTCGTGTTGAGTGATTCACATGCTCAGCCCCGGGAATCCTCCTCCCCACTCCTCCTCCTCCTCCTTGTTGGCTACATAACCTTGCCTGGGATCAACTCATTGAGTGATGTGTATTGCTGTGCACTGCTACTCCATTCTCTGCATTATTTAGCATGCTGACAGCAAACATTACCAACGGTGATTGCAAGCTGCCTAACAACAGTCTATACGGAACCCTACTAAGAGCATCCTCCCTCCATCATCGGTTCCCATTGACAAACCCCTTTGCAGGTTTGTGAATTAGCCTGTTCTTAATCTCCTTAACACGTGCTTTATTGATATTATATGGAACTAATTTTTTAATCAAAATGTTGTGCAGCAAAAAGACAAACATGGCACAGAAGTCTAAACAGATTACATTTTTGTTGTTACCTTAATTAACCAGCCTTGGAAAATCATCAAATATTTAAATTGCATTTGTTTTATGAGACATGTTTTCTGTACAATTTTGGTGACTAGTATTAATTAATTATATTCCCTTTTGCTCATTCATTCTTCATTAATTCTGTATTAATTTTGGCTTTTTTTTGTCTCCTGTATCAGTTCTGTTATTGATGTTACACTGGCTTTCCCAGGAGATCTCATCCATCTTTTGTTATTATTGACACATATCAGCACATTTCCCACCCTTTGGAACATCCTCTGGGTTGTGTTCTTTTGGAAAATGCTTTTCTAGAAACTCTTGAGGCATGAAAGTTGCCTCGGCCTGAGCATTTTCCTGTGGTTTGATTCATAGCCTCTCTAGTTTTACCTGATGGTGTTGAGTAGCTGTGTCAAAAGCAGGGTGTCATTTCAGTCAACTTCTAAAGGAGATGAAGAATACAGAGGAAAGGAGAGAGGCAGCAATTGCAGGAAAAAACCCCACTATGAGTCCAGTAGTTTTGAAATATGAGTATGAGCACAGGGAGAAGACCGATAGGCAATTATGACCTGAGGTGAACTGCACATGGAAAATTGAATGGTCATTTCAGTTCCAGCACACATCACTATATAAATGCTTCTTCGCCTCCTTCTTTTCCCTTCTGCATGTGCATTTAGTGGTTCTCTACCACTGTCTACTTAAACCATTTTTTTATGCCTTTGATGGATCCTAACCCTCACCAAAGATGTCAAGCTTTTAGGAGCGACTGTATACGAGAACAAAGTCCTTCCTCTCAGCCCATGTTCTCCGTTGCAAAAGTCTGGTATTAGTCCTGGCCGAGGAAAGGGAAATCTGATAGTTTAGGTCATGCCATGAGGGAATGGACACTGCTATACATCATACTCGTTAACATTTTCTTAGACTGGTTCCTTCAGAAAGATGGGTATTTTAAGAAACTCCTTCTCTCCCTTACTTGTTAGGAGCATAAAGAAGATTTAAATATTTGATAACATTTTTGCTTCCTTTTTCAGCAAGAGGGTCAACTGTAATCAAATCAGGTGGCTCAGAAAGTGAATGCCAGAAACAAAGGAATAAAAATCAAAGTAGACCAAAAATAGAAGAAGTTGCACGGAACACTTAAATGAATTTAAATTGGATTCTCAGTTAATGTACGGGAAAATATCTTGGTGTTATTGTCAGGCGTCTTTGAACTCCTGGAAGTCAGATGAGGTCCCATAAGATAGGAAACAGCAAATAAAGTGAATTTTTTTTAAAATGGAAGAGGAGGAATAGAAGGCCAAAAGATACTGACCAGCCAGCCAACCAGGCATAATGAAACAATAACTGTCATCTCACAGGGAGAAGAGAGCAGTAATGAGGTTTTTTAAATAGAAAAAAGTGTCATTTCCTTCTACAGTAGGCTTCAGGATAGGTAACAAGCAGTAGGTAAATCATTCACTTTCGTATGTCTACTGACATTGCTTCATATTATTTTTTTCACAAAGTGAAGATAAATCTAAAGTAAGGTGGGTGAAAAAGTGGTTAGAAAATAACTGCCTGAGAGTAATTATGATTGGTTCATTTTCCATATGGATGTACTGGGACAGATTTCTCAAGACTCTTTCTTTGGTCAGGTGTTACCAAATATTTATAGCTATGCTGATGATAAAACAGGGAGTATGAGTATTAATGTTTACAAGTGGGACCAAATGCGGTGAGGGCCAAAAGGACCGGAGAATGGAATAGGAATCAGAACAGGGTGGAAGAAATGGATGCGATTCAACTAAATGCACATTTGCACACTCAGATAATAATGAACTTAAAGACAGGACATGGAATGTCTGGATTGATAGGTATTTTTTTAATAAAAGGTTTTTTTTACTGATCTCAAAGTGGACATATTTCAACAAAATTAGGCAATTTCCAAACTAGCCAAACATCATATGGGATGTGTCTCTAAGAGATGACACATAACCTTCTGCTTACTTTTGAAGACCTGATATGGTTTAGTGTCAGTGTTGTTGCAAGTTACAAAGAGATGAACCAGAGATATATTTGATTTAGCCAGTGTAAAGTGTGGCCCAGACTTGAAGTTTTAACTCTGAGGGCACAACACAAGGACCAGAAGTTGTTTAAAGCATCGTATCTCAAAGTTGTTGTGATTCAGGATACCCAGTCTACTCTGAGCTTTAATTTGTACCTCTTGGCCAAAAAAAGGTCATCTCGGTTTCATTTGTTGAAACAATTTCCATTGCTTACACACAAAAAACCATTAGAAGACTAGATAAGTCAGGTGTTCGTCTTTGTGCAATGTGACTGCCACTCTTCTCCCAGCCCAATGGGGACATAAATCATCACTGCCTCTGAA
>VZTM01033508.1:0-11639 GCA_013400555.1 Jacana jacana | reverse complement strand
ATGTAAAGAAAGACACCATACAAAACTGGCATTGGTATAAACTGGGGAAGGAGAAAAACACCCACACAGTTACTTGTGGAATCTACCTGGCATAACATTGCAGTCCATATTAGTGAAAGACATGGACCTTGTTATTTTTTACTTTATACTTCACTTAAGTGAAATCTGTAAAAGTGAAATCTTTATTTATAGAGAAAATATATGAATCACTGAGCAGCAAAAAAATCTAGAATTAATAAGACTATCCACCAGGCATTGACTACCCACTCACTCTATTTTCTGGGTTGTAATCAAGATTTCTATGAACACTAAATACAGTGCTTAATGCTGCTCTCTCATAGGAGCTGTATCGAGACCATCAACTTCATGAAACTGACATATGAAGTTTTACTTTTGATCACTAATCTTGCTTTTCTGGAGCATGTGAAAAAAAAAATCCACCATACTTACTGCTATGAAAATTAGGTATGAAAATCTGCTAATTGTTCAGGTCTAATTTTTCCTCCAATAAGAAAATAAATTTAAGATAAGATAATCTAAGATAATGAAGTCGTCCCCTTATTTCAGATGCATTTGCATTGTACCTCTGCAGCCTACACAAAGCAAGTGAAGCTTTCTTTTCTCCTGAATTCATGTTAACTTTTGGGTAAATGACTGCCAAGATACAATTCAAAATCCTAATAAAAGCTGCTGCTATTAAGCCCAAATAAAAGCCTTTAGTGAAACTTAAATGGGGGGGGGGGAAATTATGTCTCAAGTATTCATTACTGCATATATATATGTTGTGTACATAGTTATATAGATATACATAGACATAAGAACTACTGTCCTCACTGTAATCTCTGTAATTTGACATGCTACTACTTCATTTATGTTAACTTCTACTGCATTGAATCAGTGTAAATCCATACATGGAGCAAAAGCACAGCAACCGACAGGTGCAAGGCTTTGTTCTCCTTCCTTCTTTTCAATGATAAGAGTCATTCACAATGAAAAGAAAAAGATTTCATAAAAAGCAAACAGTAGTAACTCCTATTCCTATTACCCTTGGTTCCATAAAAAGATACAAGTATTAATTTCTAGGAACCAGCTGTTAAAACATGGGGTAAACATCTGGCTTCAGCAATCAGCAACTTTATCTTTTGCTTTTGAGCAGCAATCTATTTAATTATTTCTGCTTCTGATCATCTGCACTATACAGCTACAGTCTTAGTACAATTTCAACCAGAGACGGTCAAATGTGAATAGTCATTTTTAGTAACTGCTACTGCCTTACTGTTCTCAGACTCTTACATTAACACATGCAAACGGTCAACTATTAAGATTCTATAATATGTAGCTCTAGTTACTGAACTACAGCTGTGTGAACACAGGTTTATTTCTTCCCATTATCTAACATTAAACAGCCACTATAAGCTACCTTTAGCTGAAATTATTTGTGATCTGTCTTCAAACAGACTTTTCACAGTTCTTTTAAGGTATTAGCAATTAAGACATTTATGCTGTATCTGCTATCTTGGCAACAAAACAAAAACAAAAACAAAACAAAAAAAAAAGACATGCTTTTTTCATTTTTCCTTTTAACTANAGCCTCCTCTTCCTCAAACTAAACAATCCCAACTCCCTCAATCGATCCTCATAAGCCTTATTCTCCCAAGCAGAAGTTGAACAGATTTTATTCAAATCTGAGCAAAAAGCCAGCTGAACTGACTACTTTTCTTCCAATGAAGTTTCAGAGGGGCATTATAGATATGTTAAGAAACAAAAGTGTAAACTGAGGGCACAATAAGATCTGCAAAATCTCTATTACACCAAGATGATGCAGAAGATTATCTCAACACCTTAAACATCAAAGGAAGTTTAACAAGCTGAAGATAAGAAAAAGAAGCGGGTGACGTAATTTCTGAGGATCACTTTTTGAACCAGATATTTCTACTTCTTCTCCTGTACTATTTTACTTCCACTCAAGTTCTTTTTATCTTTATCACACTCCTCTCTCCATTTATACACTCACATTAAAACTACAGAACTATTTTAGGTAACACAGACCATAGAAACTAAAACTTAGCTGACAAGAAAATCAGGTAACAGGAACAAAGGTTGCTTTCTTCACTACTCACTACATTTCTAGCTTGCTCAGATTTCATTTTCTTACCTTTCTCCCCCCAGTCATTTCTATTAACTAACCCCTGTTCACCTGCTGTTAGAAAAAAGCATTTTGGGAATGGCTAGAGTGATATTTTACATAATATAAAAAGCTTCCTAACATTATGAAATGCTAAATCACAGCATCAAAATCAAAAGCACAAAGAAAATATAAATATTTTGGAAAAACTGTCTTTTACCTTTAGCACAGAGGTCATGAACACTGATAGCCCCATCAGGACAAAAATCATCAATCCTGTCACTCGCTGCTCTCGGATTCCCAAAAACTTTGGTTGCTCTCCTGGTGCTGAGCATTCAGATTCAACTTTGAGACTGTTAACATGACTTATAGACAGGACAGTTGCAGCAACAAACCACGGTAAGCCCATGATAGAACATATCCCCAACATAATACCAACCATAAGCAGATCAAGATGATAACCACAGCCTTTCTGTAAAATTAAGCAAACAAATCATTTGACAAACTTTCTATTTATTGGATATAATATTTATTACTTAGCTGGTAAATAACTGATAACTACAAAAGTTAGATAATTTGAGTGTCCACAAAGTCATATCCATTATTAGTCAATACAGACATTTATTTAGTAGCTGTTGGTGCCACTCCACAGACTTGCAGAATTAATCTGATTTAAATAAACCTGACTTACAGAACATTAGAGTTTTTTGAAAATTACTTTTACCTTCAGCTTATGCTCTTTCCTGTTTATAATAACGGCTGTTATTTGTTGATCCATGAAAATCAGAATGGTGCAGAGTAAAGCAGGAACAGCAGCTACCAATAGTGTCCACCATGGATTTCTTCCAAGAGGATCTATGAACCATCCTCGGTCCTTTCGGGTGGGCTGGAAAAAAACAAACATCAACAATAAGAATTAAATGACTAAAACAAAATGCAAGCTTTATTGCTACAAACAGCTGCAATGAACACATCACCAGACTCTTAAAAACTTGCTTAGATTTTTTTTCCAATGGCTTTGACCAAAAGACTGATTTAGCCGTTACATGACCTTGATATTTATATGGAAAATGAAAAAAAAATTAAAATCCATTTCACTCCTTCATTTGTGCACATTTGCACAAAAGAATGCTTCCTTTTCACTGATATTATAACATAAGGCATAGTCTCTTCTGGCAGATGAGACATATATCCAAAGCAGAAAAGAGAAACTACTTCATCAACCAAATAGTAAGTAAAAAGATCAATTTTTATTTCCACACAATTCTATTGTTCTAATGTATATGAAACTGCAAGCATTTAAAAAGTTAACATTTTTAAGAGGTTTTCTTTCTTACTTCAAATTTCTCTGGAACGTGAAGCTTAGGAGAAGGTACTCCTACAAGATAGTCAATCAAAACCATGATTACTATGGTCAGAAATACTGCAAAGTCACTGATGGTAGAACGCACCTATTAAAGAAAGATTTGTGTTAACTCTTGCTTTTTCGTCATTAGAATTTGCTTGTACAGAAAGACAATTTTCCCCCCTATGAATAAAGAAGTCTGTCTATGTTATACTACACCACCAACACTATAGATATTTTCTCTTTTTATTTAGAAGTGAAGCTGCCTGCCAGTGTAGCATGAAGTTGCAGAAGGTAAGTATTCCATTCAACTCTTCATCCAATTATGTAATTTAAAAGTGATCTATTGCAAGAATCAAATTACTTAAAATACTGCCTTCCTCATCTCCCTGTCCCTTCAATCCTACCAGGAGGCTTGGCCATCACAGCTGGTCTCTTGTACCTTAATTCAATGACATCACTGAATTGTTCTGAAATCAACATTCAATGTTTTAATAGACAGGAGAGGCAGGTTATCAAAGGTGACTATTAAACATTAGGAACACATTGTAGGAATGAGCTGACGTTTACAGAAGATTTAACTGCTATTTTGGCTAGCAGAAGTTGCATAAATCAGTCCAAGGATAATCATCATCCTATCCTCTATTAGAACCTGGAATCCCCTGAGGAGCCACTTAGAACCCTGCATATGTCCGCAGGTTGGGGAAAGCCATCAATTGTTTTATACAGACTGGTAAGGAAAATAGCACTATCTCTCCAAATGATACCTGGCAATACCCATTAACATGGGGAGACAGACTGCTTTTGTCTTCTAATGCTTAGTGTTGTAACGACACAGAAGTAGAGACTATGCACGGAAATTTCTGCAGCACATTACCTTCAGCTAATGTCTTCATTTTTGGAACTATTAGATAATTTTCTGGTTTTAATTTATTTTTCTGTTTTAAAGGAAATCTTTCAATACAAAGGTCTGAAGGAAAATAGAATTTAACTCTATTAAGTTATACTAATGTATTTATCACAAGATTAACAATAGCCACTAATCAGAATTACCTTAGTTGGGAAATAGCGTTTGGTCTTGAATTGCTTAAGGAAAGAGGAGAGGAAAAACGTTGTAAAGAATAGTATGACAGACCAGAAGAGAACATCTGGCATATATGGTCCGTGATGGCCACAAGCTGATCCACGAAACACACCATGGAATTCTAAACAGTCCTGCAAAGAAAAAAATTCCTTGAATTTCTACAATTTAGTCACTTAGTGCATTCAACCTAACTTGCAGCTTTTCAATCTAAAGCACATATGAGAACTTTCACTATCCCAAAAAGGGTGTTCTTTCCTTCATCTACCTCACCCTGAAATTAAAAAAATGTGTGCTGTCTCTTCCAGAAGAGCCACAGTAACCATCACATTATTTCAGGATGTCAAAACGATGTGCAACACACCTACTTTCATAGTGAATATCTAGGCTCAGACACAAGGAGAGCCCATACACAGATATCTACTGCCATTTTAGATAGCCTAAGGTGGCCAAAGGAAGCTTGTGCAGCTAGCAAAAACAACACTGACTCTATAGCAGATCCAAATCTTCCAAAATGTAGGTGGAAACCAGATGCCAGGATATGCAAAGTGGCTGCAGATAGCCACGTTCGGGAAACAATGTTTCATCCTAAAAGCAGTCAATATCACTTCCACATGACAACTCTCCTCCACCTACCCACAAAATTGGATTCTGGTACGAAATAGTTCAAATGGTAATGCTTTCAAAGCCTATTCCTTCAAACGGCTCTTCCCCTTTCCTTCTGCCCTTCTCATTTTCAAAAATGATTATTTTCTTTCTGTCAGTATTCAGGTAGTTTCTTTGACTGTGTTGTACTTTTATGCCAAGGTCTAACAAACTGATGATACATGTGTGCTACCCACAGCTTAGCTGCAGATTCCATCTTCACATCTTCTTAAATATGTGTTCCTCCTTTCTAGGAAACTGAAGGAAGCAATCCCCTGTTTATTCATCTCATCATATTCATCAGCACTTCAGAAAAAAGACTGTTTTACTTACCAGGATTAATTAATTAAAATGTCAAGCAGACATTTATATTAGTATTTGCTGCCAGGGACTCACACATCCAAGCCACTACAATGAATATTTAAAGTACTTTGGGAAGAGTAAGAGTACATAAATACACTTTTAAAGAAAACAGTCTGAGATCAAATCAAGAAATAAACGAGGAAAAACATTAATGGAGACTGGCACTGTGTAGGTATTCATCTTTTTACATACACACACACACACCGCACACACATATATAGCTTTTAGGTACTCACAGAAACTGTAAGGTTACTCCATGCTATATTTTCCACAGATATACTCATATTCTTCCACATCTGCAAAGTTTCATTGCTGGGTTTCTCAGGCTCAGAACACACACATCTGAAGGGGAAGAAAAAAAGTTTGCATGCTTTTAAGCCATATGTGCCAAATGCAGTGATTTGCAGTAATTTAAAGAAAATCCTAAAGAATTTAAACCAGAGTTTATCCCACTCTCCTGTGAAAGCAGCAGAGCACAAGGCACAACATTAACATGAACGTACATGACATGAACTAGGATTCTATGATTCTAAGATTATCGGAGGGTAGAGAAAGTGAAGAAGTAAAGAAGCAACTGCTCAGAAGGTTTCACAGATTGGACCAAAAAAACAACTATGTATATTTTAAAGAAATACAAACAGGTAAAATGTTGACTTAGTTAGATCTGCCAGCTTTTAAGTAAATGACACCTGAAAATAAATTGATGAAATTGATAATATACGTGGACATTTATTACATATTGTGAATAAAAGCTGAAGATAAGAATCCAAATAATACCTTTTTCCAACAACACTACACTAACATATATTGTGTAATTACTAGAGATTTCTACATAATTCAGCTTGGCACAAAAAAAATTTCTGTGTATACAAATTAAAGTTTTCAGATTTCTATACAGCATTAACATCCCACAGTGAGTCAAACTTCAATTAGCCCTACATAAGTCCTAACATAAGAGAAAACAGAGAGATTTAAATAGTTTAATTTTAAAAATTGGTGTACGTGACTCATTTTCACCAAGTCCTTTTCAAACCAGATATGTCATTATCCTCTAGAAGTTTCTGAGCCTTCTCTAGTAGTTAGCCATTTATCTTGCATTTGGCATGCCTTCGCATGTACACACGGCCAAAACTGGGCACACTGAAATAATGCACAAGTTTTGAGTATGTAGTGGGCTAACTGAAGATACAAATTCATAAACTGTTCTAGATTTAAAGCAACTGCATATATGCATTTTAATAAATTTTTGAACAAGTGTTCAAAGTGCCCCTCCCTGTTTCTGTCAGATTGACAGCAGTCCCCCATCAGTTAAAAAAAAACCCACATGACATACTGAACATTGATTTAATGGGATGTTTTCAAATAAAGCTATTCAAGCACACCGAACTGTAACCTTGACACATAAACAATTATGTAAAAGAAGAGAAACAGATAATACGCAAGAAATAAGTCTCCTTTTTCTCTTTTGAAAAACAAAGAACCATGGAAGTGCAAACTTGCATCCTGAGAGCAGGAAGGTCAAAAAGGAAAAAACACTAAACGTGCATGGGCAAAAAGAACCTAGATTTGCAAAGCACAATGTTTAGGAAACTTAAAAAAATAAGAAGTAAGTAGACTTTCTTTTAACAACTGAATCCTAAAGTAATAGCAAAAAGAAACAAGACTGGAAAGCAGTAATTCCCACAGGTAGTTGCAAACGAAGTAACTTAAGAATCACCACAAGAAAAAGGAAACGCTAATGATGAGACAAAAAGAAAGCATCTTTACTTGTTGGTCAGGGCAGCAACACAATCAAGCATGCCAAAGAAAGACTGACATACAAATGTCTCACTAGATGCAATGAAGATAACCACATAGCCAAGTGGAAATCCAAGAAAAGAAAGAGCGAACATAAAATCTAAGGGAATTTGAGCCAGCCTTCTGATTCATTTAGCTGCAGATGTCTGTTATGCTCCCTCTTCCCCAGGGTGGTCAGCGGAGAGGGTGCGAGGAGTTGTCCCCTGAGGAGGAAGGAGCTGCAGAGGCAATGTGGGATGAACAGACCACAACTCCCATTCCCCACCCCCTTGGGCTGCTTGGCAAGGGGGAAGGGAAAGAGAAATTGCGAGTGAAGCTGAGTTTGGGAAGAAGGGAGGGGCAGGGTGTTTTAAGATTTACGTTTCATTTTCTCATTACCCTGGCTCTGATTTGATTAGTAATGCATTAAATTAATTTCACTGATTTTGTTGTGTCTGTATGATCTCCCTGTCCTTACCTCAACACATGAGCCTTTCATGTCATTTTTCTCCCCATGCCCAGCTGAGGGGGGGTGTGTGTGTGACAGAGTGGCTTGGGGGGCACCTGGCGTCCAGCCAGGGTCAACCCACCTCAAGTAGGTAATACACAACTGCCACAGAAATCAATCAAACATAAAAAAGATACACCTAAATTATTATTATTATACACTTCTCTCTCATAATTTTTTTTTTTAAACTCGCATGTTTCCTGTAATTACAGTAGAAAGCAACAGTGTTTAAAGATGTTAACTTCCCATTCACAGCATGTGAAAACTGCAGAAGCTGTCCATGAGATAAAATGCTTTAAAAAAAAAAATCCACACCCAAGTGGGGTAAACTATCATGTTTTCATGATCACGATCAAGTGTCAAGGCAGAACTCCTATCTGACCTTCAATCTCAAGAGTGACCTTTTATAAAGCTGCAACTAAAGCAGGCATTGTCATAGCCCTCATCCCTTCCAACCACTCCTAGTTAACGCAGAAAATTCAATTCCACAGCATCCTCAATAGAATTTTTCTGAGGTTTCTCATACCCATACCACCCCCAGCATTCCAGCATTCCATCATACTCTTCCATGGAAAGGTACACATTGCAGTTTAGTTAACATTATGTCTCTACAAACATTTTACCTATGTATTTTACTAAAAGATAGAAACTTAGTACTTACGAATATAAAGTCAGTTTATCCAAATCATTGTGCATATTGAAGGCATACACTTCTCCCAAATGAAAAAGCTTTTCCAATGCCTCATAAATAAATATGATGCATATAAGCGCTGCAAAAGCTTCCTCAGTAAATCGAGTGATGTAACACACAAGGCTGCTGGCATCTGTGGCTACAAGCACTATACATAAAAATGCTGTCCACAGACCGATGCTAGTTCGCAGGGAGAGGTAGGAAAGATCATAATCCCTGTATGAAGAAGGAAACAAAAGTATTAACTGAGCTCAGAATCACCTACACTATACTCTATTTGAATATAGACACTAGGCCAAGCTTCATAGATATTCACCACTTTTTTCATCCTTGATGTTAGCTCTGAAGAAAGCAGAAAAACTTTTCTGTCTTATCTTCCACCAAAGCAGAGCACCACTGCAAGGCATTTCTGGTATTGACTACATAGTTTGGGAAGCATCATGATGACGACCTTTCCAGAACTACCTAGATACTTTCTCCTAAAGAGCAGATCAATTCCTGTTTACCCCTGCAGAATCAAAGTCAACACCTCCACACAGTCAGAACACAACTTATTTAATTTCTAATCGCTTCTTATGAATGATTTTCTCCTTAAGGTGCACCAGTTCCTCATAGCTTTGCCAAACCACATTAAACTCTTAATCTCTTGCCACTGCATTTACATCTTCATGTACATTCACTTTTAAGACACATCTGCTTTCAGTTACAGCTATTCTAACAGGGTAGGAAGTTAGAAAGTACATCAAGTTAACACAAACAGCACTTACCTGCAAAATTTAAATAATATTTTTTCAAATACTAGAACTGGTCCGGTGCTCCCCAAAATAGTAAGAGGTTGCCCAGCAAAGAGAGAATAGGCAATCCCAGTTAACGAGGCTCCAAAAAGAGACTCTATTGCACTCTGTTTGGGGGAAAAGAAACTGCTGTAACTATGCTGCCTTTCAGGTTAGTGTTTAGCATCAAATTTGCATAAATACAGTTTTAAGATGCATTAACTTATAAACAAGACAAGATGTAAAAACATTGCAATTAATACTGATGTTTGAGACAAGAATAACTTAACAGCGTTTTGTAATAACAATACCAGAGACAAAAGATTTTGAAAACTTCACTCCTGAAAAACATAAAGCCATTCAAAACCATGAGAACAAGTTACTAGTCCTGCTAGCTATGGAGGAAAAGCATACCAACAAGTTTAAATAACACACACAAAAAAAGTTACTCAACATGTAATTTATGGAAAGAATTATCTGTTTCTGTAAAGAAAATAACTATAGATATATTGCAACATACCTGTACTAAAGCATGATACAGTGTGCCCTACCATACCTGCAGCAGTCAACCAAGGATTACAAAAGAAAAAACTGACAGGTGGAGGTGCAGGGAAATTTACTCAACAATATTGGATTTATGTATACATGACACCAAAAATAGATGAGCAGGAAACCAATGTCCCACTTGGTAATGCATTTCTTTTCATTGAAGTAAGAGACCTACTTCAGTTCTTGAATTAAATGTTTTACTATAACATTCTCTGTTAAAAAAAAAAAAAAATTACAACGCACCTCAAAAGGGAGGAGCAGAACTTTTTAGATACTAAAGTGATATTAAAATTACTTGAAAATAGTTAACTACACCATTTACAATTATGAGAAATCATGGATTACAGATTAAAGGGTTCCTGGTGGAATTTTTGAATGCTTGTTATTTTGCAACTATACAATCCTAAGAAAACAATATGCAAACTTAAGCTCCAATTCAGGAAAGCATCTAAAATTGGGCGAAATGGTTTGCTGAACTGGGGCTATTAAAAATGGAAACACGAGTTCTTTGTTCATTACATTAGGGGGGAAAAAACCCAAAACAAACCCTAATGCCAGTTTCTTGTTCTTTAGTGCTTTTGGTTAGTCAATGCATTAACCTTGGGGCTCTCAATCAATGTGGCAGGGACAGGAGCACTGTGGAGGTGATGACCTCTGGGAATGCAAGGGAAGGTTTCAAACACAAACTGTGTACCTTACAATGTCAGCTACTGTGCTTGAACATGTGTGTGCAGTAACTAAATTTTATATTCAATGATGCACACCAAGTATCTGAAGGCAGGAGCAAACCCGCAAACAATTCCAGATAGCTAAAAGAAAGAAGGTGTTTAAGAATCAAGCTTTAAAAGGAGCATAGTCTCATAATTATACATTACTTACATTCAAAAATCACATCAACATTTTGATAACTATTCCTACATTTAGAGTGGCAAAAACAGCACACAAAAGAGCAAATACAGAAATACATTTTATATCAGCTCAAACTTCTACATAATTAAACAAAAATCTGAGTCAACAGCATGACTTGAAAGAGATATAATACTAAATACTAAATTTAAATATAGTACAAGCTTGAAAACTCGATCTATGAATTTTATAGCATCATAAGTTTTACCAGGATCACAAAATTTGTAAAGGACATATTTGAATACATCTTTCCCTCCCCCAAAATGACAACGCCTTATTTCTTCATAATAGATTTAAAAACAGAAAATACACTTCAAACTGGTTCATTCACAAGCCAATGGACACAAACACCAAGTTATTAATATTGCTGTCCGTTGTTAAGTATTCTTTCCCTGCTCCAAAAAACCAAAGTGCAGTGTTATTTTGGTAAAAAGGTGCTGATGATATTTTACTAGAGCCCAACATACCACAGCCAAAATTTTGTATGCGTATGGCTTATATTCAAGTTGTTTACAATGAAGAGTACTTTCTGCTCATAAATCTTAGCCACTTTTATTGCTAACAACAAACCATTAATCAAAGCATATACGTATCCTGTCTGTTATTTCAATACACAATGCCTGCTACCCATACACTGCAGGCATTATCATCCTCGTAGGCCTTCTACTCAAGGCCAGTACATGTTCTTGGCTATCCACCTTGAGCCTCTGACTTTGCCTAAAGTAGGCCTAGTGGGATGGTGCACCTTTATTGCTATTTGTTATTTTTAAGTAGCCAAAAAAAAGGCAATGCAAGCCCTTTCTCAATTCATGAAGCCATTCATCCAGTAAGGCAGGATAAACAATTTTTACCTCCACTGTGCATCTTCTCCTGTTCA
>VZTM01033507.1:16461-30294 GCA_013400555.1 Jacana jacana | reverse complement strand
CCATCTTGCCTGGAATGCCACTGTCAGATCTTTTTGATTGTTCTGAATTAAGACTACCTGTAGGTTAAATGCTACTGAAAAATCCAGAAGGGAAAAGAAATCTAAAAGGAATCTAATTGATCATTTGGATAAAAATTATCAAGCTCACACCTCTACTCTTCCCCTTTGTGAAAATATAAGGCAAACAGAAAAGTATCTATATTTTAACACGTCCAGTTGCACTTATCTGCTGTTCCAAACCATATCATATTTACCCAAGGAAGAGTTCTAGGGATTTGGTGACATCTGACCTAAAGTCTGTATACAGAAATATTAACTGTCATCTTTTCAGTAGAATCTACCAAGACCTTGTAGATTGCTAGGGCTTCTCTTGCGTTCAGCTAATGATTATAAATGGCAAAGAATAGCTAATTTAATTGCAAAAGCTAATGATGCAGTGAGCATAAGATTAGTTTCACCCCAGAAGGTAATGTCCTCAAAACAATAAAGGGAACAATCAAAAGGAGAAGCTTGCCTTAATGCAAATGCAAGCAAATATTCCTATATTAAGTACTGCAATGAAGAAACAAGTTGGCAAAAAACACTGAAAGGGGAAAAAAAATAAGCCCACAGAACCATATAGTGTGTTTAGAAAGATTTCAGAAATACACAGCCGTTAATTTTAGGCCTGAAAATGCCTTTTACATTGGACTTTGGGTCATCATCATTTCATTACTAGAAAGTCTAAGGTAGGCATTTTAAAGAATGTCCTGCTTTCCTTACAGCCTTGTCCAGCTGAACTGTGGTTAACTCAGAAACTCACAGACATGCCTGAGACAAATTTGTTGCAGACAAAAATTCCACAAAAAAGCAATACCAGTCTTCATAGAAGAGATTCACCTGGCTTAAGATTTAGATGTCTGGAGATACGCTTTCTGAGAATCAAGTCTCCATGGACTTTCAATTTAAACTTGACTTTAAAAGTGGTCACTGACTCAGTGAAGAAGGAAATATCATCTAGGGGTAACTCATAATTGCTGGAGCATAAGGTCTCAAAATTTCTAGAGCATCAGGTAAAAAGTTATTTCCAGGGAAAGTTTAATCACATGCAATACTGATTTAGAACACACTCAACATGTGACACTAAATTATTTTAGACAGAAATATAGAAAATCAGTCAAATTCCATATCAGGTCTCTTGAACACCTGTTAAAGCAAAATGATGCTCCTTACTTCTGCAAGCAAAGGTTCCTTAGCAAACCCTTCAAAACATTCCTCTCTGAAGATGTCAGTCAAGTGTTGATAATATCTACTTTCATAGCCTTAGCTTCATTAGATGAAGCAGGTTTTTTGATGCAGAATTTCACTTTCTGTTCTTCTTGTTTCCTTTTATCAAATTTATATTTGATATAACACATCAAATATAACAAATGTCACAGATTAAATCCCCTTGCTTCCTTTATCACTTATTTTGCTATCAATATTTAATGCAGTACAGGCATTTTTTAAAAGTAACAGAATAACGAGTATTCTAGGTAAGGAACGTTAATTGAAATAGTAAAGGGATCGGTAAGCTTGCTTTGAAGACAGAAATACTGATTTCCAAAATAACCTTGAAATTACATAGATTGGTGAAGAGTCTAGTCCTCTCCAAAATTAGGCAGATCCCAATTCTACTGATGGAAGGAAGAGAAAATGGAAGTCATAGTTACAGTCACAAATACATGTGTGACAGAGCAAGGAGGTTAGTTTTCAGGAGAGGAACAGTAAAAGGAATACATAACACGCAAAATGAAACGAAAAAGACCCAACAATTGGGTATTCATTAGAAGATTTCCATGCATACTTATAGAGAGACTGGTAACACACTAGACAGCACCCTGAAGGAAATCATATTTCAGAGATATGAGGAAGACATTTAAAGATAGTTATGAGAAAGTAGTTGGGACAAAGTAAAAAAATAATTAACGTTCAAGAGAACTTTGGGCAGCTCTGTCCTCTCTTGCTAAAGACAGAAAGGAGGAGAAAGGGAAAATGCTAAGTAGTCTAGCAGTCCCAGCGCTCCAAAGAGACATGAAGCATAGAAGCAGTACCACTTTCACCAGGTTTAAAGAAGGAATTCCAAAAAGTCTGTGGGTTATGGAGGCATTAGAAAAGAAATATTGCCTGACATAGGAGTAATGTAATTTCTTCCTTAAATCGTGGCTGACTGGAGAGGTCCCCATGGACTGGAAGGTGGCGAATGTAACGCCCATCTATAAGAAGGGCAGAAGGGACAATCCAGGAAACTATAGACCTGTCAGTCTGACCTCGATACCAGGGAAGATTATGGAACAGATCATCTTGAGCGCTGTCACCAGCCATGTAATGAGCAGCCAGGGGATCAGGCCTAGTCAGCATGGGTTTATGAAAGGCAAGTCCTGCCTGACGAACCTGATCTCCTTCTATGATAAGATGACCCGATTGTTGGATGGGGGGAAGACAGTGGATATAATATTTCTGGATCTTAGCAAAGCATTTGACACTGTCCCCCACCACATTCTCATGGAAAAACTGGCTGCTCATGGCCTGGACAAACGTACGATCTGCTGGATCCAGCATTGGCTGGAAGGACGATCCCAAAGGGTGGTGCTCAATGGAGTTAAATCCAGCTGGCGGCCGGTCACAAGTGGTGTTCCTCAGGGCTCAGTACTGGGGCCTTTCCTTTTTAATATTTTCATCAATGATATAGATAAGGATATAGAAAACACTATTAGTAAGTTCGCAGATGACACTAAGTTGGGTGGGAGTGTTGATCTGCTTGAGGACAGGGAAGCTCTACAGAGGGACTTGGATAGACTGGATAGATGGGCCAATGTTAATGGCATGGCCTTCAACGAGGCCAAGTGCCGGGTCCTGCACTTGGGCCACAACAACCCCATGCATCGCTACAGGCTTGGGGCAGTGTGGCTGGAGAGCTGCCTGGCAGAAAAGGACCTGGGGGTGCTGGTCGACAGGAGGCTGAACATGAGCCAGCAGTGTGCCCAGGTGGCCAAGAAGGCCAATGGCATCCTGGCTTGCATAAAGAATAGTGTGACCAGCAGAAGTAGGGAGGTGATTGTCCCCCTGTACTCAGCACTGGTGAGGCCACACCTTGAGTATTGTGTCCAGTTCTGGGCACCTCAGCACAAGAGAGATATCGAGGTGCTGGAGCGAGTACAGAGGAGGGCAACAAAGCTGGTGAGAGGACTGGAAAACAAGGCTTATGAGGATCGATTGAGGGAGTTGGGGTTGTTTAGTCTGAGGAAGAGGAGGCTGAGGGGAGACCTCATCACTCTCTACAACTGCTTGAAAGGGCACTGTAGAGATATTGGTGCTGGTCTCTTCTCACGGGCAATGAGCGACAGAACAAGAGGGAATGGCTGCAAGCTGCAGCAGGGTAGGGTTAGGCTAGACATTAGGAAAAAATTTTTCACGGAGAGAGTGGTCAGTCAGTGGAATGGGCTGCCCAGGGAGGTGGTGGAGTCACCCTCCCTGACTGTGTTTAAGAGTAGATTAGATGTGGTGTTGAGGGATCTAGTGTAGGGGAGAACTTGTAGAGTAGGGCTGATGGTTGGACTTGATGATCCCAGGGGTCTCTTCCAACCTAAATGATTCTATGATTCTAATGCAAAGCCAAGAGATACAATGCTACAGTCAAGCTCCTGGAGACCAGTCTTCAGAAACTCTCCATGTCAACTGTTGAAAAAACCAAACACTACTTTGAAGAAGCCTTGGAAGTAACGTAACACTGATTGAGGCTCCAGGTTAGGAGAAAAAAAAAAAAAAAAGCAGTAAATTTTCCTCATTTAGTGAAGGAACTCAAAGGGCTTAATTACAAACATAAAAGATTAAGCTATATTACATTACACTGACACTATGCAAAATCTAGCAATATACTAACAGCTCAAGACTCCATCCATTTGTACAGTCAGATGGTACAACAGGGAAGACTTATTGACACAGTATCTTGACTCTTTAAGCAATTGCCAAGTTCAAAAGTCTGATTCTGCAGCATCCAAGAAAATAAATTAACCCTGAACATGTCAAACTGGGGAATCAATCCAAGAAGTGACAACAGATCAACTGAATAATAATATCCTTGGTGTAATCTGTTTCCATTTTTAAGGACAGACACTGACCTAAATTACTCTACTTAGAAACATTCAAATTTTTCTATATACAATCTATGTCATTATACATAAACAAGCAAGCTTTTTTGTTTATCTATAAGAGGTGGCATAATTAGACAGAAAACTATGCTAATAACACCTTCCTATATATGTCCCTGAATAAGAAGTTTTTAACAATGAGTGATATAATCTGAATAGACAGTATAATACTAAATTAAATTAATAGTGAAACTTAAATCAATGCACAGTAAATAGAGAAACTTATTATGCTTATTGCTACAACAACGGTTGTGAATTAAATAGAGGACAGCATGGTATTAACCACCATGGGTTCATACACTCTTATCTGAATTCAATAACCTTTAGCTTTATTGATCACCAGTTTTTCCCCCTTACATATTTATCAAATTAGCATTGCTGGTTTTTTGATTATTTTTTTGGATTATTATTAAGTCAGTAGGAAAGTAAGGGGAATGCTAGTAAAAGGAAAATACTTAACCCCTAGCAACAGATACAAAATACTACCCTTAAACATTTGCTTTCAAGACAACTGATAGAGCAGGCATTTCCCCCACCCACAATAAAGGCAACACATTATTTCTGACTAATCTTTTAGATTAGCGAATTCTAGGCTAGTGAGAGAATGTTGTTGTTTGTACTCTGTTCAAGTATATCATGATGTGTTTAAAAAAAAAAAAAAAAAAGAAAGAAATTCTTACCACAGCTTTGGCTGAACTTTCCTGCAAATCCCACAATAGTATGTTATTATCAGCCAGCGAAATAACCTTTTTACCGTCTCCCATTGGTTCCCACATAACGCTGTAAAACAGAAAGTGCACAATCAGCCTTTAACCAAAAAATCTAGCAATTTATTTTTGCACATAAATGAACATTAGTGCAGCATTAGTTACTTAAAAGCTATGTGATTCCAAGCTTAGGCTTGCTTATGGACTATTTTAGTCAGCACTGGTGTTCACATCCTTTTCTTTTTATTTTGATTGCCTTGATATCCTGCCCAAGTCTTTTACAAAAAGGAATGTCATCCGGCTTCCCTAAATACTAGCCTCACTAACTAGCCCTACTAAAAGGGGTTCTCTCAAAATCTTTACTCTGTCATCCATTCTGCCCTTTGAATTATATAGCAACCCTGAAAAACAATGATTATGTCATTGTAGCAGTCATTTTGCATACATACACAGAAAAAAGAGACTTTGATGTACATTCACTTTCAAGCACTTTAGACTGAAACCTCAGTTCTTCACATGTAACATTGTGCAACCTTTTTGAATATGCACAAAAAATCATAAGCCTCAGAACTTTGATGCAAACCTTTTCCAGTTCAACAGCTATCATTACGACTCAGCCAACATATACATTTTACCTATGATTCTCCAGTTTTGTGCTATATATGAAGGAATGCAAGAAATCAGTCCTTTGCCTATGAGAAGCAGTATATTCAAGCCAGTCAGTATGGCCATCACAGTGAAGTATATGCACTATAACTCTAATAAATTTGCTGGAGGTAACAGTAGGGTTAAATGAGTAATATTTGTCATTTGAAAAGAATAGGCTTCCATACCCAACACCTTCTTTTAAAAGAAAGTTGTGCAATCTCCCAATCAGCTTGTAGTGACACAATATAGCTGAAAGCAGAGATCACAACTTCAGTATCAACAGCTACACGGAGAAATCTCTTTCTATCTCTAGAAAAAAAAACAAAAACCTTAAGTCACTCAAAGGCATTTGATATGCTTTTCTCATCCTCAGTGCATATATGAAGAAGTACCTCTTGAGGTTTGTCAAGAGTCTATCACTAAACGGGAGTTTTCTAGTCTCTTTAGCTTTTTGCATGAATCAATTTAGTATCTGGACTGAAGAGATGACAGAAGGTTGCATGAGTAGATGCACCCCTGCATCACTGGGCAAGTGAGTCCAACCTTACCAACCGTAGGCAGCCATGAGCTACTTTCCTAACTCGGTGCTGCATACAATGCATTCTCTTATTTTATCCCCAAGTTTGCATTATTCCTACCTTCCTAAAACAGTGGGTATGACCCAGCTGGCCCTAGATCTAAGTCAATGAACCCATCTAACCTTATGGGATAAGGCAGAAGGACAAGAAAATAGGAAGTTGCAGGTAACAGGAAGAAGTGATATTGTCATTTTTTCACACTGTGAATGAAACACAACCTCAGTTATTCTCAGTTGGTACCCTCCTCTCAAAATCCTCTTGCTTCTTCAATAAAGAGTTCCATTGCTTTTTACTCTACACTTTTAGTACAACAAGCATTAGATATACAGACATATGAGTGCACCTGTGCATGAGTGTTATAGAGAAGCCAGACTATAAAGAGAAAGGACAACTACAAAAAAACCAAAACCAAACCAAAACAAAAAGAAGTATAACACCAAGTAGATGAAAAAGCTGGAACTATAACTAAAAAGGTGTGTTGGCCATCTCATCAATCATTGAACTTTTCTGTAAGGCAAGAGAGCAGATCAAAGGACAGACTAGCTTCTGCATCTATTTTCTGCTGGAACCATGACCTGCATCCTTATTATGTTGTCAATCCATTACAATTAACTACTTGAAGAAAGACCATTCGTAATGAGGTCTCTGGTATTAGGACAAAATCACTTCATTTAGCCCATTAAGCCACCATCATGTTGTTAAATGTGTTTTAACAAGGACATGGAACTAGAATGATTCTATGATTTGCTTTAAATTGGTCTGGTTCATCTGTAGTATTGCCAATCTTATTTTCAAGTTTTTCTTGTTAAAGTTGGATGGTACAACTTGGAAAAAACTTATAAACAACTGAAAATGAGTGTGGATAATAACAATGATCAAGCGGTTTCAATTAGACATTCAACTATCATTTTGCTCATTCTAATGAGAAGTAACCAGCTAGCACTGGCATGGGTATTTCAGAATTCCAAATAGTTCTGCTGCACAGATATACCAGTTAAATCATTCAAAGAGATTAAAACATTTATGAATGCATATAACAGGATAAAAAAAAAAAAAGAATGCTCTATAACCTGCATGTGATCACAGCTAACATTCCACAAACCAGCTTTTTAAAGTGAAATTAAAAGACATCAGGATCATCACACCACTGAATAGGTAACTGAGAAATTATCCAGTTGATTCCAATCACATTTATTTAAGTCCATCATTTTTCTTACATTTTGCCAGAAGTATAACTGGAATTTGGTATTGATATACAGAGATATATTTTTAATTATAGTCAATGAAATGTTTTGACCAATTAACTCTTAAAGAGTTCTTCCAGCCAGCCATCAATATTCTTGATATCTGTTGATGTATTTGCACCTTTCCTGAACTGCTCATTGAACTTGCAGTTGTAAAAGCCAGATTGGAAGCACTTTTTGATGTTTTCAAAAGGTAGGAAGAAATTCCATGTCTTCAAGTACCACTGAGCTTCTAGGTAAGACTTTTTACAGCTGTACACTGTGTGCTAATTAGAGCCAATTATAACCCAGGTGACATACCTTGGAATGAACACATCTCCACATTCACTCTGTCCTTGTGAGATCCCCATATTGCTTCTATTCAATTTATCTTTTATGAAAGTTCATTGTTTCAAGGGTGTGGGTTGTAATCATCATTCAGATTTTACAGTCTAAGCAAATGCTACTCAAATCACCCTTTGTAACATGTTCATCTGTATTCTGTAGTCATGCCTCAATGTGCCATGGTTTCAGCTGGGATTGAGTTAACATTCTTGCTGTTATTTGGGATAAGAAACCACACTGATAGCACACAGGTGGGTTTTGCTTTGCTGCTAAAAACTTTCTGGTCCTCATACCATCCCACCAGTGACCAAGCTGGGAGGGCACAAGATGTTGAGAGGGAAGACAGCTGGGACATCTGACCCCAACTGACCAAAGGGATATTCCATGCTATGTGACATCACGCTCAGTACATTAAGCTGGCGGAAGGAGGAGGAAGGGGGACATTTGCAGGGATGTTCTTTGCCTTCCCAAGTAAGTTACATGTGATGGAGTCCTGCTTTCCTGGAGATGGCTGAACCATGGGAAACCGTGATTCCTTGTTTTGCTTTGCTCGCATGTGCAGCTTTTGATCTAGCTTTTAAGCCACCTTTATCTCAACCCACAAGTTCGTTTTTTTTCTCCACTTGTACTCTTCTAATTCTTTCCCCCATTGCAACTGCAAGGCGTGAGTGAGTGGCTGCGTGCTCCTAGCTGCTGGCTGGGGTTAAACCACAACAGAATGTAAAATATATGAAATACCATAGAGGAGGAAACAAATAAATAATAAAATACTGGTGACTGAAAAAAAACTAGCTTTCAAAGCAAGATACAAATTTTAGAAAAACTGAAGTTTTCATTTAAAATAATTTTCAGACACAGCAGAGGTGGTGATAATCTTTCAAAAGGAAAACAGATAAACCAGGCAATACCATTTTCCTGAGCGTGCCAACAGTTGCTGATGCTTACAGTTTTCAGAAATGGACAAGATAATTGTCAAATTCACAGCTGCCACTCAGAAATTAAGTGTCAACTTCACTGCTGCTCTTTAGATAATCTAGAAACAGCAGACAAGCAATTATATTTGTTGCCTTTTACCCTGTTTTGTTATCATCTGGCTCCTGATGCTTCAAATTAGCTCCTAGCTAGTAGCTTCTGGTTAAAAAATTAAATCCTACAGAGAACGTTTTCCTAGTAAAGAAAAAAGAGAATTTAAAATATTTGCTCAAATGCACACATGAAAGGACTCTATTATCTGTGTTTTACGCTGAAAAGGTAGTTAACACCATCATTTATTAACATACTGAGCTTTTACAAACGAACAATTCCAAGTTCTCCATTATAGACTAGAGAAGAATAAAGGAACACACAAACGCTTTCATAGCTGTGAACTGCAGTCCAGCCACAATGCGAGCGTTAACTACTGCTTAACCGTAGTTATAGAAGTGACAACCATTTATTTCCCTAAGTGGAAAAAATTTGCTAGACTGAAAATTCTTATGCACTGCAAAATGGAAAATACACCCAAACATTTGGTAACTCAGCAGAACATCCTGTAGCCTCAACGTAGCCCACTGGAAAAATTCCTGTGTTATGGACACAAATATCCTGCCTTCTTTGCAGTCCTATGATCCAAATTTAAAGGCAACTCTACTAATCAGGCAATTAGAACATTATTCTTAGTGGAAGGAGAACAGACGGAGGACAACCTAGAACTCAACAATTCTTACTCCTTACCCAAGTGCTCTACAGAGTGGCCACATTTCTGAATGGGAACAGCTCTAGCTAATTTGTAGTGCATTGAAGTCCATGCTGCAAAGAAGCACATGTAAGTTATGCTTGGTCTCAAAATTCTCAGCCACAGAGATATATTTTGGTGTCTTACTCCAAAGCACAGTAAAACAAGAACCATAGCTTCCTAAAAAAAAGAAAAAAAAATTAAGGAAAAGGTGAATTTATTTTAGGTGCATTCTTAGCTAAGAGGCTGCTGAGAAGAATGAAAAATGAAGTTAAAGATCATTTTGGACAAGAAGCTTAAAGACAGCTGGGCTTCATTCTGCCTCTTAAATTACTTTTACATTAAGAAAAATAAAACTGCTCTACAAATGAACCCAAAAGTATTCCAACAAGAAGTTGACACATAAATTTAAGTTTAAATCTAAATTTATTTATTTTTTTTTCTAATTGTCATACTACAGTGTTGGCAACCCCAAAAGATCTTTTTGGAAAAAACAAAAACGAAAACAAAAAACCCACCCAACCCAGACATAAAGCAGAAAGCAAAATAAAGCGTGATCCTCGATAGTCACTGTATTTTCTTGTCTACTGCAGCTGCAATTAAACAAGTTTATAGTAAGAAAAAGAAATGTGATTTTTGCCTTATGGCCCAATTAATTTCAGCAGTGAAGAGGTATTTATGTACATGTAAACATAATAATGACAGTCTAAGTCCTAGGAGTTTTGTTACAAGAAAGCAACATATAGGACTCACCGATTTTAAGTAGGAAATCCTAAATATTCATTATGTAAAAGCATTAAATTCCTGTTGAGCTATTCATGATTAAAGTCCAACAGGTGACCACCTTCATAGTTCATTAACAATCTCAGATTTCTGTCAGGTTGGCCGTGGGTTTGCATATTAGTAATGCTTAAAACAGCAAAGCAAAATCCTACAACTTGATTATACCAGCTCTCCATGTGAGCTAAACTGACAAATATTGTCAGTGGTAACCTTTGAAGTCATAAAACACTGGGATGGGAATTAACGTTTCCAGTCTGTGGTTCAACCAACTTATCTACATTCTGTAGATACTTGCAGCACGGTAAGAGCAAAGCATGAACAAGCTATGGAACCAAAAGGGTGAAAAAGGAAGACCTACTTCATAGATGGGAAGCCATGACTAACCATTTTCCAACTTAAGACATCAGTCCAAACATTCTACTGCACTTACATTTAAAAAATAAAAAGACACAAGTTCTATATACAGACAGTTCTAGAGTGTGCCATGACAGTTCTTACAAGTGACCTGCAGTTCTTCAGATTGTAATAACCTAATAAATCCTAAATTCTTTTCCATCAACTTGCAGATGAAGCAGATTCTTTCTCCATGTTCAGAGAAATAGTCCATGTAGAAACTTCACAGAGTAAGAAACCCATGGCAAGCACTAATTGAAATCCATGCTACTTAGTAGTTTTGTAGCATGGTCTTATCAAGGTCATGGGGATTCTCCATGTTAATTTGGTATTGCAGACAAGTCCTTACAGTTGATTAACAATATTATGAGGCTAATTTTGCCTGTTTGTTGTCACATGTATTTATTCCAGATAGATGAGGAATATTAATTAATCTTTCTAGATTTTTTTGAACACGGCCTTCTCTGGAGAGATCTACCTTTTACTGCTATATCCAACACAGTACTAGATATCCTGGATTTTTGCTCAATTTCATGCTTGTTGGGATAGACTGCTCTTGACCTTGGACAAGGTTGTCCTTGAATATTAAACAGCTTCCTTCGAACCCTCTTCCCTCTAGGGCCCTATCCCATAGGACTTATTCAAGCAGATGACTGAAGAGGCCAAAGTCTATTCTCCTGAAGTCAAGGGTTGTGATCTTGGTTTTTGCCGTACTCCATCCCCTCAGGACCCTGAACTTCACCATCATATGATCGCTGCAGTCAAGGCTGTCTTTGACCTTCCCATCCACAACCAGATCCTCGTCCTTTGAGGATCTCTACTCATTGGCTCCGCTGTCACTCAGGTCAGGAAGTTATCAATCCTCTCCAGGAACATCCTGAATTGCTTGTGCCCTGCTGTGCTGTCCCACCAGCAAATTCTGGGGTGGTCGAAGTCCCTGATGAGGACCAGGCCCTGTAAATATAAAGCTACTTATAGCTAGCTATCTGTAGAAGGCCTCATCTAACTGTTCTTCCCCATGAGGTAGCCAACAGCAGTCACCCATTACTGTGTCACCTGTAGTGGTCTGCCCTCTAATCCTTACTCAGAAAGCTCTTATTTGGCTCATGATCTTTGGGTTTGTTCTATTTTCTAAATGAAACCTGGTTTATTCTGGTTTATTCTCCCTATTCTTTTTTAGAGAAGAGAGAAGAGCTTGCGGGGGGGTGGGGTACACACACTTAAAAAGGTTATGCATTGTTTCTGACGTTCTATGGAATATCAAATGCAGTCTAAAGTATAGATTAAGAAAGTATTTCCTCCAAGTAATTTATAGTGGGATTATTTACGACAAAAATACCTTAATATTACAGCAGTAACACAAATAATACTCTAAGGCAAAACCCCTTTAACTTTATTATGTTTCATCCACGCCTTCCCATATTGCTCCATTGCTAAACATATACAGGACAGCTCTTTCAAAAGTTTTATTAAGGTTCTGTCACATTACTACAATTAATAATTTACAGTAGTATTTTAATTATTCTTCTGTTACTGATGGCTGAAATAAGCTGAGGATTTAATGGCAATTTTAAAACATTTTGGAAGTTCTTTTTTCTTTTTGCAAGTGTTTTAGAACACGTCTGGGTGAGATCTGTGTGCTGAGACAGCAGAATGCATTCTAGCTGCAGGGTGTTTTTGGTGAGATACCTACAACAACAAAAGGTCTACAGTATATGCTGTTAAATTACTGTAGGAAGGCAGTGTTTTGGCAGCGTAGTTTATGGTACTAGTTGAAATCTATATCCCATGTCAGAAAAAGCACATTACTAAGCATAAAAGGTTGTATCTGGTTAGAGGATTTGCAGATACTATTACACAGACAAATCTTTTTAACACTGTTAGGAACAAGTCACTGAGGAGCTGAAACCTATTTATTAATATGAAAAAGAATCAATTGACAACATACAATGGACAAGAAATGTATCTAAAGAGTCAAATAGGAACTGTCTAAAAGAGTATGTAGGGTTTTAAAGATCTACAGAAGTATTAAAAGTTGTTCTCCACCTTCTTTCTTAACACCAATGGGAAGAAAGTTTTTAAGTAAGGAATAACACATATCACATAAGCAGACACTTATGAAAAACTACAGTCACCCAGAATTAACTGCCATATACAATGAACAGCACTTGTAGAAGAACAGACCCCCTTCAGCACATACATGAGTTTCTTCAATGAAACCGGAGGGAGGTGGGGAATCTGTGTGTAAATCTATGATTCCTTTCCAAAGCAGACAGAGAGAAGTCCCATGACCTCTATCATTCTACAACATACTGCTCATGGAGCAGCTGCAGACATGGATAATACCCTGTAAACCCTTTATTTTTCACCTGTAAGGGTAACAATTTTTGTACTTTCTGTATTGTGACTTATAAATCCAAGGTAAACACAAGCAACTGCAGATGGCAACAAAACTTTGAATTTCAATAGATTTCGTATGCTTATCAAAAAGTGCTCATAAATTAACTGAATACCTACAGCAAGTTCACATACATGAAATCCAACATAGTTTTCCCTTATTATTTGCTTTAATGTCAGATTTTACTCTCATTAAGTTTCCCTTGGCTATATAAGACTAGAGTCAAATTCTGATCAAAAATTAACACCATAGCCTTGGCAGATAACACAATGTTTTGTTATTTTGCTATTCAATTAATGAATCAAAATTATTCCCTACTAGATGCAATTCCATTGAATAGCTCAAAGTTTTAAACTTGCACAATACTAACCACTCAAAACTACCAAAACATTCAAGGGAATGAAAAAGAAACATGAGTGTTATAAACTACTCTGCTGGTTCCAGACACTTTTTAGAGGATGAAAAAGGGGGGAAATGAGAGAGAAAATGTAAAAAAAGAGATAACAAGTGTTTGAAGATTTGGATTTAGATATAATACGTGGATTTATTTACAATAAAGGATAATCTAAGATTCAAGACAATGCAATCCTGTACAGAATTCAGGATATCACACAGAATTAAGAGAGAGAGAAGTAGAACACAAGATATAGTTAAAATTTTTACCAGTTTAGAAAGGATCAGAATATAAAGGGGAGAGTGCCAGTACTGCTAAGCAGCTGCAAGTTACACTCCCAGTGAAAACACTTGTCATACAGTAAGTTTTTTTCCAAAAGACTTTCTCTATGCTTCATTTTTGTAATATCAGAGATGGCTGGTAATGCCAGTAAACAATTGGGGAAAATCAAACCCTCAGACACAAGACCAGGAAAAAAAAA
>VZTM01033507.1:0-16452 GCA_013400555.1 Jacana jacana | reverse complement strand
AAAAAAAAAAAAAAAAAAAAATGCCCTTTGCATTCCCTGATACATGATACTAGAAACAGAAACATCCGTGACGTAATTTTTCAACTATCAGGTTTTATAATGGAAGAGAAAAAGAAAGCAAAAAAGATAAACCCTAAAGAAGAGAAGTTAAGAAATAAAGCAGAGCAGGGAAAACATGAACAAAAGTAGAAGCAAATAAAGCTCTGAGACAGGCAGTGGGTGCCTGAGTACATAGCCAGTTACTTTTTCAAGATAGGCTTGCTTTTTTCCCTTTAATTACAGTCAAATATCAATTCCGTATGATCTGCAACCCAGACCTGTGAATATTATGAGGCACCTATGCTCTGGATGACAAGACACACAAAATACCTTCCCATATACTATTGTCTAGAATCACAGAAGTTCACACTGAAAGCGTGCCACAAAGGCAGAGTTCAACATTACACCCTGCCTCTCTCAACTGCACTGTCAACTCCAGCGCTCGTCCCCACCCAGCCTATGAAGATGTGATAGAAGCATAGTTTATGGGTTGGTTTTTTTAGGCATGCATTCTGACTGATCATGGTAAAAAATAACTTTAAAAAATAAGTCTTTATGAGTTTTAAAGTGTATGATTACAAAAGCTATCATGACTTAAAAAACTCTTCCACCTTTACTGAGGGTAGCAGTTGTAGTACATTGCTCTACTGTGCTCTGTGGATTAAACAGCCTCCTTAAAGTGTATGTGATCACTCTGAACCCCTGGGTTATTTTGTAAGATGTATGAGAGTATGCTCCAATGGCAAGGCAAGTGACGGAGCCAGAATAAGTGCCACAGACCACTGCTGATCTCAAAGTGATTGCATAGAGTTGAATGTTGGTCTTACACTGAAATTTGAAGAGTATTTACACTTTGCTTTGAGGAAAATTGCTATTTTGATCTACAGTTGGCTCTAACAATTGTACCAGAAGTGTCTAAAGTAGAGTCATATTTTTAAAACATCTGAAATGCATAATGGGAAAAAATAATTGAGTTGCTATTTATAGTCAACACCACTCGGTGGTGGGACATGGCCTTTAAGTGACACACATTTGGCATGAAACATTTATTTTACTGATTTATGTGAGCTGTTTCTGTCATGACTGAGGCAGGAATAGAAAAGCCTGCTCTAGAAGAAGATCCTTTAACTCAGCTCTGCTTGCCTGAGATGATGGGGGAAGGGGGCACCAATGCCAAGTATTCCGCTTATACCTTTTCTCTTTCTGTAACACAGGACATTCCCGGGTCTTTTTGCATATACATATAGACACACATCTAGATAATGAGTATTAAACGGTAGCAGATATTTGTGAGCACTAGTAGTGAACAAAGCCAAACAGCAAGAGACAAAAATTGTATGTGAACTTGCTACAAGCTATAATAGAAGAAAACTCTGATTTTTGGCATTCACATCCTGATATGTTCCATTATTCCTTCTCTGGTGATCAGGCTACCACACAGAGTCCTGGCATCCCAGCATCAGATAAAAACAGACCATGGAAGATTCAAAAGACAAAAAGTACAAATCTTAAGGAGTAAAAAGTTGAAGATTAAAATGAACAAAAAATAATATTCCCAACTATATTGGAATCTAAGGTTTCAACAATAAAAATTGTGTATTATAATCAAAGCATTATAAAGAGAAGTATTCATAAGAAAATGAGCTGCAAAGAATTAAAAGGTACTACCATGAAGAAATTTAACATCCAGGAAGCTGAGATTTTACAAAAAAGCAGGCTAGATGCACTTTTGATGACATGATATATCATGTTGTCCAAGAACCACCTAGCAAATATTACCTTCTAGTTAGCTCTTTTTTGGTTGTTGAAATTTAATCTACAAGGCTCAAACTAGAAATCAGGGGCTAGAGATAGATGCTTAAAATTTAATTATAAGTGAACTTAATTAACTGTCATTTCAAAATTCCATGATTTTTTTTTTACTAGTTCATGAATAGAAAATTTAATGCGCCCAGGTTTTTAGGAGGGACTGAGTCTGATTTTAAGTATTGTTCTATTTTGAAATAATCTAAAAATCACTCCTACTAGAATATATTTAAGTATAATGACAGTATGATGGATACCTTACAGAGCAGGTGTCTGAATACAGACACCAAAGACGCCCTTTCCACTCTCATTTAAGACACTTGCAGCAATATCTGACATTGATGTTGCATTATCTTTGTTCAGTTTCACTTCAGAGTTGTCACATTTCATTTACAAAAATCTGTTAAGTTGTTCCATGGTTTTTTCTTGAAGTTCTTTGATAATTGTGAACTTGCACTTGGACTGTACAACTTGCATGACCACCTCCTACTCTGTATTCTTGTTGCCAGACAAGATGTTCCTAGACAACAGCAGACCACATTCTTATGGTTTCAACCTATTCTGCAAGTGTAAAATGGTCAGGTGGTCCCCAAATTATGTCAAACAACATCGTAGTTGTTGGACTGAGTGTATTAACATTTCTTTGCCCACCATCTGTTCAGGAAGCACTGGGAACATGTCACACGTATACCCATGCAGCAAAGAACTTTCCAATATACAATGGACAAATTTAACTTTCTTTTAAAAAACTGAAAATGATCAGGAAACAAACCCTCTGCAGTACTGCAGCACTCCTTGTCTCTTCTTAGACAACAGTAAAGAGTAGTTAAACAGGTGCCACATAATACAATGAATTCTTATCCTTAACAAACAATAAATTACTTGCACTTATGGCAAATCAGTCGAGTGAAGACTGAAAAACAAAGACCAAAGTGCAACATCAAATTTATATTCCATAAAAAGATTGAAATGCTAAGTATTATACCTTTGTGCAACAAAGGTTTTAGATGGGGGCAGGTGGGGAGAAACACATTAAAACAGTACACAGGCTGTTACTCCATATGTGTTTGCAGGACTATAATAAATGTTTTTAATCTATGAAACATCTGGGACTAAAAAACCAATTTGTACCTTTAAAAAAAAAAGAAAAGAAAAGAAGATGGAATAGTTTTAAAGCGTATAGCATAGTTCTACAATATACATCTGCACAAAAGTAACAGCACAGGTCTTCCTTTAGGCTTTTTCTAGGAGTATAAAATATGCAGAATCCTACCAGGCCATATTGCCATGGGCTGTGTTGTCAAGGTGACAGAGTAGCTCCAGGGTTTGAGTGTTGCTTGATGAATCATCAGGGGATTCATGACTGCCTGATTCCAATTCCTTCGGCATCCTCCAAACAGCAGCACATGTCATGACTTTACTGTCTGAAGCTAACCAACAGAGAATAATGTCAACAGATCATTGTATGGGAGACATATTTTGTATACAGTGCATCAACATTTACACAAATCTGTAAGCAATGCACATCTGCTGTTTAAAATATTTAAAAATATTACACCAAAATGAATTCAAAGAATGCAGAATGCAGATACAGACAGAGACCTCAAGTTAGTGGTCAAATTGCTGCAGAACTCATAATTAGCTCACATTTAACGCGCTTCACCCTGTATAAAAGGCAAAATTCAGTGCTCATGAAAACATAACTCTCTGGGAGGCAAGTTTTCCAAGCTTCTTTCCTCACTTTGATGTTCATGGAAACGACTCACAAGTTACATTGCTCAACTCCTTAACAATAAGGATTTAGACATCATTTCAACATTTTCCTTTTAAGAGCTATCTTCAGTTGGATCTATAGCATCACACTGTATCCCTTGCTACTGTTTATCACACAACCAAGTATTCCATGTAAGTACACTCCTCTAACAAATAAAAGCAGCTTCCAAAAGACAAACTGAACTTACACGCATATAGCAAAATATTACAATGTACGACGAGCAAGCCAACAGTAGATTAAGGAGAAAATACCATATGGTCTATGCACATATGGCATTGCCCATCACCCCATAGAGTAATTTTTTAGCAGTGCAGACTGGGAGGAGATCAGAGTAACGCTGCACACATTCACGTTCTTGCAGCCACTGGTCCAGGGTTCACAGAAGACAGATATGTCAGTAGGATCCACTAGAGCAGGAACAAAGAAAGCAGCCACAGCGGTGTGAGGCGAAGGCAAGGGGGAGCGACTACCTGCTGGAGGATGTGTTAAATGAGAAGTCCATAAGCAGCAATGAACAACATGTTTTCTGTTCTGAGGTCATTTCTCATGCCTCTTTCTTACACTTCTGCCTCCCAGTGCATTTTAGCTGATTTTAGTGCAGTGTCTGATTAGAGCCATGAGCAGATGTGACCAACTCACATCAGTGGAAAGGAAAACAGGAACCATTCTAATGACAGTGTTTTCATAGAGGAAGGATGGTAAATCTGAAGAAGGCTTTTTTTAGGCTAAAATGACACTATCGTGGGGGGAAAACAGTCTGTTATAAAGGTCGCTAATCTAGATATTCTATATGCAAAAATGCACTCTAATAGAGAACTGGACAAAAATCAATTGATGTGTACTGATGCATAGCAAATAAGCCTAAAATCCAAGAATGCAGACAATTTTTAAGAGTAGCCATGTTAAAAGGCATAGATAGTTAGGTCAAACCATTAAGAGAAAGACTATTTGCTTGAGAAGGAAACCAGGGTAGGAGGAAGACCTCAAGCACAGAATTCATAACACACAATTGTACTGGGTATTTGATAGATTGTACTAGAATATAAGTATGATGCACGTAACTGTTGTATAGTAAACTGGCATATACAAGTTGAATACAGTATCAGGATACTGTACATCTAAAGATAACAGATAATTCCTTATTTATTAATGCTTAATTTTACTAATTGCAGTGCATGCTAACTAAACAGCTATTTCCAAATCATCTGAGGCAAATCCTTTACTCTGAATCCATGTGCCACTGAACAAAGAGGAGGAAGCAGCAGCAGATGGCTACCTTACTTTAGCAAAGGGCAAATCAACACACAGCATGCATCACACACCATACAAATAATAAATAACCTAAACTGAAAGTGCAGTAGAGTTCAAGAAGTTGAGATTTATTGAATGTTTCACCTCAGTACTCAATATGTGACAAAACATTAAAGAACAGCACAAAGAAGTTTCTGGTAGACTATAATTACCGAAAGATCTGCACCATACATACAAAGAGTTAGGTTTTCCATCATGTTCTACGCAGAGAAACAGAAAAGAAAGTAACAGAAAAGAAACTACACATTTCTCAAGCCCTCTTTGCTCTCAGCACAGCATCATGAATCTTAAGACAGCCTTAAAATGTCATTAAAATTAAAATCTCCTTGAAATGGGAACATTTTGCATATGTGCTAGTGTGTTCCTATGAATAACTCTTTAAAAAATATTTAATTTCTTATACAATCAGATTTCCAGATTGAAAACTCTAAAACAACTAAACAAACACCGGCTTGAAGACTGAGGGAGGCTGAAGAAAATACATACGTATACTGAACTCCCCTTTAAACTTGATGTAACTCATGCTCCTGTAACACTTTCCCATTTTGAAAAAAACAACCAATGAAATGAATCTTGTGTATATTTTCAATGTGTGCAGCAATTCAACACAAATTCAATACTTGTTTTCAAATTCTTACTAGAGATGCTGCTAAGAAGCAAGACTGAAATGCACCTTGATATTCCAGGCAGCAGAGATTTGCTTGAGTAGTGAAAACCAGTATACCAGGTTTCCACATTTTGCAAACCTACCTATGCCATCCCTTGGAGCCCTGGAATATATGTCCTCTCTGGAAAGCTGCTTATACACATCATGTGTATCAGATGCCATTTGTCCTTCCAAAACGTGAGAGAATCTTATCTTTTTTGATATGTTATTTGAGCACAGTGGATTTCCATATTAATGGCTGTTACTATGTAGTATGTTAGGCAATTATTTTTTAATATTTAATTTTTATCATTAAAAATTGCTCTGAGTCACATATATTAGCACATGGCTTTAAAACACAATTCTAAAATTAAGGATACCTGTCAAACTCACTAGGGATCTCAACAGCACAACAGTCATTCATTATTTCTCAAATAGTTAAATTGTTATTTTCTTCTGACCATGTTTACAGAAATAGGAAAAAAAATGTATCTGTTTTTAATTAATATTAAGAAAAGCTTAGTGAGGTAGCTGTCGCTTTTTCCCCACTATAAATATAAAAGTTTTACTTCCTTCTCATGACCTACATTTATTACATTTTGATATTTACTAAAAGTGTCTTCTCACATTCCCATTGTACACACATAAACCAAACTTAGTGCCTCCGCTGCCTCTTACAACATAATTATTCCTGTAAACAACCAGTAACAGCAAAAGGGTCTGAAGGCAGAATTTCACATGCAGAATTCTGTGCCGTTCCATACCTGACCTGATCAGGACTGGTGGTGAAGGATGTAATTTGTTGTGCATCACAAAGATACAACACTAGAAGCCAACACACACAAGCCCCCTGAACACGCAGCACAGCCACCCTCTGCTTTCAGCTGGGTTTGAAGATGCTCATGGAGAGCGGCAGACCACTTTCCAGAGGCTGAATGACCATCCATCATGAACAACTGCACCTGCATTGCAAATCTTCAGATTCTAGTCTGGAACTTTGGACGGATTCTGGAATTAGATGCGTGGCTGAAATCTGCAGAGCGGAGATCTGATTCAGAGCACTATTAGTTTCTCCTTGCACTTTTTATGTACTTATCTGGAGTTCTGACACTATTAATTCCCAGGTGTGTGCAAAAAAAATTTGAATTGCTATGGCTTCCCGTAGAAGTAACTTTAGATACAACTGGCCTTATGTAAGGTTTAATTTCCCTTTACAATAAGGAACTTTTTAAAATATACCATTTTCTCCCTGGTAAAAGAGGACAAACACTAGTGCTGAGTGAAAGTGTCACTCCATTATGACAGATGAAGCAGAGCTTTTTTGTGGGTCACAATTCATCTTAATCAAATAACCTCTAGCAACAAATCTACAGAAACAGATAGACAAGGTAACTCTCATTGCATAGAAATCCAAGTCCCACAACAAGGCTCTCACAACTGTATGACGGGATGGCTAACAGTACACAGTATTTGTGGAATTACCCATAAAGCCTGATTTCCCAATTGATTGTTTTAAAATTTAAAAACCCAGTATTACTAAGTAATTTCACTACCACCTCTGTAGTGCCCTCCTTACCTAGAGTACCTACGGGCAAAGAGAACCTCCAGAATTTTCTCTTCTTTTACTACCTTTGCATATCCTACTGCAAATATACATACAGAATGACAATATTTTTATCTACCATCTCTGGTATTATTTTTTAAGATATCAATATGAGTGTAATGTTTAAACGACAATGCCAGTTATTCTGTAAAAGAAAAAAAAAATGCAGAATACGAAGTTTCTACTGAAGTCATACTTCTATGCCTTCCTTAAAGCTATTTACAGAGTTGGAAACCCCTTCTCCATCCCTACGTCACAATGAAACCAGAACTTTTATTTATGCCACAGCACCAATGCGTAAGACAATGGATAAGGTTACAGTAATTTCTGTTATAGTCTTATCACTGAGTGTATTAATAAAAATGTTTGTGTGTTTAACTAAGCACTATTGAACCTGTCTTGTGAACCTAAAGTTATACTTTATTCCTAGAGAACAAGTGAAGGTTCATAAAAGGGAGGCTCACTGAATTCCTAAAGCATTGTTTACATAAAGATGATCCAGGAAAGAGACAATGAAGTGTTTAATCTTCATCACATTTCTTACTCCTCATTCAAGAGACATCCCTTGTCTAATTCATCATGCATCTTCGGTCTATCTTTTGCTAGGTATAGGTAAGGATGGAGCTAGATGTACTGTCCCAACTGCAACAACCCTTGGTTAAACACTCTTTCCCCAGGTTCATTAACGCTATCTCCTGAGCAGAGGATACCATCTGCTTGAGTGACTATATGGACAGTTTCATCTACCTGGCTCTGTTGAAATGATCCAGGCTTACAAACAAGCAAACCAGAGTTCAAGAAATAAAGCAAATCACCCCAGATTTTGACAGCACTTTGCTAGGAAACATCCATACGTGATGCACGAACGAACTTTGGCAAGTTCAGCCAAAGCTTAAGAGAGATAATGACTATAGAGCACGAGGCCCTCTTTAGTTGTCTACTTTACAACTCAAGCAAGTGAGAAAACCTCTCTGCATGCAGAGCGTGCAATTTGCAAAGGGTCACAACTTGGTCAAATTGATACCAATTTTCTCCGCAGCACTCAAAAGGACTTCTCAATGAGGGCTATTTCCGTGACAATTTTCGTCTTTCCACTACCAGCTGTTCCAACATAGAAGTTGTAAGCAGGTGAAGCATCCAGTTTTATCTTCCTCCAAACACATTTCCCTTGGAGAGCTGCTCCAACAGCCTCTGTGAAAGGAATACGCCTGGGAAAAACCTCTGCCTGAGGTAAATGTAACCGGAAGTTATTAATCAGAGGTTGAGAAAAAAAACACACATGTAACATTTTTATAGAGTAACATGTACTTCTAGTTAGAGTTATGTCAGATGCAACAGATCCATTCACTGTTCTGTTGCTGCTGCAATACAGCAGTCAGCAGACATTCCTTTACAACTATACAGTCATTTTGGAACTAGATGCAAAAAGAGAAGTGGGGAACGGAGACTACTGATTCCAGATGCAAGACATTTGCTCAGGATACTGAAAATCATTCCTGCCCTTGTAGAAAACTAGAGGTTTTAATGAATTTACAGATTTTTAAGCTAAAAGGGCTTGTCTAGGCACTTCACACGCCCCTTGATTTTGCTTCAGCATTTTTCACAATTAGAGACGTACCTAACGAAAGAAGTGAGCTCTGTCACATACTCAGATTCAGAGAGAAGAACCTAAAATTTTAAGTAATTCAGAATTACCATAAAGATTTCTCCAGAAAATGCCATGGACTTCAAAAAAAAGTCAGCTGAACATCAATTGCCATAAAAATCCGTTTATGCAGACTTCTTGAAAGACACAGTTTACTCTTTAATAAATAACAGCTTTAAAAAGGACGTAACACACAACCCCAGTAAACAAACTAAGAAGCCGATTGACGTCTGGACAACTGATGCAATAAATCAGAAGAGATGAACGAGTAAGACACAGTCTAGTTTGTCACTGTATGGAGTAAGTGTTCTCACTTAGACTCCTATTTGCTTTTATATTATTGAGAACAAAAAGCCATACTTGTTACGCTGGACCTGTAAGTGATTTTCCAATTGAAAACAACCCAGTAATTTCATTGTTTTCTCACAATGAATCCCTTTATTCAAATTCTCCCTCCATATATATATGATATTTTTTTGCAAGAAAGTTAGAGAAACTGTTCTACTTAAAAGCTTTAGTTTTAACAAAAAAACCCAACAAACCCATCAACCAAAAACCAAACAAACAAAACCAAAAAACAACTGAAAAAACCCCAAACAAGGAAAGCCATACACAAAATCCACAACTCAAAAGCAGAAAAAATCCCCACCTGAAAACAAATTTGGAGATGCTTCTTTCAAATATTACTAAAATATGAAATTGAAAACCAAAAAGGAATATATAGAATACAAAAACCAAATCCTCAGAGGTGTGGATGCTAATCAATACTCTGCAGTATCAACAAAGAAGACATCTGAATACATGGAGAAACCCACCAGCTGCATTTACCTGCCTCCTTCAGATGCCTCGGGATCGAGGCACACCCAGAACTTGAAAAAAGTCCATAAGTCCTATCACTTACCCGTGTTCTGCCCGCCACTAGTGCTCCCACTGGAGCAGTTTCTCCAAAAGTGAAGTTAGTATCTTTAAGAGCAGTAAATAGAGACATCAGAAAATATAAAAAATTAACTTATTTTAAGAGTGATTAAAACCAATATCAATCTTTATTATTTGATAAAGTTTAAAACAGGATTTTATGACATTAACCCCATTCTTAACACCGCAGTAGGTGTTAACATCACATAAAGGGAAAAGTGTAAGAATAGAGTTAAATGGACAAAAATAATACCACCACCTGCCCCTCCTTCCCTCCAACAGACCCGAGTGGATTTTGATCCCATACAGGTCCACAACATTACAGTTCACTGCTGTTCAAATCATCTGCCTTTTATTCTTCTGGTGCTACTTGCCGAATAAAACCTACCATCCCACTGAAGAATATATTCTGACGTACATAAAAACTGCAGTCTTGACTTGTCAGAAGCTTACACAATCACCCAAAGGAGACCAGATCCAGCTGTGCTCAGTCTTCCCTAATTATAATTTTACAGAGCATTTTAATCTTTGTGTTCAATCACTCTTTATGGTCTTCCTTAACTAAGCACATATAATAAATCATCCTTCATTGTTGGGGTTTTTTTCTCCCAGAAGAATATATTCAAGCTGGTTCTGCTAGTCTCCTGTTCTTTTTTAATCATTTCAAAATCCATTTTATGTTTGTTAGCAAGTCAGTATTTAGAAATTAATTCTGTATGATCAATAGCTATACAAATCAGATGGCAGTATCCACAGCAACAACATTTTCATTTTACTTTCTGCTGTCATTCTCCTTCATTCCCCTGCGTTTAACCTTGAAACCCAAGCGGCACCACTTCCTACATCAGCTCCTCCAGCTTCGGTGTGAATGTCTGCAGGCAGTGAAGTATCAGTGCCTGACAGGGTTTGCTCTTTGATCAGCTCAGGTGGTGCAAAGCCAGCTGGTTGCAGTTATTCTGTTGCCCGGGGAACAACAAGTGAAGTGTATACTTCCTAAATCCGCACAGGAGGCCCTTCTGCGGCATCGCCACAGCAGCTCTTGCTGTGCGAGGCTGAAGTGGTGAAGCTGCTATAGCTACAGCCCAGCTGGTGCCCATTAATGCTCTCGGTATGACAGGAACAAGCAGCAAGTGTTCAGCAGCCTCCTTCTTAACATTGACAAACAGAGTTATCACTCTTCCTTATTAATGAATGTAAACATCCTTCTCCTAGTTTAATAGAATGAAGAAATAAAAACCAAAACGATTCAAGCATGCATCTTCTTTTAAAATAATGACCTTGTAGCCTTTTTAGTCAATTCATAAAGATAAACCGTATTCCTTTTATTTGACAACGTGTCCTTCACAGGCAAAAGAGGGGAAAAACAACACACAGTTCTTCTTCTGGGTTAGGTTCTTCTGGGTTAAGAATTTCATCTTTGTGCTAAAAGCCTGAGTAGTCTTTTGTTTTACTTTTTTCTGAAATACATGGGGTGCGATATACGCAGGAATAACGAGTTGTAGGCAGTTTAATTTTTCTTTCCATCACTTAGATTCACTTTTTAGCTACCAAAAGACAGCCTTTCATTTTTGAAAAACATAAGCACGGAAACAGAGCAGAAACACAACACAGCAGCTCACTCTGTATCCTAATGCAAGTATGTTTTCAAGGGGAACTAAAAGTATATATAACTAGTAGAAAAACAGCAACACAGAATAGTCCAGATGTATTAATACCAAGGACATCTTCCAAGCGCTATGGAACAGCAGCCTTCTCATCAGCATGCAGATCACAGGTGACCAGAAATTCCCACTTACTGCACACCAATACAACAGAGCTATGGTTTACGTCTCTTAGTCAACAGGCTCCCCCATTTGCATTGTACATACAGATGACTGTCGAGGCTCTAAGAAAACCCTCACATGCTGGACAGTGTGTGCAGGTGCAGGGCATGACACGGAGAGATGAGTAAACCCACCATCTCATACAGAAAGGGGAGACAGCACAGCAAGCGGGCAGTCAGCAGGCTAAAAGAATCGGAGAAGGCAGAAATTGCCTGTTTTTCACGGTCTAATGTTTCTTATGCCATCTAGAAGGTAATTAGAGACAACGTTGCAGCAACACCCTTTTTGGGGGGAATACGCTCTGCAGATATACATCTATTTGAGGGACTCAAGATTTACTGACTGCACTTTTGGAACTCTGCCATATGGGGACAACCTACAAGTGAAGAACTGCAACCATCGCTAGGTCGATGAGCTGAACTTTGCTCTTCAGGCAGGATTTGGCTGCAACACTGTGAAAGCTGCTCAGGAGCACAAGCAGGCACACGTTCTGACACTTCACACAACCAGATCTCCTAAGTCACAACAATGACTTATGACTTGTTTGATCTCTCAGACATCTCTCTCTAGGTATTTTAACAGAGTAGAAAAGAAACTCAGAGAAACTAGCACTAACTACATGCTTTTGTTTGTTTGCAATAATCTTCTTGCTGCCGTTACCACCAGCACACCACAACTGCAACAGTGGGAGCCCTACAAGAAGCAAGGTATCAGCTGGCCATCCAAAAAGCATTGTGAGATTTAACCCAGCGCTGAGCAGAGCTGCACAATACACCAATAAAAGCCAATGAACCATATTTTCATGTTGGCTTCCATCATCACTACAGCTAGTAAAGCGCAATACCATTATCAACACTGATACTTTCACACATGCAAAAAAAAGCAAAGAGAAAGCAGGCGTCTCATGGAGGCACTACTCGCTTTCATCACCAGCAAAGCCACAGCAGCTGTCAGTTAAGTAGGGCTAGGCGACAGCAATGCACTAAGGTTCCCACTTGATGTTTCATGAGGTATTAAAACACTATACTCTTTAAGTTAATGGGAACTTCAAACCACTTATCCCCCATCAAATCAGGTACCTTTCTAGACAGCTACATAGTCAATGGCCTATCTAAATAGCATTTAGCATTCCTATTCTACGCCACAGAAGTTCCAAAGACAAATATAATGACTTGACAGTTCATGGAAATCTATTTGAAACAGGACAAATGTCACTATATCCAACATCAGCAGTTTATGTGGCTTTCTCAGCCCTGGCAGATGAAGTTCTAATCATTAGCTCAATTTAAAAAGGCAGGTCCACTCCCCCTTAATACCAGCCTTTCAGTCTCTACTTCCTACTTTCCCCTCAACTGAAACCCAGATGTGCGGCCACTATAGACACACACAAACTTTCTGCCAGCAATAACTTGTGATTCAACATTTAGATCTCAGAGTTATAATCTGTTTATATCTTTACATCATCTGGTGAATTTGGGTAACTAACTTTCACATCTTCTCATACATCAAGCACAAGTAATTTGTGAAAGAAAATAATTATTAACAATTACTAGCTAGATAGAGTATAATTTGGTTTTCTGTTCATGAAGTCAGCTACAAATGCTTGAATAAGCAAGACGGTTTGACTAATACAAGAAAAATAAGTTACTCACATGTTTAGGTTTTCTTAGTTGAATTCCACCTACCCGATTTCTCACCATACCAACAGCTAGCACACCCAGAAAGTCCAGAGAAAGAAGAATAAATATTGCCTTATGCTAGTCAGCAGTCCTCTCAACTTGAGGCATTCAAACAATACATGCTGCTGCTAGCTGGCTGCTAATGATTATGCAGTTCTCATTTGTTTCTAGCTCTGAATTACTCATAGAAGAGAAACTCCACCATAGTTTTTTTTATTGAATTCTAGCAGAGAAAGACATATAGCTCTTCTCTAAAAAGCTTACAATCTAAAAAGAAAAATCATGAAAATATAGCCAAATAAAAACCAAAAGCCTTGGTGTTTTTTTTAAGCCCTAAGCCATCCCACAGTCAAATCTTCAGCTCAGACACTGGATATGATTTCTTTGTTAGTACTGACCAAACACACCTCACATTTATTCCAAATGTAGAATCCTATTGGAATGTACAGTCACACTGGGATCAGAGAGGGATGGCTCTTTAGGAAGGACAGATCAGGAAGTCAGAAGGCATAATCACCCTTTATCGACAACAGCAACTAGAGTGCTTGGAACTCTGGAGAGATGAAGGCCAGCTGAGAGCTTAATGCTTCGGATTAGAAGGTAGACCAATGTGGCAACACTGCAGCTAGTGTCTGCTACAGAAAGCATGAAGCAAAGGAAAACAACCGTCAGACAACAAGAAGGAGCTTCATATTCATAAGCCCTGGTCATTGTGTGCGACTTTAACCATCTCTTTGTCTATTGAAAAGGAAATGTAACAGGATACAACTACCTGAAAGGAGGCTGTAGAAGTTGCAAGTTGGTCTCTTCTCCCAAGTAACAAGTGATAGGACAAGACTAAACTGCCTCATGACTTGCCAGATTTGTTGGATATTAGGAAAAATTTCTACACCAAAAGTGTTATCAAAGACTGGACAGGCTGCCTTCCAACCTAGAGGATTCTAGGATACAGGTTTCTGCAATACATTGATTATAACAGCAGCAATCAATGAGACAACAGGGACGCGTTCTGCTGGCAGGAAAAGGCCACAGTGATGATGATGGGATTGGAGACTCAAAAAGAGAAGGCACAGGGTGAGTTTTATGATGTGAATGAATAATGATGTTAGTAACTAAAGAACACAGTCAAACTCTTTCAAATAGCAGCCAGTGACAGGGTAAAGAAGCAACAGACACAAGGTGAAATATAGAAAATTCCACTTATGTGTCAGAAAAGGACTATATAAGGCCCTGAAAAACTTGGTTTACTATAATTGCTGAATCTGCTTCGGGTAAGAGGCTGAACTCAGGTTCAACATCCCTTAAAACCCTCTGGCATTCTTTACAACCGGAATTATCCTGTGATTCTTAAACAGCAGAAAAGTGCTGTTAGTGTACTAGATGGCACATGCAACCACAATAGACATAAAACTATGCCAAACTGCAATACAGGCTTCCTAATTCAAGAAAATTCTCATACTCTTTGTAAGAGTATATACTCTTATACTCCCTGTAGCTACCTGTCCCAGCTACCAGTAGCTCCAGCAGCAGAAACATCTGCAATGGTTCTTCAGTTTTATGGCTAGCAGTCAGAGATGTTGGTGCTTGTTTGATGACGCATGAAGTCAATATAATCAGTTTCCTTTTAAAAACACACAATATAATTAAGGATACAAACTATCACCTAAAAATTAGGAAAAACCCCTTGATTATTACAATCTTAAAAATATTTTAACATGTTTTCACATAAGCATTTAGGAATAGTCTACAGGTTTAGTCTATTAGATTACTAGATTGAGCTCTATATTTGCTATTTTATCAAAAAATATCAATTCACTAAACATTTAGGGTATGGCTAGGATTTGAATTATGGTGTTGATACAAATCAGAAGAAGGAAAAAAAAAATAATTTCTAGTGTTCTCTTAAGAGTTGATCATGCAAGTGACTCTCCTTCAGCCTCTCCAGCTTTCCAAGAGAGATGGGACATGTGGAAGCTAAAGCAGAGGAGAATGAACTTCTCATGCTGAAGGAAAGAGCAACCCGATAATTCAACAGATTCTGGTTCTCTCTCAGTGACAGTTCTAATTCAGAAGCATTTTATCTACTCTCTATATTTTGGAAGCAGTCTTTTCAATATCATGACCATCCTGTAATACTTCTATTTCAGTCATTTTTTTCCTCCCTCTTCTGACATTAATTCTATTTTGCTTCGTATCAAGATAATTGTAACATTTGTGCTGACGGTTGTCAAATAAAGATGAAATCCTAAATCAAGGGATAACAAGTATCTTTGCTTCAAGTTAATTATATTATATATGCTCCACCAGTTTGTACACTTTTCCCTATGTATCTGCTATCACACACTGGCTGAGACACTATTGAGCTTGACTCCTACAGCAGTGTTACAGCACACACTAAGGTTTGTTATGCTTATGTTGTTACCTGTCCTACGGACTGTACTCAGTACGCAGAGGCCTTCAAACTTAAATAGCAATTAACACAGAAGAATTTCTCAAGCCATACACTAGTTCTGTAGTGGTTTTTCATTATATCATCAGATAGTCAATCATTTCACTTAAAAGCTTATTGAGGAGTACCTTGAAAAGAACCCTAGAAGTGACATGTAACAGCTAGAATTCCTAGAAAAACAACAGGTACAAGCCACAAACAACATTAGAAGAACATCAAGCACATTCATTTCTCCCCCCAAACTATGCAAATAAACTTTATTCTCTACGTAACACCACTACTGCTGAGAAGAGCACTGAGGAATATTGAGAGACGTGCATTCAACTTCCCTCTCCATTTTAAAGGCTGTAGCATTCCTCATGGCTCTAACAATGATTTCCCTACACTGACTTTTTCCACTACAGCAAAGGAAAGCAAAACCAGGGAAGTCAGTGTCACCTGCTGTCTTCAATACCAAGCAGTTGAAAGCATCACCGGCAGCATTATTTCTGATACCCTTTACTGATGAATTTTCTCCGCAGGAAGTTGGTTTGGGTTTGTTTGTTTTATACATGTTTACTGTGCAATAAGAGCAATGCATCAGAGAGCCATAAAGCATGGCAGAGTTAATGTTTTAAATTAATGGATTTTAAGTACAAACTTAATTTTCCTTTTAATCAAAATTAAACAGCAGGTTTGTGTTTATATGTCTGCATGTTCTGGATCTACAAACCCAAGCTATTCATATTGAACCATCGTAACTGCTGCACAGTGGCACCTCTC
>VZTM01033503.1:2508-14003 GCA_013400555.1 Jacana jacana | reverse complement strand
GCCCTTCTTACTATTATTCCACCTTTTAACTCTTGGTAGTTTAGAATTAAAAAAAAACAACAAACAAACAACAAAACAACACCCAAGAATCTACTTTGTGTGTAAGTAATTCTCTTAATGTTCTTTTATTTGATGGTTTCTAGAAATTATACACTGACTTGGCTCTCATGTTTAAATGAGAACTGGAAATTGGAGAAAGGCTAAAAATGTTCTGGTTAGGATGTAGATTAAACTTGTTTAATTTGAAAGGCTTGGGTTTTGCTATGTTTTACAACTAATTACATGAGAATGGGATGCTGTTGATCAGCAATGATTCTGAAATACATGTTGGTGCTACTTTCATATATGATTTCATAATGGAGATTAAACTTGACCCTCTTTCACATATGGCTTATAAGCATTAGTCTTAAAAAAATTTGTACTTTATATGGAAAAAATAAAACAGCTGATACAACTCACATGTTATTAAGACAATTCTTGCCTGCTTAAGCACTGAAAAAAGAAAAGCTGCAATGCATGTTATCAAGCTAATTTTTTGAAAGTAGTGGAAACTCTTTTCACTTCTGGGTTATGCTATTTTGGAAAAGCACCATGTCTGCGTTCACATGCAATGTGTTTTGTAAAGAAATGCAATTGCTGCCAAGCTTTCCTTTTCTTCCTGTGACTTTTTATGTCATGTAATATGAAAAAACCTCTCTGGAAGAAGTAGTAAACAAGCAAATTTTTCATGACTTAAGCTTTGAATCCCCCATTTATCTGACTGATGTAGCCTGGATATTTACTGATATAGCATGCCATGATAGATAAATTATCCTTATGTGCTTTTAGGTACCCCCAGCAATCTATAATAGTAAGCTTTATAGTGACAGCAAGCTAGTACATAGTGTGTGGCAGGATTATACAGGGAAAGGTATCTGGGTTACAGAAATAAATTCTGCTTGCCCAGAATAGCTTGATGCTATTTCAGTCTTTAAATCATTTAACTTTAAATAGTTCCTGTCTTGAATTGTTGACACTCTCCCCATTAATGTCTTACTTGTTTTTTCTAAACCTTGCCTTGCAGACTTCTACTGAATATTTATATATATCCCTTTCCCTCCAGCTGTGTAGTTAGACACTAGAAAACTAGCAGTAAACTGCAAGGAAAGCCTTAAAATTGAGTAGTTGTGTTATTAGACTAATTTTTGTAGCATATTAAACAGATTTAACTACTTTCTATGACCTAGCTCTCCCCTCCTTTATAAAAAGAAAAGGAGACATGTATACTCCTGGTTAAACTGCATGGACAGGAAAAGAAAATATTTCTCTGTTAACAAAGTTATGTCATTTTCCCCTGGGTTTTTCCTTTTCAGTTTGCCATAGTCCTCTATATCTTTTCTTCTTTTGCTGGTACTTGCTGACTCTCATTAACCATGAATATAGGGAAAGCCATTTTGGAAGGAAACCTGAATAGCCCTTACTCTCTAAAAACGAATTGTAATGACAAAATAGCTCAAATACAGAATTAGGAGTTCACACTTCCCTACTTCCTTCCTAATTGTTACATTGTATCCGTTCTATTTTTGTGGCTTCCTTTGAAGAGTGGGATTATTCTTGTTTCATGGAAGTTAAAACTCAGTTCTGCCAGTCATTCTGCTGTGTGTTCTCTAGTGCACTATGTGTCGCCTGTTTGCTCCTCATCAAGGGAGCTTTTGTGGAATTTGTGGAATTCTTATGAAGTGTTTGAGGGTAGAACAGAGAGCAATGTGGATTAGTACAAGAGTTCCTAACCATTAAACTGAGAAAAGTCAGAGAAATCTGAAACCACTAGTATTAAAAATTCATCATTTAATGGTTTAAGAACAAAATTTAATTAAGATTTTAAGATTCAGAATATATTACAACCTTCATTTAAAGAGTTCATTAGAACCTTGATTTTTGGCTGGTTACTCAATATAGGCTTTGACTTTCTAAATTATAAACTGGTTTAAATCATGAAAGAATTAATATCAGCCTTATCATAAAGGATCTTAGCATATCAGCTCTTCACAGAGAAGTTAATAATTAATATCAAATCTGTAAGAGAAAGTTGGTTGTAGTTCAAAATAAATTATAGAAGAAATTAGCACAGATATTTCTCTTGGCAAACCTTGCAGCATTTAGTTTAATCTCTGTGAAAATAGTGTTTGATGAGAAGGGAATCCAAGCATCCCTTCCTTGCATTTAGTGATGTTTTCCTACATCTTTGAGAAGGCTGAACTCATCAGAAATAGAAGGTATTAGATTTTCTTACACGGTGATAGAGAAAGCATAATGAAATGTTTAAAATGAGACTTCCTAGTACACATCAAAACAAAAAAAAATCTAACAAAGCTTGTAATAAAATCTTGATTACCCAAGAGTATTCCTCTTCTGAGATTTTCATTCAGCCTTCTGTCTTTCAAAGTTACCTACTTGCAGTCATTCTTTCTCATTCCTGTTACTCGCTTCAGTATATTAGGTATTCCCAATGAGTCGTGTAGTCCTAAGAATTATAAAGTTTGCCCCCTAGAAGGGACCTCTAGCAATCATCTAGTCCACCTCCCCTGCCAAAGCAGGATTGCCCACAGCACATCACTCAGGGCTGCATCGAGGTGTGGCTTGAAAATCTCCAGAGAAGGGGACTCCACACCCTCCCAGGGCAGCCTCTGCCAGGGCTCTGGCATCCTCACCAGAAAGACGTTCTTCCTCATATTTGAATGGATTTTCCTATGTTCCAGCTTGTGCCTGTTGCCCCTTGTCCTGTCACTGGGAACCACTGAGAAGAATCTGGCTCCATCTTCCTTCAGCCCACCCTTTAGATAGTTGTGAGCGTAAATAAGGTCTCACCTCAGTCTTCTCTAGGTTAAAGAGTCACGGCTCTCTCAGCCTTTCCTTGTCATGGAGATGCTCCAATTCCTTCATCATCTTTGTTGCCCTAAACTGGACTCTTTCCAGTGGTTCCCTGCCTCTCTTGAGCTGGGGTGTCCAGAACTGGATGCAGTATTCCATTTGCGGCTTCACAAACATCCACCCCTCCTTCCCACCCCCCAGTATTCTATGTTTAATAAAATGTTCTAGCTTGAATCAGAATTTCTCTCTGGGAGTATGATATTTCGGGATCACCACAAAAGCAAAGCAGTGTATATATCCCAAGCACCTTTTGTAGTTGTCCTAAAAGGACATATGCCTTTCCTGTTGGTTTTATGGGTTTGGTTTTAGTTGTTGGGTTGGGTTTTTTTCCCTCTTGAAAAAAAAAAAAAAGGCTAGTTTCTTTCTAAATTTTGTTGGTAATAGGTAACTGGAAAACATTTTTTCCCCCCTGTAAATATTGCTAATCTTTCCTCCTGCTTGTAGGCTTTCTTATCTAGAACAAAAAAGTAAAATGTTGGATTTATTTTTCTTGTCTTTTATAACCTTTGTTTCAGTAACATTGCAAATGTGGGTGGGCTTTCAACCACAGGATTTAAATATTTCAAACACGTCTATTGTCACAAGGATTTTCAAGATAGAGAGTGATTTAATAATACTTATTTCAAAATTTCAGCTGCTTTGTTTGTAGTGACCTAATGGTTGTATCCATGGAAACTGGAGGGGTAATGCCAGACAGCTGCAGAGTTGTTTGAATTTCCTCTTCTAAAATTTTATCTAGGTTTGGCAGTACAGAACTTCACAGGCCATTTCCCAGTCTGTGGGCACAGGTATCTGAGATTTTCTGTAAAATTATTTTTAAAACTACAGTAAATCTTCTAAATCTAAATACGTATTTCATATCTCCCTGTAGACTGTTATTTAACAAACTGCACAATTGAGCCAACAGCCTCAAACACATAGTTCTATGACCCTTTTAACATCTGGATAGATAGTTCTATAACCCTTTTAAGAGGTGGCTAGAACAAGGTATAGAGAGGAGTGGCTTGAGTCACAGGAGAGCTCAGTTGCAGACCCAGGAAAAGAACCAAATAAGGTAACGCTCGGGGAATTGTTCTCTGTTATTCACACAGAAGCTGATGAAAACTTTACCATTGCTATAGCAGAGGGCAGCATCAAGCAGTTCAACTCAATAGAGTTTGTAATCCTGAGCAAAACTATTGTTACTTACTGGCATGGTGCCAACATCCGTTTTTAATAAAACTGGCTTAGTAGCAGTGTAGAAAAGGCTCATGTATTGATTGTAACTTTATGACAGTTTTTTAACAGAAATATGTAAACGGTGAGTGCTGCATTAAAAGATAGTCCTTCGAGGAAGGTCTGGATCCTGCTTGTACTTTAATACATGCACAGCTTTATTAATGAATAATCCTAATTAAGTGTGAGTGCCCAGTCTTACATGAACTACGTGCATAGGGCTCTTATACAGTCCTTTAGAACAATGTTCTAAACTAGAGCTATCTCTACTGCATTAACAGCAACCTTTTTCTATCTTAAAAGTGTGTAGGTTCTGAGGGGCAAACTTTGTAAGGTTTGTATCAGTTATTTGACTCTTTGGTTGATCAAAACTACTGTTGATTTCAGTGGAAGTTTTGAATATTTAAGTATGTGTTGAAATATTACGTTGAAAGTGATTTGTCAGTGACACAGTGTGAAGAGGCTTCTTTATCTACAGCGCTGTTTTTTAGCTATCTAAAATTGATTAAAATTCTTCTGGTAAGAAGCTCTGAATAAAAGAATCTTGCTGCCCTAATAGATCCCTGACTGAGATGCAAATGAAATATACCACATCTTGTCTGTGAAATGAACAGAGGAATTGTTTTTCTAAAACTGCAATAGAACTTGAAGCACTGATTCTGGAATTATAAAAGTACTGTATGAGTTGGATACAAATAATTTTGTACACAGTAAGTGTGGCAGTGTTGAACAACAAATGAAAGAAGACTCAAGTCTTGCAATGACCTCTGTGGGGTTTTTTGCTTCCCTGTCCTCCACTGAGCCTGTCTTCAGTGGAGCCCTTTGCGCTGGTGGTGATACCCACTGCCAAAGCTCTTTTCAGGAGAAGGCTGGGGATGGAGCTCTGGCTTTTGGTTAAAGCCTACAGCAGGGTTTGCAGCCTGCACTCTGTAAGTCTCACCTGTGGTTTAGCTTATATATATAACTTGCTTATAAGTGCAATGAAGAGGGTAAGATTTCTTACATTATGCCAAAGCAGTATTTTTTCATCACAGAGTTGGCATTCCATCTTGTGTGAAAGCATCATCAATGATTGTAAAGCATCGGCTTTGGAACTAGTGGCATAGAAATAAAAGTAAACATGCAGTGAACATACTGTTCTCCACATAGACTAAAAATATCTTCTGAGTTAATATTAAAAGGTTAAATTATAGTTCATATGGCTTGTGTAAGCTTTGAAATAAAAATTGACACACTGTGGCACTGGAGGAAGTTCTCTAAAGTCTCTCAGACTCACCTGATGAGAATGTTATTGTGGCTGTTAGGGTGGCCGTGATTACAGGGTGACTTTTCACATCGGTATTTCATTTCCTAAACTGTCAAATGGGGGATGTATGTCCTGCTTTCAGGTTGGTTGTTTTTCCTGTTTGCTTTGTTCAACTGAATGCAACTGTATTTTATAAATTTACATTTACTGTATTAAATGTAAATTAATTTCAATATAAATTGAAACACCACCTAAAACTAATGTGGGCATACTATATGCCTTAAGATAGCAGTCTCTTCAGGCACAGCCTGATTTTGCAATAAGCCCTGCATTACCCTTTCTCTGTATTGGCATAGACCCTGCTCAGATGTCAGATAGTGTGTTACATGGAAGCATTTGACACAAAAAGAGTAGGTCTCTTTAACACCGGGTTTGGTGGAAAAGCCTTTGCAAGATAAAGGCACACGTTAACATGGCCAATGCATAGTAAAAGCTTGCTATTGCTGTAACTTTTGCCAGCCTTAGACTTTCTTTTCATCCAGTAGATAAAATCAGCGTGTGATCCCTAGATGAATGGTGGGCATGATGCCCTGTTCAGGCTGCATCCTCCAGCCTATCCTGCTCTACTGTAGGCAGTGCACATGCAGAAGATGAGAGTGCAGTGGTGTAAAGATGGCCTGATGCTGACTGTGTGGGTTTCTTACGTCTGTGATGTCATGTTGTGAAAATCAGTGAAATAAGAGAGTTTAAGGGTTTGATACAGCTTTGAGGGTGGGCTAGACAAGGACTCATGCCAGCTCAGGTTAGAATTAGTTTCCTCATGTAGCAGACTTGCCACTAACAGGAGACACAGGCATTTAGGTTGTATCTGTGCCTGTTTGATATTAGAATTAGGTATTGGCATGTAAAAATTATATCTTTGGAATTTGTGAGCTCAAAACCTATATATGTATAAAACTGAAATATCTAAAAATCCACTTGAGGGCATGCAGGAATACAGATCAGGTGTTTTCTGGGGTTTTTTTTGATGGAATTCAATCTAGGCTGCTTTTCAGTCTCTTGACATTGATTTCTATCACTTAGCAGTGGTTTGTTTGTTAGTTAAGGCATAGCTGATTTTATTTCAAAGCAATGACAACAACAAAGACCTTTAAATGATTTGTGAGGAAGAACCACCGTTGTCTGCAATAGTGAAGTTAGGTAACTAATTCTTTCTTTGTCCTTGCCCTCCATCTGCAGAGCAAGGAACTGCCAAATATCTTTTAAAACTGTAGTTTCTATTATTGAAGCGTGGTTCAGAACTGTACTCCAGGCTGACATCATTTAGATACAAAGCAAACAATGATGGGCTGTGATGGAATGAAAGAGACAGCTGACTTCCCATATATAAATACTTACCTATGCTTTAAGACTTTTTTTGGACAGGTTGTGTTAAAATTTATAAACTGCTGCTGCCTTGTAAGCTTTATTCATTTCTGTATGCAAATTGCACTGTAGTTAGGGCAGTGACATGGTGCTTTTTATGAGAGGGAATGTATCAGCTTACCACATGACACTTACTCCAGCTGCCTCTTAAGCTCCACCATTTATATTCAGTAATTTACAATGTATTTTTGCATGATGAGTAAAGCATTCTGTATTAAAAGCATTTAAAGCAAATTGGAGAGCCAACCCCAACACAGGACTTGGAATTGTAATCAGGTACATAATTTTTTAGCCAATTTAGGTAATGGGGTGTTTATAATAAAGGCTTCAAGATAAGATACAAAATGAGTTCTCAGAAGGATGCTGTTAACCTACTGTAAGGTAATGAATACTCCAGTACTGGGGGCAGATAGTGGTAAGGAGAAAAAATAAGTATCCAGAAGCAGTAAATTCATTCCGTCGCTTGGGGCTTGACCCAAAACTCATGTGAATCATGGAACTGATACAGAGGCTGACAGTTCTGAATCTGAATGCCTGCATTGTGAAGAAAGCTTAATTTAACAAGAGTTAGGGAGCTTTCACTCTTTGTCTTGCCCAATACTATCAAAAGATGGGAAGGTCAACGTGACAAAGGTGCATAATAAGAAGGTTTCAGATCCAAATACAATTATGTATTTTCATGTTCTGTATCTCATTCTCAATTTTTAATATAAGTACAGTTTTCTGGAAAAAAAACAACTTTCAAGGCTAAGGTCTCATGATGTATTTGCATTTTTGGAATATATACAAAATTATCCCAATGTTTTTATATGGCATGGTAAATTTAAATGAAAAATATATATTAGGAGAGATTCTAGCCTCCCTAGCACGTTATTAAAACAGCGTATTAGCAAGAGTCAGAGTAACCTACCAATGCTATGGAGCAAAAGCCTCTTGTTTATTTTCTGTAAAATATCTGCACTTTGAAGAGAGATTATTTATTACAGCCAGAAATACAACTTCTCTTACTAGGTGCTGTGGGTGTAGTTACTTGTCAATTGTTTCTTCTGGGGAGAAGAAAAAATTCTAGCCATATATTAGGTTTTCTTCAGCAGAGATCAAAAAATCAGTCAGTCAAATGAAAATTGCCATTTTGCTGTCATTTTGAGGGAACTTGCGAGTACAATAACTTATCTTTTCCAGCATCGTAGCAGTGATTTGTGTACAGGCTTTTGGGGATATTTGGATGTTACTATGTTGGCTGGAGTAAAATCAGACTTGGGAACAAGGCCATAATAAGGCTGCTTAGTGGTAGCCTCTGCAGACCATATATACAACAAAAGCTTACAAAGTCTCCTCTGATTCTGCCATAAATCTTTTGGCCTACAAACCAACAGGGAGCGTCAATGGGACACATCGCTGATGTTAAATCCCTCTTGCAGGAGAGACAGCATGGCACGGCAGATGACTGCCACTCAGCAGCTATGCAGTTGCAGGTTCCAGTAGTTACCACAACCACAGTTTGTAACCTGTAGGATGGCCACAGACAGTGAGTGGTTGCTGTAGTGCAGGTTACAGCTGAAGAAGGGGGAAGGTAACATCTGAAAAACAAATTGAAAAAAAAAAATCAATTTGTCTCCATATTAACTTAGCATTTCTTTGATATATGCATATATGTTCTGTTTTGAGATCAGCTAATGATTTAGTATTAAGTGATGAAGTGTTTGAAGAATGTGATTTGCAACATATAAGATTGGCTACATTTAGTCCAGTTTATCACACAATGATGAGAAATTTCTATTTGGAAGAATTATCAGGGTTGTTTTTTTTTTCTTGATGGTGTGTAGGGTATTTTTCCTTGTTTTAACCTTGAGTGCTAACCATATGGGGAAAAAAAATTAACCTTTTCTCAAGTGTGTGATATATCATGTTATATAAGATTTGGATTTAATAGCTAACACAAACCAGGGCTTTTTTTCTGTTTACTTTTTTAGTTGCAGATAAATTGCTTACTACAGAATGAGCATGCTAGTCCTCGGTATTTTTATCCAATTTTTAAACAAGCACTTCTGTGAGAATTTGAGGAAATAATCATCTGCCATCAAAGATTTAAGCAGGGTCAGTAGCAGCCACAAAGTTTGTTGCCAAAGCTCTATAGCTATCTGCTGAGTATAATCCACACTCTGTTGCTGTCATAGCAGGACGTATTTTATTCTGAACTGACCTGGAGGGTTGATGATTTTTTGAAGTAGTTATGCCATAGCTTGAAAGTAGGATGGGATATGTACTTGACACCTTCAGTAGTCTTCAGGGATGGGGTTTTTTTCCTTCTTGTTTTTAGATCACCTCCAAATGATTTTTTCATCCAATCTTCAGGCATGTTGGAGGAAAAATAATTCTGAGAACAGCACTAAGACTATCAGTCTCACTACGTATTAGAAGTGCTCCATAAGAGTGGGCTCTGAGACTATGAAGTAAGAGGACTGAAACATAACATCACTGTGAGTATAACAACATAAAAGTAGTCCTGGATAATATCCCTGTTTTTCTGTTCATAACTGTTAATGTTTGTCTTGCATTAGTGTTAAGAGGCCAAACAGACTATCATATATAGCATTAAAAAAAAAAAGTTCATATAAATGTGCAGAAAATTGCTAATTATCCATACTACCTAATGATCTTAAAGAGGATGCCAGGAGTAAGAGACTACTGGAAAACAGGATGTTAAAACAGGGGGTGGAATTTATTGTGAATGTGGGTTTTAGGTACCAAATACAATTTGTTGGAAGATGTGCTGTTTTTTGAACACGATCTCACTTTTTCCAAGTGGCTTTCTTTCTGCTTTAAATAGGAGCTTTCACACTTTTAAAAAGCAGTAGGATAGGAAATGAGAAAGCATTTCACGGAGGAGAACCTGGTGATCAAGGCTGATAGCAGCAGCAGAGCAAAGGAGCTATGAGATTTGAAAAAATAAAATAGACTTAATTGTGTAAACTATAGATACTACTGGAAGAAAGAAGTTTGCATTAGATGTGCTATGTTTAGTGATTTGAGAGCATCTTAAATGGTGTCAAAAGTATCATACCAACATCACAAAAAGAATTCATGTGTAAAACTTGTCCTACTAGTTCCATTTTTTGGTGGTTTGTGTGTTTGTAGTATGTTTGCTTTGTTCTTGTGGCCTTCATGTTATATGAAGTACTATCTATGTCACTTTATGTCAGATGACACGTTAACTCTTGACCCACTGGGAATGTAAGGTAAATATAAGCTTTCTAGTGTGTACTCTGGCCCATAAAATACAAATGTAGTTGTATGCATAGGCTTGACCCAAATTAAACTTTGTGGTGGTAACCTTGGTGAATATTAAACTTGTTGGTGATTAATCAGTGGTTTACAGACCTGGTGTCTGGGATCATGGAACCACAAGAGGAAAACAAAGGGAACAGGGAATAGAAAAATAAGGAATGTTGAGGCCAGATAGGAAGACAGGAAAAGACGAGGATTTTAGCTTATTGAAGAAGGATATTACTCCATAGGTACTAAACTAATAACTTTTTTCTATCCAGTTTATCACCTATTACTACTTTGTCATCCTTCAAGTGTGAAGTTGAACAGTTTGCTACTTTCACATAGATATCAAATGGTGTCAAGAAATAGAATTTGCCACTATTATCCTTGTGCTTCCAAAGACAAAAAGGAACAGTAATACCGTTCTGCAGTGTGTGCTAGATGTGATCTAACAGTTTGAGGGTCCTAGAAATTCAGTGTAGTCATCTGAGAGGTAATGGAGATTTACAGCTCTCTAAATACGTCCGCCCCCCCCTACTTTGTAATGCAATGACATCACCTAGTTTAGACCTTTGAGGATATGAAGCTGGAATGATGTGTGTTGTATTGAGCTGGTTCTGTTTGCAGTGAATGTCTAAATGTGAAATGTTTTTTTTGATACATCTGTGTCTGAATGATAACAAAAAACCAATTCAGGTAGTCACATTAGTAGTCACTGATAATTGTACATGCTATATATGCTTGTAAGTTTATGCTTACTCATTTGTGCCAAGACACTCATGTTCTTTGTGTTTACTCATGCCTCTCGAATGCCAAATTGAGTTAGAAAACATCTGTATTAGCAAAAATGTACTTACCTAGGAATGACTACATTAAGTCAAGCTGAAGACATATTTTTCATCTTCATGTTGTCTTTAGTTTTCATAGTCAAACTTCCACCTAAGTATAGTTTTAAAACAAAGTATTTTGAATGATCATTTTTGGTTTAAGTATGGACATTTGTCCTGAACGATGAAAAGGCTGTCACGTATATCTTATTCTTCCCTAAATTTATCTTTCCTTTTTTTTTTTTTTCCTTACACATTGTGACTAAAGGCCTTGTATTTTAACATTTGCCTGTTTTAAATTAGTTAACAAGGTAAGTGTAAATTCTTATCTAACTCCTAGGGAATTTGGCAAGGCAGCAGTAACGTCACATTATAAACTGTATACAGCTCATGTTAATAGCTGCTCATTTGGTTTAGAGAGTAGTGTGCTGTTCAATTGCTCTAGGGGACTTTCTTTTAATAGTCAATCTTGTCCATAATTATGATGGCTCTGCCTCCTGTCTGCATGTAGAATGAAAAAAATGAATCCATGAATGTAAAATACCTTTAAACCCTGAAACTACTCAGCTGAAATTTTGGGGCAAAGCAAACTTTATATACAG
>VZTM01033500.1:6479-18852 GCA_013400555.1 Jacana jacana | reverse complement strand
GTCCATTTATATGCCCAGCTCAGAATACTAAAATGATGAAATCCTAATATCTTCAGGTTTCCTTTTCTTTGGCACTGTGATTTTCAGTGGAACTTAGCATCGAGGGAATTCCCAATGACTTTAAAATAATGTAGGCAGTGCATCTAAAAACATCCAGCTCTGTACACCTGGTCAATTTGTGCACAGTCCCATAATCTGGAACCAAGCTACTCAGATACATGTAAGTCTTCAGAGGATCATGTTTCTACTGAGAAGCTTAAAAAGGCAGCACTGAAAAAAAAAATACAGAACCCAACAAAAATCCAAAACAAAACCAAACCCAAAACCAAACCCAACAACTTCAGTGTATTGTATGTTTGAACAGCATGACAAAATTGAAATGTTGTCATTAAACATAGATTTATCTCTGAAATATCCTAGCCCAACGAGTAAGGAGACCTCAAAGCTGCAATACAGACTGAGGTACAGAATACAACAGGCAATCAACAAAGCAAACCTCATAATAATAATATGGGGCGACATGACAGATACATCTGTTTTGAGGCATATTGAATTTCTAGTCTTCAGGAACAGGCAGTGTAGTGAGGCAAGAATTCCTCTACTTTTTCTCTTAGAACCTGAGCACAGCTATACTACCAGGAGGTGGAATAACACAATACAAGATGTGAGCACAATTCACCTTAAAAGTAAAAAAATTGTTCATACTTGGAAATGAATATTTACTTGTATTTCAAGTGCATCAAACATCTTCAAAATCACAAAAGCAGTCTGTTCTGTTGCAATAAATAAATAAATTGCAATGAGGAGAGAAGGAGAAGTTAACAGCATTAGCTGATCTGTTACGTTATACCATAAATATTTATTTAATTTTTAAAAAATTAACATTTAAAAACACTAGCATTTTCAACAAGTAGGTCAACCTGAGCTTCTATGATAAATCTTTGAGCTATAACTGTAAAATAGCTACATGCTTGGACCAAAGCAAGGCTTTCCCCACTTTTATGCATATGTTATTCCCCAAAGCAAAATTCTACTGCGCACCAAGAATACTCAGTTTCTCTCCTATATACAATCTGCTTTTTCCCAATATTTCTTGATGTTAATAATTAAATATACAGACTTAATGTTTCATTGAAACATGTTCATTTGTACAGTAGAGTGCCCCATGAGAACCCACCTCCTCTGGAAATGACACACACTCAACTTCTTAGACAGCATTAGCTTTTCTAGAGAAGATACTTCAGGCAACTCTGTTATTTGGCTCAGCAAAACAGTAGCTGGATGAAGTGCTACAGTACCTTGCAGACAGCAAACTACATGGTCTAACAATGAGCTTTGAAGGAATCAAGCCCTCTATGCTATGAAAGAACTCCCATTGATCTAAGGGTACTTATGTTAAAATGAAGTTGTTTTGACCTCATTTTCTCCAGTAGATGCACTGGTATGTCATGTCCAAATCAGGTATCTCCCTGAATACATTTTCTACATGGGAGAACGAGCACATCTAACCTCCCACACTGAACTACTGGTAGGATCCAAGTAAGCAGGATCCATCTGTGTAAGGACAGGACAGAATCGCATAGCATTGCACAGAACATCTTCCTTTTGTCCTTAACCTCTGCTTGGTGACTTAGGATAATTTTCACATGCTTCAGTCAAATATTTTGCTCATTTGAAATGGCAATCACTAAGGTCCTAAGAGAACATGAATAGATCACTTTTACTGTAAAATGCTTGGGAATTTTACAAAAGACAAAGCTGAGCTCCTGTAATAATGCTACTAAATAGGACTAGGTGTACAAAGTTCCCCATTTAGCTTCATAAAAAACAGAGCAGTCAACTTACTTGCCCAAAGACTGGTTTTATGCACTCCCTGAAAGGAGCTTCTCTTGTAGAAGTCACTTTTGATATTTCATACTTAGTGACTTCTCAAAAAAACAAAAACATACCATTTCAGAAAACATTCACAAAATACCAAGTACTACAATAATTAAGCAAGTATTTCTTCAGAGGACCAGCAACTTATTAAATGTTTGCTGTTTATATTCTTTGTGTTCTTTCTACAACTTGCACAAAAGATGTCATTTCTTCTCAAGATTGCAGTGCTTTAATACCTTTTTAGACTTCCTACATGTAAAACTTACACTTTTCTCAAGGCACTGTTCAACCTTCTTTGTCTGTTTGCTTGGGGATTACATTTTTTTGGTAAGCTTTTGTTTTTACCTCTAGAATATTTGCTGTGTTGCCACGTTCAGATAATTTTTCCATTCTATACAAGCCTCCTTCCAGTGCTTTTCACCACTGCTCTATCATCAACAGTTTCAAATTACAGAAAAACATTCCTATTAGAAGAATATATTCTTATTTATTTCATTTTTGACACATTTTTGACCACTTCTAAGGAAATATGCAAACAAATGATACATTGGTCTGCATAGGAATTTTGAAGAAAAGGCTCAGAAAGACTCAAATCCTATAGGCCTTCAGGATCTAGATGTGCAACTCAAGGGCTAAATTTTCTTCTCATATTAGGAAACTGATAGGAAGAAGCTGAAATTACAAATTGTAACATATCCAGAAGTCACAACAGACATGCCAGTCTTCCATCTACCCTTTGGACATCAACATCCCTACTGAAGCTCTCAGAAATTTTGTGATATACCAGACAAGTTCTAGTACGTGAATAAACCAGCTTGATGATCTTTAAGGTTCCTTCCAACCCAAATCCTTCTATGATACTATAGCATCGATGGATTGGTTTAGTTCTTGCTAATGTAATAAAACAGTTGCTAATATAGACATCCTTATTAACACAATGGGAAACAGCATTTGCACACAACTGTTTTACTTTTTTAACAACCTGATTCTGCATTAGCAATTCTGGTGTAATTTAAGTGATGTCCCCATTACAGTGGCAAATCACGTTTTCATTCATACAGCAAGAAAGCCATCAGTATGAAAATTGCTTATTCTGAATCATATTAGGTAACATACTACCACAGTATTTAGAGGTTGATTTTAACCCAGGTACTGAGCAATCTGCGAAGCAGCACCTTCCAATGGTATCACCCATCCCAACATTCCCTTAGTGGCTTTTCTTATTCTTCGTGAATAGTTTTGATCATTCTTAACACTGTGTGAAAAAGCACATTGTTTTCCAGGAAATATCTCTATATTACATGCACAATGTTGTATTTAGGAAACCACAAAGTGCACCTACCTTTTCTTATAGGTAAGAGATGACTCCTAAGAGATTTAGGAACAAAAGCCACCTTGAGATTTGCTAAAATTTGAGGTCGCAAGTTATTTGAATTATTTTCACACTTTTTTTTTTTTCTTTTTAAAAACTAAACACATAAAGCATCTGTACTCAGCTCAGCCTTCGATAAAGGTCACATGCTGGCAACCCCAAAGTCTCTCCCTTAACAATAATTGACTTGCAATTCTCAGTGTTCTCTCTGGACATTCTGCAGCATAGATCTATCATGATATACAATGGCTCTCCTCTGTAATTCCCTTCCAAAACCAACCCCTCACTCCTTGCACAGCTATAGTCTAATAGTTATGGGGCTGTGTAATGCGAATACACAAAAACTACAGAATGAACTCTTCACTGAATGTGTCTTCACCTCAGAGTATTTACGTAACTTCTCAGCACTTAGGACGATACACTAGAAAAGCAAATGGGTCTGAATCAGGAAACATTAAAAAACAAAACCAAAAAAATACAGAAAAAAAAACAACAAAACAACACAGAATCCTTTCTTCAACCTACTTAAAAACATGAGATCATGTCTATTCTGTTAAGAATTTTCTCACGTGGTAAGCTTCACCGTTCACAGTATAACGAAAAGGCACAGTTTTTCAGAAGCTTTCTCTGGTTCAGGAGGCAAAAATTTACTTTTGTCTATATGACAACACGCACGCCTTACAAGCAGAACCGATCAAGACTTTACTATACATAGTCCACCAAAGGATACAGAGTTTCTTTGGCCTATTCCTTCTTTTTCTTCCCTTGTGCTCACTAACATAATGCCAGATAACATCTGAAGTGAGATTTCCATTAAGTTCAGAAAACTGTTCTCTCTCAACAGTGGTAAGACCTGATTATACCAAGGAATGGTGTGCAGAGAGGCCCTGGCTTACACTTACTGCTGGAACAACCAAGGGCAGGGAATTTTGTTATTTGCCGCAGTGGAGGGTTGGAAGCGGAAAAAACCTTGAGGGGTCACACTTGTAGGGAGGAGCAGACAGGACAGATGACCCAAAACTGACCAACTGGGGTATTCCATCCCATCTGCATCATGCTCAGTATAAAAGCTGAGGGATCAAAGGGTCAACTCTTTTTCTTCAATGGCCAATGCCCGAGGAAGACCCTGTCTGTTCGTCTGCCTTTGATCCTGATCTGAGCACTCCTGACTCCGGAATCCAGAATCCAGCTCCTGTCGGTCACTGAGTCCAGCCTGGGACTTTTCCTGATGCTGCTGGTGACGTGATCCTCATCCCGGGAGCTTGATACTGTTTTGTATAGACTGTATACTTCTTTTTTTCCTTTTAGTTTTTTTTTTCTTCTTTTTTTTTTTTTTATTATTTATTATATTATTATTATTATTTATATTTTTATTAAAGTAGCTTAGTTTTTTCCTAAACTCCTAAATCTCTTTAATCCCTTCCTCTCCTCTCTTTTTTTGGGGGGGTGGTGTGCAGAGAGGGAGGGGTCATCATCTGTCTGATTAGTCAAAACCACAACAGCAGCAAGTGAAAAATAAACATAGTATTAAACATAGCATGAATTGTTAAACACAGTGATCATCAGCCACTTGCGTTATATTATATTGTAATCGTGCTTTGGAGAAGAGAGAGGATAGTAATTCTCATCAGGAAATTAAAGAAATACCTCAACAGAATCTCTCTATACAACTGATCTGTTGTGATTAGAATTCACTGCCAAATCTATAGATCTATTTCCTAGGACTTAATCCTGAAGTCCAAAGTTAAATTTCTATTCACAAAGATTTCAAGCATGTAGAAGCATTTGCAAAGCTGCATCAGTCCCTTCAACTATCCTATTGGTGATACCGCTGAAAGCCACAACTACTTTTCAAACTCTGTCACAAAAACTTCTTCAACAGCTCTTAATAGATTTTCTACAGCACCTTTCTATAGCATTTCCACTTCTTTTGTTGTAAACTTCTGGTTTACTAATCTAAGCTAGGAGCTATCTACCTATCTCTCCATTAGCAAGTGACTGACGATCCCTGGGTAATTACCATTATAATCCTTTATGAAAAATAACAAAATGAGGATTTTGTCTTTTTCTCAAAATGGACAGTAGTTTGCAAGTTCTCATGTAACTTCATTTAAGCCCTTGCAGGAATCTTGTCATCTCCTATAGGTAAGCACTGTGACCGCCTTTTTCTTTCGGTGCCAAAGGGCAGGCTTTTGTGCACACTCATTTGTTGCAATCAGGCATAATACTAGGTTTATCCGTGAAGAGCATAGAGCCTTGCCAAGAGCAAGAGCTTATCTCTGAGTTGTGTGACCGATCCACCTCCATCATTAACCTACACCTCCTACAGTACATACAGAGTCAATGCCATGCTCAACATATACTTAGGGAGTTTCTCACACAAGACTGTGGGCTGATGCTTACAGTTTTGTGGAGTTTGAACTGTTTACCTGAAACTGACCTTGCCCAATATCTGCATTGCCTTACTTTTGTTTGTTTCCTTACTTAATATCAGTCAAAACAGTATCACCTTCTTGGGAGAGCATACTTTTCCAAAACTGAAGTGGTGGGAAAATACAAGTATCATATGATGTTGAAATAAACCTGCTGTTTTCATGCTAAGAAGCTTCAGAAGTACCTGCATGTTGCACAGCAATTGAATGTATGCAAGGAGCTGTGATTTCATCATTTCTGCTTGACTTTCTGCAACTCTAACACAGCAATGTATCTGTATACTTTACACTGTATGAGATGACACCAATAACACTTGCTTTCAAAACTTACATTTTAACAAATCAAAAGAAATGCTAGTACTTTGAAAAAAAAATTCAAAAACTTCATATCACTAATATGTTTTGCAAAAGATTTAGTACATACTGTAGGTAACCTGTACTCTAATAAATTCAACAGAATACTATACTTCTTTACAATTGCATTTTCTGCTGTAGGGGCTGCTGTAACAGCTAGTTGGAAGGAAAGTACATTTCAGCAATTTTGCCCTTCTTCCACGACATAGTAAAAAAATAATTTCTTAAGCAAGTTCGAAACGATCCAAGTAGACCTGCATGTTGACTGGTAGTAGATTTTATATAGGTTATTTTTTTTAATAGCTGTATTTTTAAGGCACTCCAAACAATTTATTTTTAATTTGTAAACTATTATTTGTGATTCTGGATGGACCACATTATGAATGTGGCAATAATCACACTTCTGGTATAGTCTGTTCATCCAGTGTAAGACAGGTAGGAACACAGGAAAACAGGGCACTAGAGCTTATTGATGTACAGCTGTCAAACCTTTTACTCATCTCAAGGTTTGGTGATTTCTGGACAAATGCACTATGGCTGAAATCCCATTGCAGAAGTAAAGCTTTCAAGGTGAAATAGTACTTCATTTTCATTATCATGAAAGACAAGGAAAAATGCCTGCTGTAGCAGAATGCCATAGCAATATGTTAAGACTGGCAATTTTGTGACATTGTTAAGTGTAAATAGGAAGGTGTTCATTGTTGGCTTTTCCCTTCCTCCTGATCCCCATTTGTTTTGTTTTTGACTCTGCACTCTTCCAGCAAACAGAAGTTATAAACAAGAAACGTTGCACCAAAAGATGTAGTTTTGAGACATTACTTGACATTACATTGCTGCCTCCTCTAGAAATAAAAGCCACCACTTAGTCTTAGATACTTCATGAAGAAAGAAAGAAAATGGTGAAATAATCTTATAGTTATATATTAATAATAGCAATATTTTTACATACTAAAGAACAAAATTGAAACATTTTCTCTGGTATAAATCAACTCTGTTCTGGAAGAACGCTGCCCTCTGTCCCTAATCCTATAAATGTGCCACCACATCGCTCCCAGCATTGCCTTACCAAACATGAAAAGAAGCAGCTGAATCTTCACTGTAGCAGTAAAGCTAGGGCTCTAGCTGCCAATACTCTACGTCCTTTACACTTCAGTTAGCAGGGTCCTCTGCTGAACAACTGTCTGGAGGGAGTACTGCCAGACAACACACATTTTATGACTGTACCTACCCACTGGGTTTCTGTACTGCTGCACTGGAACAAGGACGGGAGTGTGGAAAAAAAATCAATCAGTTCCAGTACTGCCCAGAACAAACTGACAATGTGGAGAATTACTTTTTTTTCCCAAATTCCTCAACAGAAAACTAGCATTATATATTATAGAAAGCTCCTCAAATTTTATTGACTGAAATCTTGAACAGGAGATCCACTACAGATGCAGAAAGCACATGCACTATGCAGGACGTTTTCTATCTGAACTCAAAACTCCTCAGAAGCCCATACTGGGTTATGTTAGGAGGAGACTAAAAATAAGGCAGAATTATTAATACAATTATTTTCTTACCTTTTCTCTGAAGCAAGAGGAAGGTCTTTTAAGCTATTGAAGAAGTTCATATATAACTGCTTTTTCTGAAAAAGAAGCAAACAGCTTCTAAAAAACTAAACAGACTTTAAATCTTTTATTTTCTTTGATATGACAAGAACTGGTCATAATTCAGTGCTTCTGTAACAAATTTCACCCATTTTTCTGGGTCATTTTAATCTGCCAAAACATTTTCTTTTACTGTTTTAGGTTTAGGCAGATGTACCCGTGTTTTCTGGTTGTTAAGAAGACAGGGTTCAGGCAACTGTTTTTGTATGTGCTCTCTGTGTTCGTAACTTTTTTGACCTATGTATTCAAGTATTTGTTATTCAGCTTATTAATGTCATTAATTTGGTCAAATTACGCTGGTTCTATTTCTTTGGTGAAGAAATGGCGCATCAAACACACCCTTGGCTAAAACTCATGCATTGTCATTCATGCCCACACACACAGAATTACATGCAATCACACAAAAAAAGTGAAGTCCTAATATTCAAAATCAAACATAAAAGCAATCAATAGCAAGTATTTAGCAACAGAGGAAAAGGTAACACACACAGACACGCACACCATGTACACCAGCAACAAGTATTTCCAGAGGCCCATGTAGGAGACAGAGCGATTTTAAGTCTAACAAGCTTCTCATCCATGTTAATACACCAGGTTAGAATTATAAACAAAGGTAACTAAGTAGCAGAATAGAGAGAACTCACTCTCAACCCACCATCCTTATCTGGACATAAGGAAGGAGAAACTTCCAGATATCCTAAGAGGAAAACAAGCAACATAACAAATGAGTACACACATAGACCACCAGACAATATGGATTTCCTAGCTCTCCACCATCACTGCAACAAAAAAATAAAGACATACATTGATGCATATTCTATTTTGGCTAGGCAACATATGAAGAAATACAAGAAAAGTGGAGAAAGCTATAAAAAAAAACTGTAGGCGTTGAAGAAAAAATTCTAATTACTTGAGAAGAAAATAAGATATGCCCATGGGGGGTCGAGGAGCGCGGAAGTCACTGGGAGTGCAGTCAGGAGGGTCAACTTCAAGCCCCATGGAAAGTGATCATAAATAAATTTATAACTCATCACGCCAAAACTCCCAACACAGCTTTATCAGAGTTTATATTCAAAACCTGGTCACTGAGTGAGGCCTGAAGAACAGCGAGAATTGAGATACCTAGCTAATGAAGTCCCTCAGCAAAATCACTGAACAGAAGGGAAGAGATTTATCCAGGATAAAATCAATGGATATCTTCCAGCTACTGAAAATATGACCATTAGGAACAGGGAGAGGCTCAATGAAAAGGAAAGCAGGTTTAGCCAAAGATCCTTCCCAGAGATGATGCCCCTGTTCAGATCCAATGGAAATGAGCCAGGGCCAAGCACTACATAAGGCAGGCGCAGCAAGGCTGCGCCAGTTGAGCTCAGGATAGCATAAAGGTCCACATTTCATTATGCAGTGAAAAGTTTATTTAGTAGTACAGAATCTGGCCTAGAGGATATCTGACCAGAAGCCACCCCAGCCATCTGTAGGTAAGGCAGAAGTGGCTTTCTTGACATTAACTTCCCTGCTTTCCCTGTCTGGCTGCAAGAAAGGGGTGTTTGCACTAACAAAACAGCCAGAAAGAGGTCTGTAGCGGAACTGTTACCACCCACCAAACCCCAGGATGGCTTAATGGTACAGAAAGCAGCACCCCTCTTCCCTCATCATAGCCCAACAACAGGAGTGGGGAACTCTGATCCTCCTTCCCCTTCCCTCCTCAGAGACTCACAGCACCTACAACAACCCTCCTTTACTACCTCATCTAATTTTATAACAAATTACTACTTTAAAGTACACTTAACAATCTACTGCCTGTTATTTCACAGAAAATGTTAGTAAATGTCACGACCTTCTAGATGGCGGTGACATGAGGCGCCATCTCCCACACGCTGCTGTGGGGAGCTGCCTGCAGCAGATCCTGTACCCACCACAGCCACATGACCTCAGCCTTCTCCTCAGCAGGCAGCTGCCTCTCACCACCGTTTCCCTTAGAAGAGGGTGACATTTTGGGAGTGTTAGGAACAGCGAGGCGCAGCACACCCTGCAGCCCCAGCTAGCTATTTCTCCACAGCACGAGAGCCGCCAGCCTCATGGCGGGCACTCATCGGCCCCTCAAAATGGCGCAGCCTCCACAGACCGCCCAGCAGCCGCCGGCACATGGCCTTGCCTCAGCTCCCTTCCCGGCAGCAACCGCCTGCGGGCCCGGCCCAGCCAGAGCCGGAGAGCTGGGTGGCAGGAAGACACAGACGGGCCTTGCACAGCGCCGCCGATCCTGAGGAGACCTCGGAGACACGCTTGGGTATCGTGGGGGCTGAGGACAGGAGTGAAAAACCATTTGATTGCAGTCTGCTTACTCGGGTTTCTTTAACTTACTTAAACCCATCAGTACAGGGTTTTATCTATTTTTATTTATTTTTGCATAATCGGGTGAGTTTGGCACCCCCCGATGTGAGAGGAAGAGGAGCAGCAGCAGGGATTGTGCTGCACCAGCCTCAGCCTAAAGAAATTCTGTTCCAAATAGCTCACAGAATCCTGGGAATGCATTAACAGTTTGAAACATTCGCTTTGGCAGCAGCAAAAATGCTGCCCCCATGCCCCTGACGTTGTATTTCTTAGCTGCAATCAACACTTCATGACACCAAAAATTTTTATTGCTACACAGGAAAAAGAAGAAAAAAGGAAGATGAATCTATATCATTGCCATCAAACACCGAGAGCCCTAGGATATCACTGCCCTGTATTATTAATGGCTGGAGATGAGCTGCTTGATGTTGCAATTAAACTGGGGACAGTGCTTCACTGTGAAACGCAAAACACTTACAATGGCAACAAACTGCATCTCCAAGACACAAGAAACAATTCTGTTCCTAGGAAAGTTTGTCTCTGACCTCTTGGATACACAGTAAAGGGTAAGCCTAAAACATCTGCTGCAAGATAGGCTTCAGAGAAATCTAATTAACACCATGTCCAGGAATTATGAGAGCAGATGTATCCTGGATAAAGTCACTGACAGGACATCACTTTGTTATGCCAACACAATTTTACCTTGGAAAGAAAAAGGTTTGGAAAAGTCTTCATTGAAAAAATAATGTAAGATTTAAATTACAAATTACGGCAAAGGAGAAAGAGAATCACACCTCATATTAAAAAAAAAAAAAAATTGACACAAGAAAAAAGCTGAGAGCAGGGGTTCCATCCTAACTTACACTGGACCTTGCAACTGTGAAGGTCAATAAATTAAAAATTGGCTGGAGATATCCTAGTGAACAGACTAGTGCAATGAGCTGACAGAGAGATTTTAGAGCCTGCTGATAGTGTTGGCTGTGATAAAACCCCAAAATAATGGCCTCAAAATACCGGGAGCAGGAATCAGTGTCTTTTCTGCTTGCATTCAGCAGCAAACTAAGCTGAAAAACTGCTTAGCATCTGCATGACCTCATTGCTAACACTGTTCACTGCAAGATCACTGCAATCTACATTCAAATGCTCTTGTCACCTAAACAAGAAGGAAGTCAACACTTCCTTTTTCCCTAAACACTGACATTTTACAGTTTTGCAGACCCCTTAAATAAAAACAAACTCGGACCTATTTTTGAGTGCAAGAGATTAATCTCTAATTGTTGCATTTATAGCATACCCTTTAAAGCGATACTCACTTTATTGGTTGGCATTGCCCAAATCTATTTAATTGCCTCCCCAAAGGACTGAACTTGCAGACAGAAAGGAACAAAAACTAACAAGTTCATCATATTTAGAATCACTTCTTGGCATGTGTGCTGCCTCTCTTCCCAATCACCTTTTGCTGATAGGCTTTCAAAATGCCTGAAAAGGTGCAATAGCACCCAGGTTTGCTGTGATATGTGTTTGAAAGATTAATGTTTCGATTAAAAGTACCTTGATGGAATGTTCTGATAGAAAATTGTTGATAAGCACGTGGCCCTTATTTTCTGTGAGACGGTATACATAGAGGAGAAAAGAAGAGAATGAAGATGCTAAATTCAGGCATTGCTCAGATGTGTCATGGTTAAATGGTAGGTGGCAGCACAAAACAAGCTGGCAGGCTCAGACTTCATGTTCATTTTAGTGCCAGCATAGACAACAGTTCCCCTTGATCAGAGTTCATAGGTTCCCATAAATAACAAGTGATTTCATTGTACTGTCCACTAAATATTTCACTTGTGACAGGTCATGTTTCAGGAATGAAAACAGATATGACACAGATCTCAAGTAACATGCTCATTCATTTTGACTTACAATTAAAAAATTGTCACCTCTGTTATTAAGTGGTTCCGAGGAGATAGATTTTTTTTCTTTTTTTTCCAGTAGAGGCCTGCACTAGAACAATCTTTTGATCACATATTTATGGAGTAACTGGTGTCTAGTGAGTAGGGAGGAAGCTGGCAATGAGACTTCCTGAATTTTACTTTTAAGCTCAGCCATTGATCTCTATGTTGCTTTTGGCAAGCCACTTTTTTGTGCTAGAGTTGATCTAAGCATAAAATACTGTAAATAATGCAGGTGTGCAGAAGTCTATTTAATCTCTGTACATCATTTTGCAGGATTTAAACAAAACAGATGCCCAAACGCTACTGTAATAGGAGAGATATAAAATCCCAACTGGACAAGAAAACCCGGTGTTGTTTTTATTGAGGTTTCAAGGGTCGATCCCAAAACAAGCAATTTTCAATTATCATTCACAT
>VZTM01033491.1:0-13296 GCA_013400555.1 Jacana jacana | reverse complement strand
TCCAAGTGTTGTACCTTCAATGTGCTCCTTAATGAAGGTGAATTGACTGAATTACATAAATATTTTTATCCTCATGTGTGCTCTTTGTGGTTGTCTAAGATAGAGTCAACATCTGCACAGAGAAAAGTGTCACAGCTGCAGAAAAACTGCTTTATCTATGTAATATTCTATCTAATCTAATATTTAAAAGCTTGTGGAACATTTTGAAAGCTTTTCATTCCAAAATTAGAAATAATCCAAATATTTCTCTGGAAAAAAAATTGTTTATGATTTTCTACCTTTTTCATGTATACGCAAAATGAATACCCCTTTCAGCAGCATAACACTATGTTTCAATTATAGTGTATTAAGTTTGGCATTTCATAGTTTTTGTGCTATGGGAAATAGTGAGCAACAATTCCAGTTTCTTTTATCCATAACTTCTATTATTCCAGAGACCTCTATTTTATTCACTCTTTTACTGTTTCCTTTACAAAACCGAAGAGCACCAAACTCCTTCATTGCCCTACAGACACTAACTGGTAGTTTCTCCCCAGAGTTCAGGTGACTCTACAGGCTTTGTAACCAGCATTACATACATTATCTTCACTGCAATCACAAAGCTTCTATATATTTGCATCCTTGATAACAAAATCCCCTGCTAATATGGCTTGCTTATTGGACAGGTTATAGCTACAATAAGGTATTTCTGACACTGGAATCTTTGGGAGACAGAAAGGAAACAGTAGTAGAGAAAATCTCTCAGCCATGACATCATTTCCATTGGTTTGGTTTTTTCTTTCATTTTTTACTGACATGGTCTGTTTACCTGAAGGTAAGACTACCCTAAAACTTGTCTCTACAGCTTGTATAGCACCTTGATTTTGTCCATGTTACCCTGTCTGGTCTTAAGAGAAAAATAACATGTAAATAAGTAACAGAGCTGTTTTCCTATAGATGTTTTTTAAAAATAGAGTTGTTGCAAATGCTTAGAAAAATAGTGTTTGCAACGATATTCGTTGTCTCCTCTCTCAAAGGTATTGTGTGAGATGTGTCCCTTAAATTCAAGTCAATGCAGATCAAGGTTAGATTGTGAAAAGAAATTGCTAATTAAAATATGTAGATTCCACGAACGACCAGTTTGTTCTGTGGGCACAAAACATAATGTTTGCATGGAGATGACTGCACTCTTATTTTCATTGACTTTTCTCCTGCTGTCTTCCATCCTTTCCCCTTCCCCCACTCCACAGTAGTGGCTGAAATAATAAATTAAAAGCTTAAGGTCTGGGGTAAAAGACTTTATTTCATTTCAAAATATAGTCACTTTACAAAACAAACCCAAAACAATAAGATATAGTAAGATTGTAAATCCTTAAAACAAAATAAAAAAAGTTTTACAACTCCCATACAGTTCCACACAGCAATTTTTTTCTCTTTTTACTCAAAAGTGGTCCGTTCCACAAGATCTATAATGACCAGGCCAGTACTGTACTTTGTAGGAATATAATCACCCACCATGTGAGTCAGGATTATCTCATTGTGGAGCATTGTCTCATGTTTAGATGAGACAGAGAGCACTGAAATAATTCCCACTTACAGCATGTGCTGCCAGTATCTCTAAAACAATTTCTATCAACTTCATCACTTCAGAATAGAGCTGACATTCAGTTTGACTGAATAAACAGAGATATTTCTGAACGGACTTCAATGCTCTTTCTGTAACATGACAGTTAGTTGAAGCAGATGAAGCTATGTAATCAGTTGATTGCAGCTGAAATTTGAACTATAGACCAAAACATGTTATGAACATATACCAAAACATGTTATGAACATATATTGCTCTTATATTTGGTGGTGCTGTGAATGTTTCTCAATATTTTCAATCAAATTACAACCTTTCTTTCAAGATCTGGATTGAATATTAGGCACTATAAAATCAATCATGTTGAAAGAAGTCCGTCTAATGGATGTCTTTACTGAACTTGAATGGCTTGAATTTGTGTTATAACCTGTCCCTGAAATATTAACATCTTTTTCCCATTTTGGCCCACTTTTATCACATAAAAGGTGCAAGCTTTCATCTGAGTCATCTGATTGATGAAGCAGCATTTACATAAAAGACTGTATTTCTGATGGTGAAATTTGCCCTTAAAAAATTGTTATATAAATAATTCAAAAAGTTAAACTGTTCCATTTGAACAGTCATGTCATCAGTTAAAGGGACCATTTCAGTCTTTTGCTGTTACAAAAAATGTTTATTGTCCTTTTTGCAAGATAATTCTCTGAAACTGAAACAAGCCTTCTTAGAACAAAAAATTCAACTTATTGGAGATAAGACACAGGTGCTTGTTGACTTACTATTTACATTCTTTGTGTCTTGGAATATAATAGATTCTTCCATGTTAATTTTTCATTTTATGAATATTTAAGTTTTTTTAGAAAAGTATTACTTCTAAAATAGCAATATAATAATGTCTATGCTAAACTTTAATATGTGTTATTACATTCAGTTTGCTAAATCCCTACACTACTTGTGACTTTTTCATTGTTTATGAATGCTGTTGATCCACAGCTCTAAAATTGTTACTACACTTTTAATTGTTAGCACTGATACCTCTGGCTTATTGTACACTCTTTATGAATTCTTCAAGTTCCGCATCATCATCTACTTAACACTGACATAAAATGCTGTTGCTGATGCCTTTGAAGTCCTTCAAATTTTTTTTCAGAATTAAATCTGCAATTTTAAGATCCAATTTTTCTGTGATATCTTTTTACAAAACTCTCCTGAATTTGTCATTTTTCCAGCCCTTTGAAATAACAGGATCAAATTCTGCCAGCAAGTCAAGTTATTGAATAAAGTGACTGTCATCCTCTGGGCTTAACAATCTGTCTTCAGCCCATTTGGCTTAGTGGCATCACAGAGGAGTCCCTGTCTGGCAAGGGAATATATGTTACTGTTTTCATTAGGACTCTTATGTTTGTTCTTTCTTCTAAGAATGTTGAAAACATTTTTTGTCTCAAACATCTCCGAAGCTGTTTTGAAGAACAGGAACAACTTGTGATGACAATAGCAAGCTCTACATTAAATTTGTTTGAAGACCTTTTTTTAAATATAAGGCAGGACACTAAGTCATTCCCAGGCAGCCTGACACAGCTGTGATCACTGAGTTGCCATGAGAGATGGGCAGTCTGATAGGCAAATCATCACTAAGAAGCCTAGTGCTCCTCTTGCCCTGTGCTTAAAACACCTCATCCCTTGGAATTCACAATTTTTTTCTTTCTCTTCCTGCATATAGTCAAATGTGCCTGAGAACAGTTTTGGAAATGTGTAGGCTTTCTATTTAGTTCAAGAATCTAAAATCCAGGATAGCGACAGCCCATGCTCAGTAAGGGTTCCCTGGAAGAAAACCCAGAGTGAAAAGAAAATTCAAGTAAGGTTACCAAAATAAGCTGTGCAGGCTGAAACAGTCAGAAAGTAATACAGTTGTGTCAAGAGACCTCTTTTCTATTCTTCCTGCACTGAGCTTCCATGAATGGTTTTATGAGGTGTGTTATCTGAAGAGAAAACAAAAGTTAATCTTGAATCCTCCCCTGCAACATGGGTGGGTGCTATGTTGTTCTTAATGGTTTGTTTTTCATGGCTAATACATTATCAAAAGGATTGTCTTGCATCAGATAAGTTTTATGATCAAAGAATTCGCTCAGCTTCCTCCTGGCTGCCCATCGTGTTCCAGGATTTTTCAGTAGAGTCCAGCCAAATGCTACTGGTTTTCATCCTGTCCCCTCTCTCCCTAATCTTGATGCAAAAATCAATGTAGGGCTTAAAGAAAAAATATCAATGTTCTGCCATGCAGCTGGGTTCCACATTCTCTATATCGATGACAAACAGAAAAGTCACTGAACTGGGGACTCAGTTTCAAGTATTTCTGTAGATGGGAATAAATTACATTAACAGCCTATAATTTATTCCTTGCACCTACACTCTCCAGCCCTCTAAATGCTGGTCTCATCCATGTATCATCTGTGGATTTTCTGTAGGCTGGTGCCTGTTAGGAGAAAATATATTGTGCTGGCTCCAACAGGCTGACTGACTGCTGCAGCTCCAGATCCTGCCAGGACTGCGACTGAGCATATATTCCCAATAGGTACATGCACACAGAGCACATACACAAATGTACACGTCTGTCCATACAGATCAACAGAGACAGACACACACTCAGATGAGCAGAGGCAGCACCAGTGACTTCATCCTGCTCCCCTGTCTGGCTGAGCAAGGTGAAGCTGCATGGTAAGACTATAAATACACACAGGTACAACAGGAATCCCTCCAGCAGCCAAGCTCAGACACTCAGAGTGCACAGCAGCTGCCCCTGGATCCCAGCCTCCCCAGCTGCTGTGAAATGCACATGGAAGCCTCAAGGCCGCCACCCCACTCCACTTCCTGGTACACACCCCTCACTCCCAGTTACATTTACAGTCACACACAGTTCCACCCAGAGTTGACCGGGACTCCCCTAGTTCCTCCATAGTCTTACCCAAGAGATGTCCCCATAGCCTCACCCTTAGAGACACCCCCAACACCACCCTCCCTGGGTCCTCAACCACTTCACTCCTCGGTGAGTCTGGCTTGATCTTCATTAGCGCTCACTTGCATGCCTGCATTTACTCCAATCACTGGCACACAGGCCTCTGGTCCCTGGTCGCAGTCCTGTGGCTGGCATTGCTTTCACTCATTCAGGTGTCTCCAGTCACTGTCATGCAGGCACGTGGTCTCCTTGATTCATGGGCTGACTCCAGTTGCTGGCACCAAGACCCTCATAGACACAGAATAGAGAGAGTGAGAGATCCTCACCCCGGAAAGACAGAGGAATTTAATTTGAATATAGGATAGATGGTGTGCTGGACACATGCACCAATCAGCCAACTATTTAGATATCATTATTTGGATATCACAACTATTTTGGATTGTCACTACAAAGTGGCATCCACTTTTATCTCCTTAACCTTATCTTCCCACACTTGTTCGTAAATCCATCCCTTTCCCTGACCTGATGGACCTAAATCCATCCCTTTCCCTGACATTGGTCCTTCCCCTAAGTAACCCATAAATCTTGTGTAGTCCCCAAATGCCCTGGTTTCCAGCTGGTCAACTCCCAACATATACTGGTACCTGGAGTTGCTTCTGCCCAGATACAGGACTTTACAATTCCCTTTGTGGGGTGGCATGAGGATCCTGTTTGTCCATTTCTTCAGCCTGCTCCCAGCTTTCTGCTCCAGATATGAATTCAGAGAAGTTACTCTTATGATGAGATTAACTGCTTGATAGCCCACTGTTGTGGTTTTGACCAATCAGACAGATGAAGACCCCTCCCCCCCCTCCCCTAAGGAGAAGAGAGGAGAGGAAGGGATCAAGAGATTCAGGAGTTTAGATAAAAACTAAACTACTTTAATGAAATATCAATAACAATAATATAATAAACAATAAAAAGAAAAATTAAAAAGTATAAAAGAAAGGATAAAGGAAAAAGTATACAGTCTATACAAAACCGTATCAGGCTCCCAGGATGACGATCACGTCACCAGCAGCACCAGTAAACGTCCCAGGCTGGACTCGGTGACCGGCAGGAGCTGGATTCCGGATCAGGATCAAAGGCAGACGAACAGACAGGGTCCTCCTCAGACGTCGGCCATTGAAGGAAGAAAAACTAACAACCCCTTGATCCCTCAGCTCTTTTTTTACTGAGCATGATGCGGATGGGATGGAATACCCCAATTGGCCAGTTTTGGGTCACCTGACAAAATTACCTGCCCTTGGTTGTTCTAGCAATAAGTATAAGCAAGGGCCTCTCTGCATACCATCCCTTGGTATAATCAGGTCTTATCACTGTGAGACGAAACACTCTCTGAACAATGTGCTGTTAATTTCAGACTTTAGTTAGTTAGAAGAGGCCCAGCTAAAAAAGTAAAACTACTGAACAGAAATTTGGTTTGTTTTACCTCAAACCAGGACACCCACTATGCAAACATTTTTTGTGATGAGAAGTCAGTCTGAAATGTCTTGGAACAGGTCAGAGCTTGAAAATGGGAGCAGAAAGGAAAATGTTCAAGACCAATGAGAATAAGGGGTAGAAATAAATTTTTAAGTCAAGTCTGTTCAGTCACATCCGTAAGATCTGTGGGTTCTGAAATAGAGATCAAGTTAAATCTTTCCTCCTTGTCCTCCTCTGCTTCCTGATTTGCCTAAGAATTACAAACAGACAATGCATGCATGAGTTAACTTAATGGGGGAAGGTATGTAGATACACTTAACAGTGTAACATTAGACTCCTAAACACATTGTTATACCTGGATTTTAGGTCATTAGGAAGCAATAGGACCTGAATTAATAGAGTACTCTCAGGAATTTAGGTACCTAGCGATACAAGCAAACACCATCCTCCACCCCTTAAAAAAGAAGCCCCAAAATCCCACACAAACCTTAAAGAAAGTGTGTAATGAGATTAAAAATAAACAATACTACTTAAATGGTCTGCCTATCAAGTAATCACCAGAATCCACGATAGTTAAGTATGATTTCCAGAAAGGTACTATGGGTGATTGAAGAAAGGTTTTAATTTAGGCACAGAGATCCTTAAAAATGATATAAAAGGACTTTGCTGCAAGATAACTCATCAGAAATGTAAGCACATTCAATGCCAGGTGTGGATCTTAAAAGTTCTCTTAGGGACACTAATTTTCCCTACTGACTGTATATGCAGTGTATATACTTCACTTTCTTTAAATTATTTCCCTGGGTCATGGAATCATAGCATCATAGAATTGTTCAGGTTAGAAGGGGCCTTAAGGATTATCAAGTTCCAAGTTCCCTGACATGGGGGGGAACACCTCCCACTAGACCAGGGTGCTCAAAGCTCCATCCAGCCCCACTTCCAGGGATGAAGCATCTACTAACCCTCTGAGCAATGTGGTTTTATATTTATATATATAGCAATGTGATGGCAATCTCTGGTCCAGTTGTATATTTCCATTTTTATAAGCTTATGGGTATTTAAAGTGATTTTTTGAGCTCTATTTTACATTCTTTCTTTTGTAAATGCTATTACACTGATGAAAATAATTATACTTGAAGATACCTTTAGAAATCTGCCTCTAGTTGTATAAATCACTTTGAATAACACAATTCTGTCTAGATCACCAAGGTACCATAAAACATTTTGGCAGAGGTCTTCATAACAGTCTAAACAAGTCAGTCAAAGTTGAGTGTCTGAAAAAATCCTAGCAGTTTTTACATGTTAAAGCTTAAGTTCGTATTTCATTTATCTACTTCTGTGGTGTCTCCTTATCTGACCCTATTGCCATTACATTGTTTACAAATTCTGATACCATTCTACAAGTGCATTTTTATCTATGTACAACTTGTGAAAGCAAGATGGAAACATAAATGCGTTTTGGTTTATTTTTCCTTAAAAGCGAGTGTTCCCTCTGGGAGTTACAAACAAGCATTGAAGTGCTGCTGTATCCCTGTATTTGCAGAGTAAGTTACTCTGTCTGGAAGCCAAGTGCTCTGAAGTAAATGATGTTCTTTAGAAAAGAGCAGGAAAGGAAAAAAAAAGGTGAGATTCTTCTATAGTGACCTTAAAGAAAAATATTGGGGTTTTTAAGTATAAACCTTCTTGGTAACATCAAAAATATGGAAGTTTAAGTGCCATCCTACAGTTTCTATTTTTTGATAAGCAAGACTTTTGGCAGTGTTGTTTGAGTGACAGAACACTAAGGCTTTGGTTTGGACCCCTGCTTTTCTCTACAACTTCAATCTGTGCACACCGTAAGAATTTTTTCCATGTTTGTAGCAGTAGTCCTGGGATTGATGCCACGACCCATTATTATAGCAGAGAACATTTGATACTGAAGATTCCCAGAACTCCTATCAGCCTTCTATGGTATATCTGCTCTCTTGACATTTAATGTCCCTTAAACCTAATGTAATCTGATAACTTTAACACGTCCTGTGCTTTTTTGAGGAATAAAGAATTTTGTTATCTCTGCTTCTCCTTTAAGATGGTCACTATCTACAGTCACAGTGCTTGATTTAGCCACCCCCTTTGTAATTAAATATAGCTGTGTAAAAAGCAGAAATGAAGGATCAGTATAATGTCATACACAGGCAAATACATCCTGCTGGAAAAGGAAAATATGGAAATATGCTTCTCTGAATATTGCATCTGACTCCTTCCCTGCTCATGGCTCAGGGCACATTGCTTCAGGAGCAGATATAGATCAGACCCTATATTCCATCTGATCTGTAATTCTTTCTGCCTTGGTGGCAAACACCAGATGTTTCTGAGAAGATGTTAAAGCAGGCTACCCACAGAGACTGTTTCTTTCTAATCTTAGATTCCAAGTGCTTGTTTTTTGCTCTGAAACGGAACGAACTGTCACTTGGGCATCCCAGTATCTGGCTTTTCCACACCTTTCAGCAGCCTTGGGGGCTTTGAACAGCTGACTGTCCCAAAAAGATGCCAGACAGCAGCTTGGGCCTTGGCTAGTAATGAGACACTCATGTATCAAGGCTGTTAAAAGTACAGTTAGTCTTGCAAGAAGTGTGATAGTAAGATTAGTTTGGCCAAACTAAAAAGAAGATAAAAGGAATGTAGATTTGCTACTGTCAGAAATTATAATTGCAATAATTAAGACCATTGTATGTAAGTTCAAAATGATGAGCCTCTGTAATGCTGGTCCTTCTAAGTACATCTCAAATGCTGTAAAACAGAAGTAGGGTAGGTATCATCTGTACCATTTTTTCAGACAAGAGAAATCTCAAGAAAAATTCTGCAGTGTACCTAGACATGCCAACCCCCAAAGGGAAAAAAATACAGAGTTCCTTGTTGTTGCTTTGTTTGATCTGCAATCTGCAGCTATAGAATTGTATATCTGCAGAAAAATATGTTATAAAATATAATGCCTAACTGGCTTTTGAAAAACTTCATGTTCATACTCACCTCTATTCCTGGGAAGGTAATGGAAAAACTTATCCTTGGTGTTGTCTCTAGGCATATCAAGGATAAGAAGGTCATAAGAGGCAGTCAACATGGCTTCACCAAGGGGAAATCATGCTTAACCAGACTGATTGCCTTTTATGAAGACGTAACCAGGTGGATAGATGATGGTAAAGCAGTGGATGTGGTGTACCTTGACTTCAGTAAAGCATTTGACACCGTCTTCCACAGCATCCTTATAGCTAAACTGAGGAAGTGTGGTCTGGATGATAGGGTAGTAAGGTGGATTGTGAACTGGCTGAAGGATAGAAGCCAGAGAGTGGCGGTCAATGGGACAGAATCTACTTGGAGGCCTGTATCTAGTGGAGTCCCTCAGGGATCAGTACTGGGACCAGTACTGTTCAATATATTCATCAATGACTTGGATGAGGGAATAGAGTGTACTATCAGCAAGTTTGCTGATGACACCAAACTGGGAGGAGTGGCTGACACGCCAGAAGGCCGTGCTGCCATTCAGCAGGACCTGGACAGGCTGGAGAGTTGGGCGGGGAGAAATTTAATGAAATATAACAAGGACAAGTGTAGAGTCTTGCATCTGTGCAAGAACAACCCCAGGTACCAGTATAGGTTGGGAAATGACCTGTTGGAGAGCAGCGTAGGGGAAAGGGACCTGGGGATCCTGGTGGACAGCAGGATGACCATGAGCCAGCACTGTGCCCTCATGGCCAAGAAGGCCAATGGCATCCTGGGGTGTATTAGAAGGGGGGTGGTTAGTAGGTCGCGAGAGGTTCTCCTCCCCCTCTACTCTACCCTGGTGAGACCCCATCTGGAATATTGTGTCCAGTTCTGGGCCCCTCAGTTCAAGAAGGACAGGGAACTGCTTGAGAGAGTCCAGGGCAGGGCTACCAAGATGATGAAGGAAGTGGAGCATCTCCCATATGAGGAAAGGCTGAGGGAGTTGGGTCTCTTTAGCTTGGAGAAGAGGAGACTGAGGGGTGACCTTATTAACATTTATAAATATGTAAAGGGTGAGTGTCAGGAGGATGGAGCCAGGCTCTTCTCAGTGACATCCAAGCTGGAACATAGGAGATTCCAGTTAAATATGAGGAAAAATTTCTTCACAGTGAGAGTGACTGAACACTGGAACAGGCTGCCCAGCGATGTTGTGGAGTCTCCTTCTCTGGAGACATTCAAAACTCACCTGGATGCGTTCCTGAGTGATCTGATCTAGGTGTTCCTGCTCCGGCAGGGGGATTGGACTAGATGATCTTTCAAGGTCCCTTCCAATCCCTGATATTCTGTAATTCTGTAATTCTGCTAACATATTCTGGAGCAAAGACTCAGAATAATTGCATAGACATTATTATTAATAATAAAGGAATCTCTTGTCAAGTGGTTATTTTAAGAGTGGATAAAGGAAGGAAAAGGTGTATTTTTCTGATATAAAATAGTGTTCCAGATCCAATGTAGTTAGAGCTGACCAAGATGAAGACAAAGAATATTGTATCCATTGAAATGATCTTGATTATATATTTAAATTTTTTGTGACTCATGCCTAGTAACGTTTTCTGTGTTTGTAATAATACACCATGACAGAGATCATGCTGTATAGGATGATCCAATCTAATTGTTTGCTTCTGCTCTTGAACCAACAGTTAGAGGCAGTTTGGACACCATTTTAACATCCTTACTACATTCTACATTGCACTAAGAACAAAGTAATGTGTCAGTGTTGCACAGTGTAATATTGAGGTACTGATTACTATAAATAAATAAGTAATGTATAAATGAAGTAAATAAGAACAATTGAGTGGCAGGCTCAAGAAAAAGGCTTAAACCACAGTTATTCTTCAATCCAAATCCTGGCAATATTGTATTCTTAACTCCACAGATAGTATACCAAATTAATATATACTGAAATCTCTCTCACCACCATTCTTTAGGTGTTGACAATTAAATGCATGTTTAGACAAAAACACACAAATGTTTCTTTCAGCATTAATTGACAAAGAAGTTTTAAAGAAGTTTAGGCATAATTTTCTTATATTAATATTCTTCAGGAAAGCATACCAGTTACTAAATTGCAGCGTTTTTTATTCTAACATGCCAGTATAGAATGAGGAGTGCAATAATCATTTTGGTTAGGCTTTGAGAGTTCAGCATGACCCTGTGTGTCACTGAATTCATTTCACTAACTCGTCACAAACAGCAATGACACCCAAGTCACCTATTGTACCACCTTCATCCAATATAAATAGCATGGTGAATTTAAACAGGTAGGTTTGCTTCTTCCAATGCATTAGAAAATCAAGTTATTATTGGCCCTTTTGTGAGTTTTGAGAATCTTTACAGTTCATCACTCATATACACTTAGAACATTATTATTTAATCATGGCTACTTTATATGTACCTGAGAAGAGGCTGTATTACTTGGTTTCTAGAAGTAGTTATGTCATAAGACAGTATTTCTTTATGTCTCACCAGTTTAGGGATTATAGCAAAAAGCTTACTGAGAAATAAATGTGAATACAGCAAAACTGATTAGCAGAAAAAGTGTTTCTGTTTTCCTTCAGCAAGACGACTTTTTTCTCACATGCTTAAAAAAAATCATCTTTATATTGCATTTTCTTTTGAGCTTCATGAAAATTGCATTTATAGAAAAATAAATAAAAGTAATGCAACTAACATTAATGAGTCATGGCATGTCAACAAACGCAGTTACATGTTTGCAAACTATTCTTGCTTCTGCTCTCTAGTCCTTTCTGTCTAAAGGCAGAGGTTCAGTTTGGAAGGGTAGACTGTTCTTGCTAGTATACACAAATTACAGTTTCCAATCTACAGCTGGCCTGGTCTGTCTTTATCTTTACCTTTGCTTTGTGAATATCAAAAGGAGGTACTAAGAATTTTCAGGATGTGCTAGTGATGTAGGTCACTTAATCTTTTTGTATTCCTTGCATATGATTTTCCAAAGGTTTGTAGCTTTAGGCTCTTACTGATCCTACCTCAAATTCTTTGAAATAATTTAGCCCAAAACTGAGACTTTCAATTTTTCCTTCTCCAGCATGTTCATTTGCACTTTACAGAGACAGAATGCTGGGAGGGATGCTGTCTTATCAGACAGGCACAATGTTTTTCTTTTTATTCATCAATGCTGCGTTTTCTTTAGGTAAGAAAAGATAACAGCAATGAGTACTAATTTTTTGTGTGCCTCTGGGGCTGCATTGGACTGCTGAAAACATGAGATAAGATCACTGGCTTCATTGGGAGACTACATTTACTTTAGATATATGTAGAAGAGGCTCAGGAGAGAGGAAANTTTTTGTTTGTTTGTTTGCTTTGGTTCATTTGTTTGTTTGTTTGTTTAGACTGTTAAAAGGTGTGGGATGTATAACAGCTTCAGTGTCATTACTATACCAATGTCTTTGAGGTGAGTGGACTTTTTGTCTGTACCTGGAAACACCACCTAGAGGATAATTTACCTTATGTATTTCACCTGGTAACAGTCTCTAATTAATGCCCTATCCATGCCCTACCCCCAACCTACAACTCACTCAAAAATACATTTTCTCCATGCATGAATGCTTTCACCAGGCTTTTGGTTTCACTCAACTCTATTGAGAAGTTAGCTATCACAAAATAATTTAATACCCCTTTGTGTGCTATTCTTTCCACCTACTAATTTATGGTTTTTTCTCATGCATGTCTGCATTCTTGGAACTATCCTTTGGAGACAGCTTCCTGCTTTGAATGAAGAAGAGACTTTGGTTTGCCCTTGTTTTCACTGTGTGTGTGTGTGTTTGTGTGTGTGAAGTAAGCCCCTCACTTGAGAGGTTTCACATGCCTTTATCAAGGACATCTGACATATAGCGAAAATATAATTTAGTATTTATATTTTTTTCTGACATACTTAACCATATTAGTCAGCATTAGTTTTTATGTACTAAGTGTTCAGAACATTCTTTTTTTCTGAGCTAGAATAAGTTTAGAACAGACACCTAATTTATAATTATATCACAACATTTCTCTAGCTCTGCACCCAGTTACATGAGGATGTTTAACCCTTTTACCCCAATTATATTATTTTTTAAACTTTGGCAGACTTGGTTGTTTGTCAATTTTATTCATATACTATACTATAAGAATGCTTAATTTTTCTCTCACTTTCTAATCCTCAGTTCTTTTTCCAAATCCTTTAGTTACACAAAGCATTCTGGTTGTCTACATTAATTTAGATTTTTGAGGGAGATGGTTCTTCTACATTCTTCTGACAGTACTGGGCTACAGGGTGACTGAACCTCAATTTATGTGCCCACATTAA
>VZTM01033487.1:3236-14433 GCA_013400555.1 Jacana jacana | reverse complement strand
AATCTTAGTCCAATAAGTACAAAATTTATTTATGCTGGGCAGTAAGATTGGCTGTGAAAACCACCCGAGTCCGTGTCCTCCTCTTTGCATTCACAATCAACAGAAGCCTCTGCACAGCTACCCAGGGGAGGTATAGAAATCCCTTCTTCTTCACTTATCAATGCTGTTGTGTTACCTTGCAAAGGAAATATGCCTGAGCTTTTGGCATGTACTAGCCCATTGGGCTGGGCTGAGAGGCCAGCTAACACTAAATTTAGGGTTGCAAAATTCTTAGAGTGCTTTGTGTCCAAGGCATGCTGCATATTTAGAACAGAGTTACCAATGCTGCAGTGGGTATTTCATTCAAGAAAAGGGGAAGGATTGATTGCAATATTCCTCTAAGCAACATTGATCTAGGATGTATAAGAATGCTTCTTTGCTAAGGAGTTAAAAATGCAGCAGCCTCCATGGACACAAGAGAAATAACAGAAGGTGTCAGTGATGAGCTGCTAACACAAAGGGTGAAAACCCAGTTCTCCTAACCCCAGGGATCTGGGCTGGTGGTGGGGAGGAAAGGATAATCTTGTCATATTTTCAGTGTGAAAATCAGGTGAAAGGCATAAAATCTGGAAATGTATTAATAGAAACAATTATGATAATGAATCGGTACGAGAAAGAAAATGTCACCGTTCTTTTCAAAGCACTAGTAGTGAGCTCAGTTTTATTTATTTTGCTAAAAAATAGTCTGCGAATAGAACTTTGATGGAACGGAAAACATAACTTTTTGTCAGGCACATCAAAATAGGTCCTTTCAACATTTTTCCTAGTTTTTTTTAACTGAAAATGCTTTTCATATAGGAGATTCATCTGGATAGATTTATTCCTGCTAAAAGTTTTGTTTCCAAAGAAAGCAGCATTTCTTTTGAAAGGGAAATATGTTTGGTTAATAGAATTTCCAGCTGTCTTTAAAACACTGAAAAGCTTAAGGAGATGAGCATCACAGCAGTGTTGTTAGAGGTGAGATGCAAAGCTGAAGGTAATGTGCATAAAAGGGTTATCGTGTCTGGTCTGTCGCAACTACTTATGCTGAGTCCCCTGAGACGTGCTGTGAATTCATCTTCAGAAAAATGTTGAAATGCCAGAAAAATTGCACAGTACATGCTATGCTCTGAGTTCCTGGGCTTAAGCTCTCTTGACTTTGCAGGACACATTAATTTCCAACAAACCACTTCTGAATTCTTCACATTTGTAATTTGGTGTGAAGAAAAGCCTCTAAAGAACAACAAATGCAATATGCCTGCTTGCTTCCTCCCTATTCCAAAGGCTGCTGAAACTAATGAGAGGTTTTCTGTTGACTTCTGGAGCTGACTGGCCCATGGAGGGGTGGCATACTTACAAATGGTGCAGTTAGATAGACTGGCAGAAGAAAACCACATTCGCTAGAGGTATGCAAGATGGGAGGTAACTTCAGTGCACAACTGAATTATGAGGCGGCAATAGAGAGGTCTTGCTGATTTATAAATTGTAAATCTATGCACTTTGCTGTAGGGACCCAGTCTTCTGCTGCCTATTAACTTACATCATTCGCTTTGCAAATAAGCAGGCAGACATGTAAGTTATTTTGGGCATGCTGCTATCCTATTTGCATAGCAAATAGAACCTGAGATGTGCATGAAAAATTCCCTGGACAACTGTATGCAAGTTTTTTAAAACTTTGGTTCTACCTTGAGACATGCAGGTGGCTGAGTGTCGTCTCAAGGAGCAGATGAGATTTACAACATTCATTTTAGAGATGTTTGCTCAGAAAATAATATCCTAAGGTTGTTTGGAGCTTGCAAATCACTTCTTCACCTTAAAGAATTTATGACAGAAAATGTGTATGAGTTCAGCGTAAATTTGGGGAAGTACTTCATGTCCAACACTGTAGAAATTTTACTCCTCTTTCCACAGAGGCTGCACAGCTCTCTGGTTGCAAAGATTCATTTCTTTAGTGTCCTGTATTCTTCTGGTTTTACACTTTTTAGATGACCATGCTTCGTGAACAAATGCAATCTGGAGGGAAGGAGGTGCTGTCCTTTCCATGAGAACATTTGAAGAGGTGTTCATCCAGGTTCTCAGTTCACTTAGTGACTCCTCACCTCCTTGCCAAGGCCCCTTATTGCATTCTGACTGTCTAATGCCTTTGCCATGGTTGCAGATGGACAGAAGGTCTCAGATTTCCAGGGTGTGGACCACATCCTAAGGAGGAGGAACCCCACTTTGATGCGCTCTGAGCTGGACTGTCTTTTCTCCTGCTGTCAACCAATTACTGCCCTTATGGCAACTCATACACGTACTCAACTGGGAAAGAAATACTGGGAAAATATTTATTCTTCAGGTATCTTAAAGCAAAATTGCCCACCTGAAAACATACAGAACAAGCCAGTGGTTCAGAATGAGGTATCCCTGGAAGATCATAGACTTTCTTTTGGCAACCTGTGCTGATGTATGGCAACCCGCCCCTGGAAGAAGCTTCAGCCTTCAGCCACAGGGAAGCCAAATGCTATTCCTGGAGCCAGGCTGAGTCTGGTAAAAATCCACGTGATTCCTAGTAAATGGATCTTGCTTGCTTATCTTGCTTACTGCAGACAAAAGGACAACAGTGCCAGAAATGGGTACAGAACTTGGAAAAAGATAAAACATATTTCTGTGTCACCTTCTTTTCCAAATATCAACTGGGATTATTCTCTTTATTCTTCTGCTGTGAAATGAGGCCCATACTGCCTTCTTTTAGTGATTCTACTACTTAATACAATATCTCACTGTCAGCAAATTTTCAATAAGACTGCCTAAATTTTCCTTGGCTCAGCTTGGTTTTAATAACCTTCTCTGTCAATTCCCTCTCCAACAGTTAGGTCTACACTTCCTGTTTTTTCTAATCTTTTCTTAGAAATGCTTAGAATCATAATAATATTCCTTTGAACCTTTTTTTTTTCCTCCTCCCCACCCCCCTTCCCCATTTAAGTATATTTACTGCCTGGAAATCTTATCTAGGGAAAGTTTGAGGATGTGGGACATTTTCCCAGAATTCCTAGTTGTTCCAGATATATTCATGTGCACAAATGGTCCAGACCAACCTGTTTCACAATTACGTCACAATTTTATCTATTTGTGGATCTCACTTTAAAATTTAGGTGTTCCATTCCACCAGGCATAATCTCCCATATATAGTCTGCCACTGCATTGAACCTCCTACTTGAGTAAGCAGTCCAGCTCAGATACAGCAGAATTTCTTGGCTGTGGGGTGGACCTCAAGTGTAAGCATCAGAGGTCGTTAAGGCAGGGCTCTAGAAGAAGCCATTCTGTTGGCAACAGGAAAACCATTTGTAGGGAGGTAAAAGAGATGTAAATTATGAAACTAATTTGGAGGGGGGGAACCATGAAGGATAGTATCTAGGAGAGACTGAGGCAAATATTATTCACATCAGCCTCTACATCTCTGCTTTTGGTGAATTCCTAGCGATAGAACTATTTACTAATTCATCTCTTTCATCACCCTATTTGTCACTTCCATTTTCCTTCTCTGCTGACTTGATTCAAGCAAACAGCAGCATCTGAAGCGTGTGGGGAAAAATTACAGCATCCATCTTTAAAGTGACCCGCTTTTTTTTTTGAGCAACTCCTATTCCCTACCTAGGCTGCGGAGGTTCTCTGCTGGATAATGTAAAATGACACTAACTGGGCTATTTATATCACTGCAAAGTGACTACATGATGGGATAATTAGCAGTGCTATATCTGCTGGAGTGAGCGATAACACTGTAACGCGTTTTTGTGTTAAGCAACACAAACAACAATGCCTGCAGGTTAAACAGTACCTGAGCAACTGATAGGCCTCCTGCACTGTTATTTCCAGGAGGCAATATCTACTGGCTTCATTCATGCGTGAGGCACAGTTGTAATGTTGGTTTTATTACGTCTTGCAGTACTTACCCTCTATGCAGGTAAACGATTTTTGCAAGCAAGCTTGCATTGGGAAAGAATGGTTATTCAAGATATTTTGTGAACGAGTAAGGTTGTGTAGATTTGTAGTTCTGCTAACTAAAACATGACTCTTGGATGAAAAAGTCCAAGTGCTTGTCCAGTCAGTCTCACACTGTTTTCCTGGATGCAGTACAATAGCTTGTGCTGTGTTATGGCTTACATATTACTTCAGAAAACATGGCCAGTCTTGACCTGAAGCTGTGGAAGTGTGAGTGTCATCCTTTTAGCCCATATCTAGGTATAAAGCTTCTAGCTTTTCCGATGAGAGCCTTTGCTTCTTTTAAGTTATTAACACAGCCACAGCCTCAGAGAACAAGAACCTGGTATGCTCTGATTCAGTGTACTTCAGTGGTTAATCACACTCATTAAAAATGTTTAATATGAATTTGCTCAATTTCAATTTCCATAAATTGTCTGGAATCCCTTTTTCTTCAAGATTAAAGGACCATTTTGTATACGTTATTTTCTCCCCAGAAAGGTTAATAATGCACTAATCGTGGTTGTCTCAAGTCTTTTTTGAGATAAGATCAAATTTGCTCCCTGTAAATATTTTCCGCGATCCCTTGAGCTATGTTTGTGTCTCCTCCCCTGTATTTTTCAACATCCTCTTTAAAACATCAACACCAGAATGGGACACGCCATTCCAGTATGCGGGAAACATGCCAGCATCAGGTGAGCAGTGCCAGATGGGGAACTAAAATCATTGCAGTGCTTGCCTGCTGGTGCATCCAAGGAATGAGTTTGTTCACCCATTATATCACCTTTGCAAAGTATGTTGAGTCGTTTCTTTGTTATGAACTATAAATATGACCCACTGGTTACTAGGGTTCGGTTTCCTTCTTATCTTTAGATGAATAAAATATTATCATTCACTTAGCTAAAATGCACTTTGGATGGACCTCACTTTCAAAGCAAAATCTGCCCTTACTGGCCTTTGTTCATCATGTCATCCTCTCTGATGAGGAGCAATTCTACAACTACCTCCAGCTCACCCATGGGGTACCCCATAGGAAACTGGACTAGGAAGTGTACAACTCAGGCTTGCAGTTCCCTTATTCTAACACAGAGCTGTTTCATGTTTCAAGAAAAGACAAGGGAAGTCCTGCTTAACCTTGGTAAAGAATAGCATTGTGATTGTGAAAAGAAACTGGAGAGTGATGTGTAGGTGAAACATTCTGGTAACATTTCCATGTTGTCAGCTGGTGTGAAATATGCCACCTCCATGACTAGAATTTATCCTGTCTGCAGTCTGTAGCTGCTTTGTGATAGCAGAGATTCCTGTCAACAGTTTATCTGGATTCCATAAGCAAGTCCATCCAAGATAAGACAAACCTTGGGCTCAAGTCTGTTAGTTATCCAACAGTACTTTGCCTTGCATATTATCCTAGCTCAGTGCAATGAGTTCTCACAAAACAGTTCATTATCTGGGGAAGAGAACAAATTTTCACAAAGTGGAAGACAAACATATTTTTTTTTTAATATCAAGGCTGCACATGATGACAGTCTTGAAACCCCTCTAGTGGTATATAATATCATAAAGATTAAAATGCTGTCTGTTACATAGAAGCCATGGATTGCAGTGTTACCTTCTTGAATAAACCTGCTGCCAGAAAGGCAGTGTCTTGCTGACTTTATTATGCAGAGGACAGGTGTCAAGCTTTAAAAGAGTCATTTAACAGAATTTGAGAACAATAAGGAGAACATCTAAAGAACACAAGCTTCTAGGTAATTTACTCTCACATTGTTTGAAAGTGCTGCTGCAGTTTCCCTCATACTGCACAGGTCATGTTACTGTACCTGTCTTAAATAGCCACTCAGAAGACAGACAGGGCTTCTAAGTGGCATGAGGATCACTAAGGAAGTAAATGGAAATAACTGTTGGTCATCAGTTCTGATGTAAAGACTATCAGTGCTCTGCTAAAAACCCATGAGGGATGGGTTCAAAACAAAGAAAAGGAAGTACTGCTTAATTAATATGCTGTCTTGCTTTGTAGCTTCTTGCTTCAGCATATCTGAAACACAACATTTATATGAATTCAAAACATTACCCTATAAGTAAATGGAAGAAACTTTCAGTCTGAGAACACAATGGCCTTCCTCTGATGCAGGAAATCCTTAGATCATAAATGTTCGGAGTATATTCTAGAGACATTGCAATGTAAGGTGCCTTTGTTCCTGTGTTCTTCCTCTATGTATCTGCTCTTGTTAAGGAAGTGGTGATGAGGTACTAGGCTTCATAAACCCTTTTTCTGACCCATTAAAGCTCTTATGTTTTGCTTACCTTCTTACAGAACTACACCCATTCCATACAATACTGGAGTCATCCTGTAACTGCTTTTGCAGTTTACTGGGTTATCAGTATGAGGAAGGCAGGAGAGATTTGTTGCCCTAAATCAGCTAGAGCCAAAATAAGCTGAAAGAAAAGCTTACTACACAGGGAACCAGGCTTAGTATTCACTGGTGGGAAGACAGCTGTTCTAGTTGCCAATAGGATACAGTCAAGGGGTTGATAGCAGGGTGGCAACAGGGGAGTAGGGTAGAGAGGTGCTGCCCAGCAGTTGTCCCCACAACAGATCAGAGTGTGTGAACTCTGACAGGTGTAGCTCGTGTCTCAGTGGGAAATGTGCAATGCTGAAATCTGACTGAAAAAGCCACACCACCCTGGCTGAGGTGTGCAGGCAAAGAGGAGGGTGGAAGAAATTGCACCCCCTCTAAGTATCCTGCTTTTCAAGCAAATCAGCTTTGTTAAATAGCCATACAGAATTCTAGAGAAATATGGACCTGCTCTTCTAATTCAGAGTACTCTGTTCTGCAACAAGAGCTATTTTTAGGTGCCCTACAGTAAAAATCACTGCATTTTCACACTCTAGTTTTTCCTCCTTCAAACTTTTCTGCATATTTCAACTTTGACTACAAATGCGTTCTGAAACCCAAACAAAATACACTCTATTTTGCACCCCTCTAGCCAAATCAGACGACCAAGTGAAAAAGTTCCTTATAAAAGCTTCTCCCCAGCTGTGGCTATTTACTAAATAGAAGAGGATTAGCTTCTTAGTGGATGCTGGCATGGAAAGTTAACTACATCTGGTTGCTGTGTTAGATTGCAAACCCTAGGTGACTGGTAGGATTCATGATTTTTGGGTAATAGCAGTATTTTTGGAAATGAAACCCAGGTGTGCAGAGATTGAGTCAGTAGCAAGAATCAAGATAGACTGGGATTTCCGAGTCATTGATAAAAAGCTTCTGGTTATTGAGGCCTAAAATAGCTTCGGTAGAATACGAGTTTAGGCTGAAATGAGTTTGAGGCACTTAATAGCAAAGTTCTATTGTCAGTCTTAGTAGCAATGCATAAATAAAGTCTTTGTTATTGACCTTACTGGGCAGTAAATATAGGCCTTCTGAGATAGCTCAACAGCATAGGTCTGCCTCTCAAAGGCATCTCTTCAATTTTCTTTTAGGTCTAAAGAATCCAACTGTGTATCTCTATTTCTTACTATGAAGCAGTTACTGATAGGAAGGCTGCTTCTGAAGATAGGGCTGAACTTTGATTTAAAAACTCTAATCAAACCAGGGGTCTTCAGGCAGATTCTGTCTCAGTTATCTCTGTGGAAACTGAGTAGGTTTATCAAAACCAGCTGATAATATAAGAGCAGAGCGGTGGGCAGCATATACTCTACGTAACTTTTGTCTTCTAAATAACCTTCCTTGTACTGCTACTAAATCACAATATTAATTTTCAAAGAGTATCTGAAGTAACTGCCCTGCAGAACCAAAGGACTAGCAAAATTCTGGTTTTTATTTCACTCAGTCTTGCACTTAATTAAAAATACAGGAAAAATCTAAATTTTCAAAAATATATGAAACTAATTTTGTGGACATTGAACTTTCACTTGCAGTTCACAGACTGAAACGGGGAGGAGGGGTAGAAAAAAGTTGTTCTTCCTCTTATTTTATGCATTAAGGGTAATGCCTTTACTTTGCAAAGTGTTTGGATTATGGATGATGGTAGAACAAATTCTATTTTTGGTTCCTAATCTTCTTGTCTGTGACTAACTTCAAATTTTACCCTCCTTACCTGCCTGCAATATTTTTTAGCTGCCATATGAACAGGATTACCCATTTTAAGCATTATAGATCCAGCAGTCAATTCCCAAATCTCTGGGAACTTGGAGTCAGTAAACTATATTGTATATGTCCTTTTAGCATTAGTAGGCAACTTGAATTTTTTTTGGCTTTCTAATATATAATCAACCACTTTCCACGAATTTTGATCCAAAGTAATTACACTTATGAAATCCATACTTTTTCCTTTGTCCGTTTTAGTTTCTTGCCATTATCTTAAACTGTTGGTGTCAGTAGAAAATGTGAGTAAAAATGTGTGCTTTCTTAAGAGAGATTCCACACCTTATACCCAATGCAAAAACTTGTACAAGAGGTGAAAATAAATTAAAAAAATATTTCTTTAGTTGTCTAAGACTTTATATGCTTGTGAACTTTCAAACTTTTCTTCTTGATCTGAATATTTCTGTGAGGTAACTAACTTTGGACAGGCCCATAATAGTAAAACTGTCAGTAAATCTTCTTTTTCAAATGAGCAGAAAAAGTTGTTTAAAGCACCTTCCGTCTTTGAAAGCATTTTCCCCTTCATAAACCTTGAAGTGCTACAGCAAGGCTGGAGCTGTCTGCATACAGAAGCCTGCCTGTCACTTATGGAAAACTCAAATTTCATATATCAAGGGCTTGTGTGAAAATTGCTTTGAGTGTTAATTGCCCAAATGATTCAGCTTCATAAGAGGCTCTCTTATGTACTCAAGTATGTCTCATAGCATGCTGAGTGCCAAGCTCCAATAGAGAGACAGCTGTGCTCTGCTCCCAGATGTTTGAAGAAGATAATTCTTGCCCATCATTTCAGCCCCCCTCCTAAAATCCTGAGAATATTGTTTAATGTAGTCATTAATGCACAATAGCATATTTCATCTTTTTTCTGCTAAAAAAATACTCTCCCGGGAATGTATGCAAGTTTGCTTTGGCTTATAATTACAGTAGCACATTGTCAGATTAACTGTGCTGAGGAGATAAAACAGAAGCCATCAGTTCTGCAAAATTAAGACTCTGCCAATATAATTTAGAAAGGATCAGATCCCTCTGCTTTCAAAGATGCTGTTTGTTTGCTGTTTGAGGCGATTTTAATTTTCTACTTTACCTATTGCAACATGAATTGCTGTTGGAAATCTAACAAAAAACATACTCAGTCTTAAGTCTTGGATTGCAGCCTTTTTATAAGTATTCTTCATCCAGATCTCAATTTTCAACATGTTCATGTATCAGATCCCTGACCAATTTAGGTTGCTTAGGATTTTTTTAAGTCAAAATAGCTACACTGAAGTCAAGGGATCTCTTAATTTATACCAGCTGGCCGTGGGCTGAGCTGAAACCCTGCATCCAAACAACAGAAAAACAGCCTTTTACAAGGAGATCCTGCCTGGTCTTTGCCCATCAGCAATTTGAAGAATTTCAAGGAGAGGCTTTCTGTGCTATATGGAGATAAAATATTTGTGAGATCCACGGCTTGATCTTCATAGTGAGTGACTACCATTCCTACTCCTATCTGACTCAGCTGTCAGAAGACATTTCTCTCAGGCTATGTTGTAACTGAATTTGAACAAGCACAGATAGGTGCTGGATTAATTCAGCATGTGTTTGTGGCCAGGCTGGTCTTGAATCACAAGTATATAGCTGTCTTTACACAGTACAGGTGTTAAGCTATAGCCCAAGTTCACTTTGCATGGTTTCCAAGGTTCCATGGCAGATCTCATCTGCCTTCCCAGGTCCATGTGGTTGTGCGTTCACCCGTTAACACAGCATTTCAATCTCACAATTTGCTCTGGTTTTACAGCATCTGATCCAGCTGCTGTTGCAAGTTATGGACTCTGCCCAGCATCCATAGCCTCTTTCAGCCCTTTTTCAAGTTATTGCAAAGTCTATTTTTGCTGGTTCAATCAGCAATAACTGATGGTCCTCAGAAGCTGGAAGCAGATGTTGATGTGGAAGTTACTGAGGCTGCGCTCAGATCTGAGAGATGTGAGACAGTGGAGTGCCTTGTAATGGCGGAACAAAGCAGCTGCTCTGAATCAGACCCACAGCCACAAAAAGCTGCACAATCACAGAATATCAGGGATTGGAAGGGACATTGAAAGATCATCTAATCCAATCCCCCTACCGGAGCAGTAACACCTAGATCAGGTCACACAGGAATGCGTCCAGGCGAGTTTTGAATGTCTCCAGAGAAGGAGACACCACAACCTCCCTGGGCAGCCCCTGCCAGTGTTCAGTCACCCTCACCATAAAGAAGTTTTNTGCCATTGGCCTTCTTGGCCACAAGTTAGAGTGGCCAGAGTGACTTTAGACTCTTTCTTTTATGAAGATAAGTGAGGCATTTCCTTGTGTCTCTATCAAATGAACCATCCAAAATTAGGACATACACACCTGGTGATACAAATCTTTTCCTGATCGTGTTTCCACTGGTGTTAATAGGTACAGTGGTGCAAAACTTAACTTTGCCTATATGGGCATAACAAAAGACCTTAAGAAATATATTTTGTATTGCTATCTTTTCTGATTAGCTGGAATATGACATTCTGTGGTTTGGAAGGTTGTGCCAGAGAGGTACTCTGCAGCCAGGGTATGTCATTCAGGGAGAACATGTGAGCTGCATTGCTGTTTCACTCACCATCAGTAAGAACCTAGGAAAAAAATACAGCCAGAGACTGTCTGTCTTCCAAGGTATGGAGATTTTTTTTTTTGGTTTGTGTTTTTTTTTTTTTTTTTGTGGGTTTTGTTGTTGTTGTTGTTGTTGTTGTTTTGTTTTAAACATTCAGGTGTTGACTGTAGGTAGAAATACTATTTGGATTAGCTTAGTTTAACAGCTGCAGCAGCCACTGACATGACAACAGAATGGGCATGTAAATGTTCTGCATCCCAGAAGCCATGTATAACCTTCTGGAGCAGAATGCTATATATTTGCATTTTACTCTTATCAGGAATTTCACCAGCTAAGATAGATGCCTGTTAAAGAAACCCAACAAACCATAAATTCCCTCACTTTATTAAAGTTCAAAGCCAAATCAAGGAACACTCAGTGGCCTTGCTTGTAGTACTAATGAAGTCCCTCTTTCCTGCTGTCTCAGTACATTGTA
>VZTM01033486.1:21312-34895 GCA_013400555.1 Jacana jacana | reverse complement strand
TTTACCGTTCATGTAAATAAGCCCAAAGGAATAGACACTAAAACTGCATCACTGAACAATATGATCTGCACATGTTGATCAAGTCAGTCAGCAATAAAATCAGGCCAAGATTGATTAATAATAATGGGCAGGAGCTGATCTATCAGCATTCACCTTAGGAAATTTCACATCAAACAGGTCATTCTGATTTCCTTCACCAGTGCTGATATATGAATATTAAGAACTGTCCCGCAGACACAGCAAACTGCAACAGCATTAGCGCTGACCTCCTGCCACCCACCCCAGCTGACTAAAACCTCCCGAAAGAGAAAATTCAAACAATCCCCAGGAATTTCCAGGCAGTTTCAAAAGCTTCTGATCAGGCCTTTGCCCTGGTGATTGGTGGTGGCCATTTGTGGTTTTAATGCCTGAGAGTGTAAATCAATGTATTCGTGACATGGCACAAGCACCTATTTATTAGTGCAAATCATTGCATTTGTGACCTGGCACAAGCGTCTATTTATGACCAACTCCAAATCAGTGCAAATCTTAATGAGTTACATTGGGGTGCTGTCTGAAAGAGTAGGAAGTGCATAAATAACTATGATCCAGTTTTTAATCCCTTCTAACACAATCCTATGCTCTATCCACTCCTTTCCAGTACACTTGCCAAAGAATTTAAGTGTTAATAATAGGCTATTTCACTATTGCCTCTGGTTTAAACCATTACTGGGAGGCAGAAGGAAGCTTCTAATTTTTTTCCATTTCGTGAATTATAAAAATCTGAAAATTATTAGAGTTCAAATTGACAAGTTTCTACTGTTTCTAGTTTATGTACGTTTAAATCCTACTTTATTGGCTCTTAATTAAATACATATAAGGAGCCTTAGTTTGAAACACTACCACGCTTCTCCTAATCCCCTCATTACTTTCTCTTCACACGCCTTTTCTGATTTCCCATTTCAAGTTGTTTCCTCTGTAAGCACTCTAAAACTAGTTTTTACTATTCCTATGTAAAACTAGCAAAGGGCATTTCTTATTGCAAGCACTCTAATATATTAATTTCTATTAGTAGAGCTTCTTTGCAAGTATTGGTTTTAAGTATACAAGACCTAAGGTGAAAGGCAGACAGAGCTTGCTATAAACCATTAAAGAAAATTACATCAGAAGCAGAAAAGACTGCAGAGATAGGAAGGAAGTTGCCTTTTGTTTTTGTTTGGAGAAGCAAATTAGTTTCTTAGCTATAAAAATAATTTTAAAATCAGTCATAAACAATGGATATAATTTAGTTCAAATTCAACAGATACCTTTGGCTGAAGAAAAAGTCTCAGAAGTGTCATAATTGTTATTTCTGAAACACATGCATTCTTTCAGGCAAATAGATGTTGGTTCCTCTTGTATACTGTAAGGCATTCCTGCACCTTGCACCAATTGCCCAGGCACTCCAGGGACATCTCTAAGCAGGGGTATACTGTGTGCCAGTATATACATCCCACCATTTCTCTTCTTACTCATGATTTACTTAGCATGATAATACTTATTCACTGGGTCAGAGACAGGGTGAGGTGATAAACAGTCATTGTTTTCTTACTCCAGCCATAACTGTCCCTTCAGATCTGCTAGCTAGTTTTGCTCATGTACATAACTTACTAAACAAAATAAATATCATGGTTTTGCCATCCGTTCACTTTGTCAGAAATTAATTGAGGTGGCTACATGAGGAGCTCCTCCAGCAGCTCTAAAAGGGAGATAATGTCCAAGCAGGGGAAAGAGACAAGCTGCTGAAAGCAGTAACCTTTTCAACCTTTGCAGCAGAGCTGCAGGAGGATATTCACCTACAGCTTAGGTCCCACTGCAGAGACCAGTGCCTAGGGGAGCGCAGTCGGCGATACATACCCTATTTGCAAGCCTTCTCCTAATGAATGCATACTTTCTTTTCTGAAATAGCAACAGCTAAGTTTAGCAAAGCTGTACATCACAACCATTTTTTTCTTGCATTTCACAATTGTTTTTTAAGCTGGAGAAGATGAGTTATTTCATGAATTAAAGCGTTCTTCTATTCCCAAATTATCTATAAACAGACTGATTTTTATAAACTCGTGGATTATTCATGGATAAAAATCCTGTATTCAATTATATTACTGCCTACAGTCTGTTTGTTTACTACATGCTGCTCTTACAGCTTCGACTATTTATGTCATATACAATTGTAAATCACAATGTATTGTTTCTGATCCAGGGCTGGATGAATGAGAGCGTTATATAGGAGAAGAAAAATGAGATATTTTACAATTAAGATGTAACATTTTCAGAATCTACCTACCAAAGAAACTGTACTTTTAAGGTCTCATACATGCAAATATAACTCAAGAGAAAGACTCAGGTAGGGTAAGAAATCCTCAGTCATTCAGACAGCATAATATTTACATTTTTGCACTATTCATTTAGGTCCAACAATTTTCCTTCTTTCTAACAGGGAATACATATGTTGAAGCAAGCGTAGTAAAACCTAGGTCCCCAGAGCTCAAATGTAAACCCTTTACAAACAACAAAAATAAAATGGAGACAGAAATGGGAAAACTGCAATCTGTTCTTGGTTTGCAGAAGCTTCTGTTCAATTCATTTACTGAACAGTGAATTTTCCGCACTACAGCATTAATGAGAACAGATACAAAAAGCTTTCAAACTTAAACAAAGAAATGGCTGCTACTTTAGGGTATTTTCAAGCATTTTCCAAAGATTAACGTATGAGGCAGATGCTAGAATACCAGCACACAATGCTTTAATTTAGTTCAGCATCTCTGCAGGCAGTGGCTCCTCTATTACAGTTAGTTCCCAGAACACAGGAGAATGTTATTGCAGGGCACTTTTAGATTAAAATCCCCAAATAAGCTGTTAGACATTACACACATCAATCTTTTATAAGTACAATAAGGCAGATTTAATTGGTTTTACTTTCATTTTATAACAAATGTTATTATCTATTATATAAGCAAGCTATTTAAAAGAAGACCCATGAAAAGGATTAGAAACCAATTCCACAAGCGATAAAGTAGGGGCAGAGAATTATTACAAGGAATGTCAGCAAGTGCATAGCTAAAGTTGTTTACTCAATGCCAAATAATCATCTTTGGAAGTTGAAATAATATAAACTTAAATAGTTTCAAATTAAGGCTTACAAGAAATTCAAGTGTTATTGAAGAAGCAGAGGAAATAGGAAACTCCATAAAATGAACCCACATAACAAATGTTAATATGCTGCTGATGACTGTTCTACCTATGCTAGCATGAATAATGCCTGGCCAATAACTTGATTGGCCTGATATGCAAAGCTCAAAATGGAAACCAGATTCATGGAAACTGGAGTACTTGAACTCATGATGCCAGTTCAAATCTTTCAAGTCTGAAAAAACCTTTAAGCTGGTCTTCTGTTGATTTTCTGTGAACACCAGCTTCAGATGTCGTGAATTTCTAGAGCTAGAAAGGATGTTTGAAAGTGTAGATGAGTGAACACGGAGAACATACAATCTCATTCACGGATGTGTGGTTATCCAAGGCACGGATGTGTGGTTATCTACACAGGTCTTTATCCTGTTGTACTGCTAATGCCCAATACAGTCTGTACCTGTTACAATATGCACACATCTAACACTTTGGTGCAAAGCATCAAGCACTTCAGCTAAGGAAGAAGGTTTGTCACCTCTAAGTGACCCGTCCTTTTGCCAACAGCAGCAAATAATATGTGGGCACACAGTCTGGTCAGCTGCAATTTTGTTACAAGTGTTTTACCTTTTTGATGAGCTTTACTGTTATTTACTTCTGAGAACATTTTTAAGTGGGAAGATATTAATTTAATAAAAACAAACAAAAAAAGTGCCAACAAATCAAACACTCCAGCCCATGTTATAAACAAAACCATACAAAAAAAACCCATACATNAAACCATACAAAAAAACCCCATACATTTCAACATCTTTCAAACAGAACGTTTTGCAGCTCTCTCTGACCACTTGTCAGGTCCAGAAAGTGCATGCAGGGGACAGGGCCTGAAAATCCGAGTGCTTATTTCAGTAAAGAAGTTTCCATAGAATTTTGTTTCACCTAATTGTGGAGTTCAGGCCCAATGTGGAACAAATTAACAGAGCTCTGTAACTTATTGGACAGGTGACCTTCCAGTGACCTACCAGAGCAATACAGTTGCAAGAGTGACATTTTCTGCACTCAGAAATCCTTGAAAAAATAAGTTAAATTCAGAATACTTCATTTACCTGTGTCCCTTCTGTGCCTGAAATTCTGTCATATTTTATTTTTCACTTTCTGAAGGCTAACATAAGTTTTGCTCTCTGACGTCTGTGTCTCTGGCACATGCCTCTTCCCAGCCAAATAGGCTGCCTCCTCCTTCTTGCAAAGCTTACAAAAATGTCTGTGCACACTCCTCCTCCCTTTTTGGCAGTTCTGTTGGCTCTCATTTGCATGGCAGGAAATTCACCTCCCTAATAAATCAAAGTGTTCTGGAAGAGGTGACTTATCACCTTCCTGTAAATGGTTAAACTAAAAATGGACTATGGTCATTTCTGTGGTCTCCACTTCTCTGCACTTTAAGCTTCACTCCCCCTGCCCACATATTGTAGACTCTCATCTCCCTGAGTTATTTTCAGCTTTTAGTACAACATATTAAATCTTTTCTGCTTGCCTTTGTCATGTTCTTTGATCCTGCTTTCCCCTTAGGTTCTGCATTCACTGGTCTTCTGCGTCATTAGAGGCTCTTCCTTTATTACTATCTGACCACAGGTCACATCATAGAATGGAATGTCCTCATCTGGATGACCAGATTTGGATGTTTTATGCAATGAAACCCAAACATTCCCAATACATAATGAATTTTCTTCCAGCCTTGTGGCAGGAATGTGCATGCTTCCAAATGTGACCCTATCACCTCCATTTTGGTCATATGAAAGGTATGAAGAAATCTATAGCAGGCTTTCAGTCCTGTACCATGTGCATATGCTTGTTATGATCAAAACCATCATACTGCTATGGGAACAGAATTGCTTTTTGGTCACATTATAGACATAGGGTTGTAGCATGTAGTCCTTGAAGACTTCTAGAAAAGGTTATGTAGCTGTATGCAAAAAGGGCAGGCACCATTGTTCTATAGAAACAGCAAAACAGATCTGCAATAGTTTTTCATAGACATAATTCCTAACTTCCAGATTTAAAATTGAAAGCAACAATTTTGCCTTTCTCTTTGTTTTTAAATACAGCAGACCAGCAGATTTAACAAACCATCTTAACCCTGTATTGACAATACAGACTCCTGAGATGCTTTGCTGACTATTTAATAGCTTAAGTTCTCTCAGGGTAAAGTTCTGATACTACAATACCATCTGCTAGTGCAGTTATACCACAAAAAATCCCCAGGAAATTAGCAGAGCTACCTCCAAGGACAGATCTCTGCACTGGTGAATTTCTGTGGAGAGTGCAGTCTAAGTTTGCGCTGTGCTTCATACAGGACCACAATGCACTTTCTCATGGTCAGGCTCAGAAGAGGAACAATAGCTCATTTGCAGAATCTAGACCCTATGTTAAAACACAGCCACATGAAACTCCAGCATATAAAGAGGAAAGTTTACAACAGCACAGCAAAAATTTTCTGCTTGTTTGTTTTTACTGAACTGAGATGAGTATTTTGAAGTTGAAACATTGTTTTTCAGTAAATGAAAGCCAAGTCAGGCAGAAGAGTTGATCTTAACAATAGTTACAGGCCAATTGCTTAATTCTTCTTGGCTCTGGCTTCCAAACATGGAAACAGGGAAAGTGAAAGGCTTCAGCTCCCACTTTACTTAATTTAGCCAGGACATTACTACCCTTATCTGTCTCTCTTTCCAAACAGAAAGCATGACTGCACTGCGCATAGTGGTCTCAAAAGATCCAGTGGTCTCCAGAGACCAGAGGACATAAAGTTTAAGTGGGCCAAGAACCATACTGGGTGTCATGGGACTGACTTGTGTGTACTGAAGACAAGGACAAAGAAAATCAACATAAAGGTATAACTATGCCATTCATCATGCAGTGAGATCTTCCTGTTCAACCAAATAATCTGGCGCTCACCACCCAGTCTTGACACTCTTTCTCCATCCAGGTTCTATTTGCTTTGGGAATTTAGCCAGCCCTCTAACATTTCTTTGATTGAGGAGGTCTAAAGCAATACCTTAACGTTCCTTTCCATCTTACCAGATTTGTAGGCTTTATATTATTTATCTTTTCCATTTGATTAACCAGCTGAAAAATCAATAGCAGTGCACTTCATCATAGCTTCAGAGGAGCCCTCTGTTGTGCTGTGCTGCTATTTTAGGAACTAGAGCAGTTTGTGAATCTATACAAGTAGTTTGGCAACCTGCTCTTTCTCCTTTTGCCCTCCCTTTTGTTTTGGACACAACACAGGAATCTTTCTGCAGTTCCGCGTGGTGAAAATTGATATAAAACAGCTTTGGTCGATTTTATATACTTTTTTTCTGTTAAGAAAGTTAATACCATGGAAAAAACTGGTCAGGAGGATCAAATGTTTATGCAGGACGTCATGCTGCTTTGGTGTGCCAACTCTCCAAGAGTCTATAAGGAAGCCAGCCAGACGGGCTCTGAAGCCTGCACCCTGACCCCAATGACCTCTTAATTTTTCAAAGTTTATCTAGCCCCATCCCAGCAGTACTTGCATTGAAACCGATCTCCCTGCTCCTGGATTTTTGGCAGAAGGGGACTTCCTTCATATGGAAAAGTGTTTAATACCAATTTAATGGTCTGTCTAGCCACTGTAAACCCCCAACCCCCTCCCTGAGTCTCCCACTGGCAGAAACAGTTGAATAATATGCTTGAAATAGCCCTAATTCTTTTCCTCAGTGTGATAGTTGTTTTTCTAATAAGCCATTTTTTGAAAAAGCCATAGAAGAGAAACTAGCAGCTACCAAGTTGAATGACATCGTTAAAAAATTCCTTTTCCCTAAAAAAAAATTAAAAAAAAATAATACTTTTTTTAAATAATTATTTCCTCACTTATACATTTGGACAATCGGGGATGGGCAACAGCAGAACTAAAAAGGTTTCCATTTTAAGTCACCAGACTTGCCAGCACCACAAAAACAAATCACATCTATGCAAATCCACCTCTATGCCAAAAAAAGTCCAAGTAACAAATTTATCTTTGGTTGTAAAAAAGGCAGACCTTCTTGGCACAGTGCCAACAAAAAAATCCTAACAAAGAAGCTAATAAAAAGGAATTTGAGAGATGCCATAGTTTTCCTAAGGCAATCATTCTCTTTATTACTGTGAGAAAGGTGTGGGTTGAAAGGAAGCTGGGACTGCCCTTTGAGATAAGGAAAGGTCTGACACTTCGCAGCAGGATGCCTGTGTCAGGGGACGAAGCGCAGTCGCAGGGATCCCCTAGTGTCAGGATGGGGGGAAATCCAGCTGTGGTGCAAAATGGTATGGCAGAACCAAGAAGGTAGTTTGGTGTGACTAATCTTTGAAGAGATCTGACATCATTTTAATCATTATATTAAAACAATATACCCTTATATGCACTTTGTGGATGCAGTAACAAAAAATAACTTGTTATAATAGCAATTTGATTTCTATCTTTAAAAAAAGTAAAAATATCCATCCCCCAATTCTATAGTCCTTTATAGGTGAAAGGGCTGTGAATATCATCAGCCACCTGAAAGTCCATCTAAGAAAACAAAAAGCAACACTCCAGTCTGCAGTCCACCCATACTTGGACTTAAAACACTTAATTTTCCAGGAAGAGGGGTGCACATTTAGATTGGACAAAACCCTATAGCTTAATGGCAACAAACTGGACTGTGTTGTGTTGAAATACCACAGGGCAACATTTTGCATAGAGCTGTGAAGGATTTCATGTCTTGCACTGCTGCAAAGGGTAAACTCCTTTAAAACACATGAAAAAAATGTGAAGAATGAAGAATGAATACATTGATATTGATTCTTTTTATAATATTATTTACGTTAACACTTTCTTGATTGAATAATAAAAAAAAACCCTGTAAAACTAGAGACTACTGTTTTTTCTCTCTCTAGAAATACAAATATATTCTAATAACTTCAAAAGTCAGAGAGTCTGGTGCTGCCAGTCAAATGATAGCAAAGGGAGATACTAAGAAGGATCTCAGTGTCTTACAATTCCCATCCCCACCTACACTACCACTCTACTAACATCTATGGCATATTCTTGCAGGTGATAAAAATCACAAGAGTTTGACAAGATCAGATCACTTCACTCCAAAATATTATGATGTTGTGCCAGCTTTTGGGGAGTAGTTGAGAGGGAACAGCATCATACCAGCCTGTTCTATACAAGTTCAAAAACTGACTCCAGCCTGACTCCAGGTCTGAAGTCCCAGTCTCAGGCCAAAGCCCAGTGGATCAAAATAACTGTCACTGTCTTCACATAACTGCCAGAGAGGAGAACATTTTCAAAACTGAAGAAATGAGAGGTGGGAAAGGGAGGAGAGCATGAAGAAACACAAAGTTCAGATGGACCTTCCTGGACTTTCTGAAGTCTCCAGAGGACACCTTCTGCACAGCCCTGGGGAAGGCCTGTCTTGACTGTAAAAGCCAGTGTTCCATCTCATGGTTTTGAGTTCTCAGGCAGTGCCAATGCATCAGGAACCATAGAGTTCAGAAAGGAATTCAGACTGTTTGTTGCCAAAAAAAATCCAATATGCTCATCCCTAATTCCCTTTCTACATATCACATGGTGGCACAGCCCTGAAATTATGTCAGTCTCAACACACCATTAAACATGCCGTTAAACATGTCACAGCTCACACACTCTGTAACCACAAAGAATATAAAGAAATGAGTGAGGGACGGTCTCAGAAAAATGGCTCCAAATGATCAAAGAAAATAAAAGTTTCTTCAAAAAGCCACAGGTTATGATACATCATGACACAAGTTATCCAGGGCTATGAAAACATCCAATCAACTAGTTGTGCAACAGTGTTTTTTACAATTTCTCTAAATCCGTTGCATTGAGTAACTAATGAAGCAGCAGGAAGGGATGAAACATTATTCATGAGGGTGGTTTGGAGGTTTATAGAAAAAATATGCAATTAGTTATATTTGTTCAATACTTCTGAAATGTGGTTATGGTACTATGCAACCGTAACTACTATGCTTGCTTCTTTGGGGTACTACAATTTAGCTTACAAATAGTTCAGCTGGACAGTTTTCCCCACTTCCATCCTTTCACTGTTAAGTGCTCTTTTCTTGCCCCCAGAGATCAAAGAGATGCTTTTGTGGTTTGCTGTTCTATCCACATTTCCACTCCCTCCTCTCTTCCTTCCTTCCTCTGCCCTCGCTGCAGCACATCACCCAGCAGCCTCAGGCACAAATCACTCACACGTGCGCACACACACAAGGGCCACCATGATTTGGATGAACTCATGGAGCTGGTATCCTACTCTGGGCATGGCCTCATGTTTCAACAGCTCCCCAGCTCTCGCTTTTGGTGCACTGACTTCGTTTCACTTAGGCAATTGGTACCTAAGTGTTTGTCTTTAAGGTCCAAATCAATACTGAATCAAACCAAGTATTTTTGAGTACTTGCTATAACAAATAAGACTGAGTCTAGTAGGTAAATGATAAGTTATTAGGGAAAAATCTCCAGATCGCTTTTTTCCTGGACCCTGCTGCCACCTCATTCCCACATGGCTTTGGCAAAGCTGAAGTTCTGTGTCTGATCAGGACAGGACAACAGTTTTGTTTTCCAAAACAGAAGATTCTTGTGCAGCTGGGGAATAAGATGACAGGCTTCATTTTACAGAGGCATCAAATAAAAAAAAACATGTTTCAGAGTGGAATATCCTTCCCTTAGGCTAATTCAGGGAAAGTTTTACCATACAACACTTTAAAATAAATGAGTTATAGCTTTCCTGGCGTGTTACTGGATAATGGTCAACTGAGAGTTTGAATCAAGACAGCAGATCATGACAGTTCTTACCTATTGCTTGCTTTCTTTTTATCCTCTCATACAAACCAGGCTTGCACACTTAGAGGTTCCTTCAGAAGCATTTGTTTTCCATGTGTTAATATACAGACATCTTCTGTACCGTTTGGCTTATGAGGCCAGCCAGTCAAAAAATAACTTACAGTCTGAGAAAAACCTGCATTAATATTTGTCTGCTTTTTCAGGCAGCTTGAACAATTTTATGGAAGGCGTGATTAAATATTACTTGTGAACCATTCCATAAATTATCCTTCAACACAGTCTATTGCATTTTTGAATATTTAAATTTCCAGCTATTCTGGCTGAACTCTGAGGTACATGGTATGTTACAGGATTCCCCAGAGGATATGCAGAACTTTTATCTCCCTTGTGAATATTCACACCTATTTTTTTTCAAATTCACTGTCACAACTAAGTCTATTACATAATGCTGCTGAATTTGTTGTCAAAGTAAACAACCCTGCCAAGACCTTCCCTTGCATATATTTATGTAAAATAAGTCTGGAAGAAGGAAATAGAGAAACCAAGTTAAACAGAGTTAACAGTTAAAAAAATATTTTTTAAAATCTCAGATTATTTTTTTTTCCAGTTTTGTGCTAAAAAGACCAGAAAACTACAGCATGTATGAAGACATGGATAAATGACTCAAAGTCTTGTGAATAAATCAGCAACCATGTATGTATAAACGTCACCTTTCAGTCCGTGTGGAGAATACGTGATTATACTCGATGCAAAAAGGCGTGTTGAGAATGCACTGTCGCTTCCATAGGAAGTCCCCCAATTCCTGCTTCAGGATTTTTCATTCCACAGCACATCTGGACGGCATTGTCCTGCTCTTCAGCTTGCTTGAAATTGTTTACAGTGTATTATTACTTCGCTGGTAATAAAGGACACAGTACAAGAGCACTGCCAAACAGTATTCTTGGTGGGGCAGAGTAGGTCTTAATTACAAACACATGAGCTAAAGAAAAAAGTGGGGGGAAATGTTGTCAAGGGACAGGTTTATTTTCCCAAAGGAACATCTGCTGCTAACACATCTCTTGACAATACATATATTAAACCGTAAGTCCAAAACAGAACCTGTCTTCCAACACTGCTCAATAAAAGTCTACGATCCCTGGAAAACCTCTTTAAAATCCCCAGCAGCCCATAGGCTTGAAGAGAACCATTTCCTCTCTATACAGTGCAGCTCTTCAGAACTGCAGCCATTTGGCAGTGAGTTTGTAAAGCCACAAAAGGATGGGAATTAGCCATGTCAGCATCTTCCCCGGCTGCAGAATGTAGCTCAATACTTCTCCCTGCCAAAAATCAGTTGTAAAAGTCAGCATGACAGCCTGGAGTAAGGTAATCCTCACCAGCTGTTTCCAGCCGAAGCCAACCACATCGGTAGCACAGCAAGCACCAACATGCAGCCGCTAAGAAGCCACCCTTGAGAAGTGGTAAAGATAAAATCTGATTCCAGGATCAATAAAATGCCTCCAGGATGCTGACAATGTGTAGTTCACTTCAGCTAGCTGCTCCAGTAGGTATCATCACAATGTGCTGGCCACATATAGCAGCAGGTTATTAAGGATGTCAGTACTGGGAATGGAAAATTGTCCTCAATCCATCACCTTTAGAGAGTGAAGAAAAAGCCTAACTATTCTTACACGGAACTGCTAACCAGAGTAGCACAGCCTAAATTGAATAACTAGATTTTATTAACAGCTTAGCAAAAAGTTTCTTTCCTTTCAGCGTGCCTTAGCTACTACCCACCTACTCATGCTATGGGGCATGTGCAGCCTGTAGAGAAATAGTAAGGCACAACAATTCACCAATAATTCACACCATGTTCAGTTAAACTTGGGGGGAGGACTGAGACCAAACAACCTGTCTTGCCATTCCGGGGATTTTGCTGATAGTAACTTTAAGATGTCAGATCTGTTCTTACTTGTTCATCTTAACTTCTTCCTTTCCACATACTGAAACAACAAAAGAGTTCTGTAACATATGCGTAGAAATTATGAAGGCTTACAGCTGTCATCTAAATATTTTTATTGAAAGTGTAATTAACTTCTTCTAAGAGCTTGGCTTTACTACAAAGATACTAAGTCAGAATAAGAGTATTAAGTTTCCTCTGTTATCAATCAGCAATTTCTGTTCTAATGCCTCAAAGTGTACCTTTGAGGCACCCCGCCTTCTTACTGCTGTTTTGCTCAAGGGAAAAAGTGGTGGCTTCTTCTTATGTTATACACCATTACACAACACAGCTTAAGCTACATGTTTACGCTTTACTAAATGCACCCATTCTGCTAATCTACACAGATAACTAAGTTTAATTACATTAATAATTGTTGTGGTTTAGGATGGTGCCAAAATTTACCTCTTAGGCTTGTTAGACCTACAGTTTAATTAGTAGCAGTGAATACAATCTTAAATGAGCGATATTATCTAAACATTTAAGGGGTTTTGCTGTTGTTATTTCTGCACCACCTAAACAAATTGAGCTACTTTCACTGCACTAGTGAGAACCGAAGCTGTAGCCCAGACACTAGTAAGATGAGGAGTAGATCTCTGGATCTACTGACTTCAGTCATGAGGGCCAGCTACAGTAATATAATAATTTCAGTAAGTGCCAACATTCAGGATTCCTGGAAGTTTTGTTTTATTTTATTTGCACAAAATCCACGTTGGTCCCTATACCTCAAATCCAACCCTTTATCAAAACCCAATCTCATCTTGAGTTTTTTGTTTCTAATACAGAACAGACAGAAGCCTTTGTCAGGTTCTTTCCTCTCTAATATAAGCAAAATCAAATCTCCTTAATTCATTTAAAATCAAACTGACCCCTTTTTATCTCAGNTGATAACAGGTTTAAAGATACATGTTCAAAATGTTTACTAATCATCCTTATGGTGCTACATCACGCTTATGAATGTTTGCAGTTGTGCGGCGCGAACAGCCTGTAGAATCAATAAAGCAATCCACCGTGAAGCTTTGTTTACTGTCATAACTGCACTGTTAGAACAACATCTATGCATCAGTAAAACGAGACTAAACAAAAATAAATAAAAAAAAGACAGTCTCAGGCTTTCACACCAAATATGCAGGAATGGNCTGGATCTACTGACTTCAGTCATGAGGGCCAGCTACAGTAATATAATAATTTCAGTAAGTGCCAACATTCAGGATTCCTGGAAGTTTTGTTTTATTTTATTTGCACAAAATCCACGTTGGTCCCTATACCTCAAATCCAACCCTTTATCAAAACCCAATCTCATCTTGAGTTTTTTGTTTCCAATACAGAACAGACAGAAGCCTCTGTCAGGTTCTTTCCTCTCTAATATAAGCAAAATCAAATCTCCTTAATTCATTTAAAATCAAACTGACCCCTTTTTATCTCAGCCATAACGATGACAATATATGCTTGTCATCCTCTTGCAATCAGTGCACCCTTAAGCTTGAGCAAGCCCTGATTTTAGCCAACTGGTAATCACTATTCATTCTTCTACATACAACTATATTAGCCATAATCCATAAATGTCACCCTTGTAGCCAGGAGGGAAACAAAAAACCAAAAACCACACACCAAACCCACAGAGAT
>VZTM01033486.1:0-21220 GCA_013400555.1 Jacana jacana | reverse complement strand
GGTGAATTACAGAAAAGTACAGAAACAGAATTTTGGATAGGGAAAAAAAAATATTAGGAATTGTTTGCTATGCTTAAAATGGAAACCTGCTGGAAAACAAATAAACATTACAAAGTCAATGCTGAAACTCCCCACTCGTAGGTGTGGGTGACATATGCGTGAAGCAGAGCAGCAATGTCCCTCCTATAAGCAGGCTTTTGCTCGATTCCTGAAGAGTCACCTCAGTTTGTTTCTCAAGTAAAACTTAATAGGAAAATAAAAGGAAGCAGAAAAAATGTTCTTTGCCAGCAGAACAGTTGTGATTTCTCACTCTGCCAACATTACATTAGCCAAGAATACTCCAAGTGGATTTTTAGTTCTTTGTTAGCATTACTATATGTCTGACAATAGAAAAATAACAGAAAACAAAGCCTGAAGCCCATCTGTGGCAAGAAGTCATCTTATCCAAAAGGAGGCATGCTCACCAAACTAATATCTTGCTCTGTCTCAGCTGCAAGTGGTATGGCATTTCTGGGGGCATCTTAAAGAACTTATGCAACATGCACAATGACTGTTGGAGAGCACAGATACTACGCTTTTTGCATCAAATCCCATTACAACCCGTGAAACAAAACTGTCTGGATTGCTTAATAAAAATAATGACGAGGATATTGAACATCTGGAAGACTGCAGGCTTGGCAGAAGCTTGACATATTTTACATTTCAAGATAATGACCTGCAGTTTTATGTGCTATCTTATGGCCACTACCTAATTGCTAAAGACAGAAATATACCATCACCCACCATGCCTCATCAGTGGTGGTTACAGGAGGATTTCTCAAGGAGAATTTCTTACAGTCAAGAACATAACTTATGCAGTAATTACAGTAGAAAGTAGTCTCCCTATTTTCACATCTGAATTCAATAATCTATTATTTCTTAACAGTGAATATTTAATACTAACAATGAACATCTGACGATCCACAGAAATCCCACTTTCAGAAAGAGATCTCAATTGACTTTGAAATAACAACCTTTTAATTTATCTCAAAAGTCAGACAACTAAATACTACTAGAAGTTTCTGAAAATCTTGTTTTGGTTTCATGATCACACTGATAATAACATCTATTTAACACCTCATAGCATGTAAATAAAATGTTAATTAGTATAACATAAGCCTCAAATCAAAACCAGACACATTCTTCCTATGAAAGCAAAATAACACATAAGACTATACACTTCTTGTACTGGTTGTGCAAAAATTGGCTACTGATTTTAAAAAAGTCTGAAATTTGATGTGTCTGAATATTTTACATGCTAGAATCTGGGGATTTATTTGAGCTGCAACTTGTGTAAAAAGCTGAAGGAATGCAAAACCGCTCAGGTACCAACCGCAGGATGAGTTTCAAATGGGTCTCTGAAAAATAGCATTACTAGTGAGTGACACATTGCCTCAAGCATACCATTGAAGACAGGGCAAAAGGCAACCCATGAATCAGTAAATTTCATTTTAATGCCAATTCCATGCACTTGGTCCAACTCCTATGCTATTTTTGAAGAAGAAGGTGGGCTTATACATAATCGCAGTCACTGTACAGTATCTCACAGGCTTATCCCAAGGCACATGCTCCAAGTAGATCAGATTCATTCCAATAAACATACAACTGTGGGTACTAAGCCTGTCCTTTACCACAAAAGCCCTGCTCAACCAAAATGCATCAAAGGGAATTAAAATTCAAATGCAAAAGTATATGCAAATTAAATCCTACTTTTTTTTCCTAATGTGCTTTAAAAAGATCTGTTGAATGATTTTGGAATCCAGATGTGCAAGCATGTATAGGAAATTCAAATTTTGCAACTTTGCATGGTCTTAAGTCCATTTACCAATATACAAAATTATACAAAGGTTTCTCACAGCTCTGGACCCCACTGTGCAACATCGAGTCCTGAGATGCTTCAGAAAATATTCAATATAATAGTCAGGCTAAGCAGCTACAACTCTCACTTACAGGCATTTTTTCTCTTGCAAAATCTAAGGTCTGTCCATATTATTTGGACAGATTTTCCATACCCCAGAGTGTTACATTAGAATCACTGTTTTAAGTGTGCCATTTACCTCACGGGGTTAAATAAATCAACCAACACACTATTTACTTAACAAGTTTTTATTATTTGTGCCCTGTCTAAATTGAGAGTAAATCCAACGTAATGAGGATCAGCTACTGCTCGCTCTACTTAGCAGGTTTTGTGGACACTGTTTTTATATTGTTCCTACATCCCATTGTAATCCTGCTGAGGTCAGGTGCCTGCAGGTAATGTGCAACTGGCAATATCTTTAGCATTAGTACAGTGATAAAACTGGTATTCAAATGTTTCTCAATAAAGGCAGAACAAAGAGATTATTTTGACTGAATAAATCTAAATTAGAACTGGCTCTCCCAAGGGAAAGTGCTATCCCTGACATTTCACCTGAAGGCAAATTCCAGGATCCTGTACCAGTATGGAAAAGCTCATCAGGGGAAATGAGGCACATCCTGTTTACTTTGCAGCTCACTTAGCTCATTAGCAGCTACACACACAGACACCTCACCAAGTTTGGGGTATTTTATGCATTCCTGCAATCCAAGTTTGAAGACATATAACTTTGGGGGTTTTGGAGCACTCTTTGGGTTCTTTATTTTTTGTTTGTTTGTTTTTCCAATTTAATACTTATGCTTCTTAAAATGTTTGAACCACAGACAAAATGAGGAACTCTGAGAAATGAAGTGGATATTATGACACAGTCTTCTTTCTAATATACCTCTAGACACTATTGACAATAAATGCCTTTCTCTTAGCAAGAATTCCAGCTTTGTTTTTGAATAACGATCACACAGTTTTTTCTTAGTGTTTCCTGAAGAGGAAAAGAAGAAACTAGAATATGTTAACATCACCTTATTTAGAGATACAAGTTATTTCAAAGGCAACAGCTAGCTCAAGATCTGACACACACAAAAATTCCTATGAGAAAGATGTTTTATTGTCTTTTCTCCAAAAGCGGTGCCCCCCTTAACCATGTCCTTGATCTGAAGGCAAGCAAAAAAAAAAAAAAAACCACCCAAAGAAACCCTTTTCAAAAGGGAAATATAGCAAACACATAAAATTTAGTTTAGTATTACAGAACTAATGCTCAATATTTGAGCACCAGCAATGTGGAGAGCAGGTACTCCTGGGACCACACCTCAATCCTCTCTTCTCTTTTCCCTTCTTGTAGCCCTAGCACTCTAATGAAACGTGTACAATTGCACAACCGAATGTAGTCACCATTTCCTTTTATCCAACAGATATGAGCTATGCAACTGGAATCACTACACTGTTTCACCAGTCCAGATGACACACAGAGTTATATCAAAACCAGCCAGTGCCTTGGGGAATGCACTGCCTGCATTAGGGTCACCAAGACAGCTGACAGTAACATGGAGTGCAGCGCTGTGAATAACAGCTTGTGTAAACTGATGAATAAATCCATTCTTTAATCTGTGACCATGTAAATTTTTCTCAAAGCTGAGTGAAGAGATGCCTTGCTTTCCCTTCCCATCAAGTTGTATTTTGCTGAGGCCCACAACATATTCACTAGAGTCCCATCAACAGCTGTTTTTCCTTTTAAGCTTGCCTTGTCACTTGGGATCTGAATTTTTGCTGATAAAGTGTAATAGAAGCTGCTTCCTGCTACGCCACAGTGAAACAGATGTTGTAAAATTTGTGGTAGCCCTAAAGCTGGTCTCCATAGCAAAATCTGTTTCAGGCTAACTTTTCTTCACAAAAACATATTATATTCATTTTCCTGCTGGCTGACTGAAATAGGCAGTGAATAAATGTTTTAACTGAGATTCTGGGGGTGAATGGGGCTCCAGAAAGCAGCTGTGTGAGAATGAAAATACAAACTGCATATCAAAGAAGCTAGGACAGGAAGGTGTTGGAGCAGTCTCTGAGTTCACCTTACTATTCCCAGGCACCGGCATCACTGCCCATGGCGCTCCTGGCAGATGTTTGTCAAGCCTGTTCTTACAAAGCTGAAGTGATTCCACAGCAGCCCTAAGCAACCTATTCCAGTGACTAATTATCTTTACAATTGTAAAGTTTCCCCTCATATCTAACTTCTAATCTCCTTTGCCTTAATTTAAACTCATCAGTCCCTGTCCTGTCCCCAGCGGACATGAAAAAACAGATTATTCTCTTCCTCCAAACAGCAGCCTTTTGCCTACATCTTCTCAGCCTTCTTTACTTAACCTCTAGACTAAACAAACTAAATTCTTTCAGTTTTCTTTCATAGCTTATGTTTTCTTTTATCATCCTTAATGCTTGCCTCTGGTCTCTCTCCACCTGATGAATGTCTTTTTTGCTGGTGTTTATTGTGTTATTTAACAGGTTCCATTTGGACACAACTAGTTCAGAATTTGAAGCTACCTGAAACGAGTTAGATTTGATGTGCAGCTGACTCAGAGCCTCATTGAATATTCCTGCTCTCACTGCAGATCCAAATAGCTTTCGGACCACACCATATACATTATAAATTTTAGAGTCCTAAAAATCTCCAAGCAGTGTGAATAATCATGAAATCTATTTTCTGCACATGCACACACTTCTATTTATACATATTTTAATTTTCTTTAACATGCTTTGCACTGTTTGGTTCCAGCACTGGAAATAGCCTTAGTGCAACTCTTGAAACTTGCAAAAATGTCCGTCATTTCTGTATTCCAGAGGCTTAGTCCTCAAAGAAGCTCAGCAATCACAGCAGCTTCTTAGTATGTAACTGTACATATACGCTCAGCATGGACATAAACTATGGCTTTATATAGGCAGATACCTTCTCACACATTGATGAGTTCTGTTTACTAGCATACATTATTTTTCCTAGTTCCCCGACTTTGAGATGATTCCTAAATAGTTTCCCAAGATGTTGCCTGGTGTCTCAAGAGCCGGTGAGCTGATACTACCGACTTTTTTTCCTTACTCGATCCCCTGCGTTTGCAGCACTTTTGAGTTTCCTACTCCTATTTCCAATCACTTTATCTTCCCACATAGTATTCCAGAATAGCCAGAGAGGTTATACTCCCATGGCTTGAAACTTCCTTATCTTTGTCCTACTCCCTCCTAAGTTTCTTTCTAAAATGAAAGGCTGTCACATACCAAGTTGCACACCCTTGCACACTTCATATCTTTTGCTTCATATTTCCCACCGTTACGGTTAGGTTGTCTGAATCAAATGTGTTATTTAGACCTGTATCCACAGCAGACTTTGTGGGCTTAATTTTAAGAAACCTTGCAAGTTCTGCATGGAAAACAAAGGACCCCATAGCAAGAGTTTTGCTTACAGAAGAAAAATAGCTGCCAGACCCACAGCAGCTGGCCATTCAGAGTGATGAGCTCTCCTTACCCGAGCAGAGAAACAGCTCGGGTCCCACATCACCATGACAGCAACCTCCCATTTGGGATCCACTATACCAGCCAGCCAAAGGTGGATGCCTGCCGGCCTCACTAAAATAAAGGAAGATATTGAGCAGTAAAACAATTCAGATTGCCACCCAGCCCTTTTTTTTTTTTTTTTTTTACAGCAGAGAGAGAAAAACTCTTATAATCCAGTCTAAATGCTGGAATAAGTGTCCATCTGGATCTGAATGTCATGGGAAAAGCTCCATTTCTCAATGCTATCTTAACTTCAGGAAGAAGCCCCTCAACGTAGCTTATAGTGACATACAAGATCAGAGGACACTAAACAGTTATGTGGCACATCTGTTGGGTTTGTTTCATTTGCATCAGCACAGATGCCCCATGAGAAAAGAAAACATGCATAGCAGCATGCATTTGGTATATTCCGAGTCATGAATCAGGAAGGAAAAGGATTGCATAATTCCATCCTGAGACAGAAATGGAAACTGGACTAGTCAACCAGAAGAAATTCCCACATTTTAATTCAGGACCCAAAATGACATCTTACTGTCTGATTTGAGATATCAGAGAAAAAGAAAAATTGCAGCTTATCCTAGAAGTGGGAGAGCCAGCTGAGGCAGACATCTCCAAAAGACCCTCAAGAATCATCTCCATCTTCCTATTTGTCTGTTTCCCCATCTCTATCTTCATGTTCACCGTTCTCGTACTAAAGTCTTACAAGTGACCCCCTTAACCCATATATGCTGAGGGACATAAAAGGCAGCTGCGATTCCATCACTGGCATATTTTCCACATACTTTCTCAAATCATAGCATGAATACGCTTCTTGCAGTCACTTACTGTTAAGAGAACTCATTTCTCTTTATAACCAAAAACGCAAACCAAGAATTATTCATCTGCTTTCACATGATAGAGGAATGTTTCAGTGAGATATCTACATGAATCAGAGATGGAGATTCTTTGAAGACTTATTATAATAATCTGCATCATATCACACTATGGCAAAGTATAAAGCCTGTAAGATAGTTACCACTTTGGAAAAAATATTTCGACCAGAAAAAGTCAGTTACCTACTACTATGTTCCTACCATATACTTCTATTGAAACAGTCTCTCTTACAGAAAATAATAATATAAACCTGAGGGTAAAGCAAGCAAGTAATTTATCTAATATACTGCCATAAAAGATAATACAAACAAAAATTACAAGATTTATAGTTCATTACTGAAAAGACATTTCTACAAACAACCATGCAGCTCTATACAGCGAGGACACAGTCCACCCCTGTGAAGTCATCAACCAGCTTTCATTAACTTCTGCTGGTGCAGAAGCTCATTTAATAAAACAAGCTAAAAATTATAAAGGCAGCAGATGGTACCAATCAGCTGCTGAAGAAAATGGGGAGAAACCAGAGACAAAACTGAAAAACTACCTGCATAACAGAAGGCAGCTCACAATTCATAAAGGGAAACACAGGCAGAGGAGGGACCCCTGGGTTCTATAGCTGACCCTGACAACAAGTCCTAAGAACACTCCACTGTGTTCAAAACAAATAAAAATCAATAAATACGCATACATATCTATTACTTTGTCTTAAAACTTGTGTAACTAACATAGAAAGCCATTAGCTTTTTGTAATGCTGACAGCCCAGGGAGATTGAATTTTAAACTCCAAGAGCTCACTCTCAAAGTGCACCATTTTCCAGCCTGAGGTAGCAGAGGCTGGGGATGAAGATCGGCACTGTCTTGAGAAGGTTACGGCAGCTGGGCAGCGAGGTCCCACTTTTATGAAACTGAATAGACATCCTGTGACCTGTGAGCGTACCAGAGAAACCAAAGTGACTGCCTTCCCTGCTTTCCAACAACAGGAATGGAAAACACAACACCCAGAGGCTGTATGGCAGGAGGTAACCAGAGCAGCCTGGTGAGCATCCAGCTGGGGGGAATATTCCCCAGCTGTGTGACAATATGTCTTTATAAATGACAGCCTTTCATGAAGTAATTATAGCTAAAATCTTCTAGTCTTGCTGGAACAGGCTACCACTGTAGTAATTCCCAAGTAAGATAAAGAGCACTAGCTCTACTTACCACTGACATTAAAACCCTAGTCTAATTAGAGCAGACGGACTAACACAGATTAGCACAATTGGATCAAACTGATCCAAAAAGACCTTGCTTTCTGCAGAGGTAACACATGGTTCACTTCCAGGGAACAGCACAGAGTTAGAAGTAGCACAATTCTAAACTGCTATTTTTTTTTTTTCATTACAAGAGAGTTGTGGACTGAGCACAATATAATTTTGATGCAGACAGGAAGAAAAAAAAGGGGTTAGCAGGATATTTACTGCTATAGTTTCTGTACATAATTTCTTTCCCAGGTCCTTAGTTTAAATTATACTTGTATGTTTCAAGAAAGTTTCAAAAGAGGCCACTTAAAAATAAATAAATAAATACTTGCTCTGTAAAATGGATTATATTTCACTTTTTTTTTTAAACATACATGCTAAAACTGTTTAAAAATTGTCCACATAGAGTCAAAAATAAGATCAAAGCACCAAGTAATTTTGGTGATGTTTTGCAAGGGTACATTTGCCAAGAGATATGACCTACTTTTCAGTTTTTATTTTTAATTAACCATTTTAAATCATTAAGTCATTAGCATTACCATCAGACATTAACTTGGGCAAGCAGAAGTAGAGAGGCTGATTATCAATTATTCCAGTTTTTTAATACTGAGGAAAATATGAGTTGTTACATTCCGAGATCTCCTCACCCACACAGAGCCGTGTCAACCTTAACAGAGTTTTGCTCAGCAGGGAAGAGGAACAAGTGCTCTCTCAGGCACAGACAATTCCAAGTTTGCATCCCAAGAAATGACAAGTTGGTGAAAACAGTGATTCTGCCCAGACCTGCTGTGCTTTTTTTGTCTTCTTGCTCACTTTAAATTGCACTAAAAATGTTAGCTCAGGTTAAATGATAAAACAAGAAACACTATTGTTCCTAAATAACGTGGACAATTTCAGTCATTATAAATGGGATGGTGTAATGCTGGCAATGGCAGCCAGGCACAGCACAAACGGGCAGGTGCTGAACAAGTTTTCTACTATCGGCAACTTTGCCAGCATATATCTGGCCCACAGTACACTTGCTATTTCTGTCCTGGATATCGCTGGAGAAATGACTGCCAAGTGAAAAGTACTGTACCAGTTTGTGGGGTGGTTTTGTGATATGCATAAATGAATTCCTGGATAGGCTTGAATTCATACTGACTTGTGATGTAAGTGCAGATTTAAATTCTGGTACGTCTAAGGGGAAAGGTTTGCCCATTGCTATGCAAGTCTGCCAGCTGGCCTCCACCATGACTTTGTTTCTTTGCTTTTAAAACTAAAATTAAAACATTAAGCTTAAAACACTTGTTTTAATATTCAGTTATGTTCATACCAGGGCCAGGGAGAGTAAAGCTTTTGATAGACTGAGAGAGTCACTACAGTCAGTACACAAAGGACACATCAGTCGCATGACTTTATATCTCACCTCTAATGACAATGCACTGGGAACTGTCAGGCTTGAGCAAGGACTGATAAAGAACAACTGATATTGAAAATGAAGTTAAATGTTAGATAGGTTGAGCACATGAATATTCCTTCATAAAACAAATAGGTGAAAAAGACAGTAGTGGTCTCTTCTAGCTTTAAAACACTAGGGTGATTTTAAGGAGGAAAATTCAGTTCCACATGCCAAACACCTGATGCTTGCAGCTGCACAGTTTCAGAGTCTTGTTACAGATAACTAGTTCAAGCCTCTGGATAGTAGGTAACACATACTTTGCACTTGCTATAATGGATACTCATCTCCTAAATCTACTCTTACAAGTTTTTTCCTTCATCAACTGTTTGTCATCTACTGCTTAAAACTCCTTATTCTACTTTTTTGGTCAGTATCAGATCTCAGTTACTTCATTTTATTCTAATGTGGCTTTGTGACCACCAAAACAAGATGGAAAATTCCTTCAATGCTCATGCAAACACACTTAACACTATGTTACTGTAATGCCTGATGGTCCTGCAGAAACTCAGAAATATTAGATCTAGTTTCCCCATAAAGCTGATTTAACAGCCACCTGTGAAGCAAATAAGCAGACACATTGCAGGATAAAATAGAAGTCAGCTGAACTTTTGCTTAATATTTTTCAAGATGAGTAAAGCACACAGGAATCGTTATCCTGTCCAAACATTGTATAATATGTTAAAAGGCTTTAAAGTAAAAGCCACTTGTTCTAAAGTGTATTTAAATATTTACTGTGTGTGTTGTGACCTCTCAACTTGGTGCTTGGCTTGAAGCTCCTGTAACAGATACAGTATTCTTACAGTCTTGGTAGATCTGCCAGAGCCCAGGTTCTCCAACTCTTATTGAAAGGAAGAGAAGTTAGAACAAAACCACTCCACTTGGACCATGTTCAGAGTCATTCAGTAAGCCTACTGTTTCCATAAACTTAACTAGGAGAAAAAAAAGAAGCAATTAACTATTCCCCACTACCAGATGTTATTAGTTATTAATTTATTTTTGAATTGTAGTCTAATTTTCTCTCTCAATAAACCAGGAACAGGTTAAATTTCTTCCCAAATTTCCACCTAGGTATTAGGCACTGTCTCCTAGCACCAAATTAGCATGACGAACTACCTTGTTATGGGGCACGTTGACAGAAATGTCTTTATGCTTGCTTAGTAATGAAAACCTGCCTTTACTGTTGTCCTAATAATCAGAAATTCCATCTTTTCCTAGCCAGCTGCCAAATTTCTTCTTTCCTTAAAATAAATAACAGGGACACTATACTTGGGTATTGTACTTCTAGATCTATGCCAAATGAAGTTCATGTCACAGAGACCTTGTGATTTAAATGCATCATGTGAGCCTCAGCACAGTAACAAATGGAACAGAGCAGTAGAACAGGTTTGAACACAATAATGAAACAGTTGTTTAAGAAGGGTGTGGAAGAGGATTAAAAATCACACACTGTTGCACGAACCTCTGTTGCCTTCAGCTGTAGTGACTAATTCTGATTTGTTCCACTGTGCAAAGAAACATTGAAAAAAACCCCATGTTATTAAAATACAGATGTGTGGACAGAGCTTAATTCCTTCTAAATATGTCAACATAGCCTGAGCTATGCCATCTTTCTCACAGCCATCAGGAAGGCTGTCTGCCCAGCATCCACACAGAAATAGCTTCTGCCCTACATATGGAGGAGAAGCGTTACAATTTTACTGAGCTGAAGATAATCTGCACTTATCCAGAAACTTGATAAATGTAATTGATCACTTGAAAATGTGAAAAACACAAAGATCTATTTTCCCTGCTGATCTATTGGTAACAGCTCTAAGCAAAAATCCTCCTCAGACATAAATACATAGCAGTCTTCTAAGAAAGCAATCCTGTAAGCAGAGTTGCTCAGACTGACGCAGAGTGGCTGGTGACAGATAATGCAAATATTGGTGAACAAGGAGGTGAGCTATTTCCGTGCTCCGCTCAGCATAACCAGGGCTTTTTGTCCCTAACGGTTATTTTGTCTCCTCAGAGTTTTAGCATGCAGCGCAAGCTGCAAAGGAAAAAGGCTATGATTTTAAGTATCTTTTCCACTTAAGCACAGAACATTATAGTTATTTGCAAGGCCATTTAATTTGCAAGATATTGCAACACCTTCTTCAGGCATTGAAATGCTAAATACCACCAATTTGCTTTTTGAAAATATTGTTGATACTTCAGTACCACAGCACGCTTTATAGGTAATTGGTTTATACGTGCAAGCAAAAGTAGATTGTTTAGATTATTAACAATCAGGGCTATCATACTTATTACTGAAAGATGTGGAGACAGAAGAACAAAGACTTCCCTACTCTTTCAGGCCACTAGTTGTGTGTCAGGACCAGCACGGTGCATAGAGCTGTCAGAGCAACCCTACTCAAGCTACCATGTGGAACAGCACTGTATCCTACGAGTGTTACGAAGCACATGGGATCTGATGTCCCCTTCCTCCACAGGACAGTCATGGGTAGTATGGAGCACATGTATCCACTTTGACAACCCCAGATCTGGGCTCTACTACAGTTACCAACTTTTGTTGAAGTGATTAATGCACAAAAAGCAGGTAATACTGATGTAGCCTTCTTTGTATCACAACTTTTTCTCCTTCTCAGCATGACCCCATGTTTCAGGTATTCTCCAGCAGGAGACACAATAGCCTTCAAAGTGAAATCACTTGTTCAGTAACTGGTAGCACTCCCATTGGACTGTCCCCAGCAGAACCTGAGCAGATCTGCAAGTCCTTAGTGATGAGAGGGGGAGCAGTCCCCCACAGATCAGTAATTACCACTGGAGGACAATCAGCTTTCAAATGGCTAACCCTGTTTCACTGCCAGCTAAATGAATTGTCTGCCTCAGCATCTCTCATTTCTCATCCCCAGCATCGCTAAATGGGAAGGAAAGAAATTAAGTTCCTAAGCAAGAGTTAAGAACTGTTCTGAATTAAAAATCCTGGCTGGTGTTTAAGATCAGAAACTTACGTTACCATCTGAACCCATGAAATGTAATGACATACAGAGAAATACAAGTCTTAGTGAAATATAACAGAAGAAGAAGAAATACTTCAATAGTTGGTGAGTCAAAAGAGCCAACAAATCAAGCCAGAAAATGATCTAAAGCCTAAAGACGACTAGAGTTACTAAAAATTACTGGTAGGAAAAAACTCCTAAATCCTTTAAAGGCCAGAGCTGTTTTTAACATCCCTTTTAAAACATATATTTTGCCTCTAGTGCTCAGGTATCAAATCCTTCTTTTCCATTTTCTTTTTTCTAACTTGCCATGCGCTTTTCTTTCCTACCATTCACAATCACAACCACAAGAATCCCAGGGTGACACACTCATTCTCCACTAGAATCCCTACTTAAAACAAAGCAAAAATCTGATTTATCGAACACAACACAACAGCAGCATTTCAGATGTCAAATATCCTCATGCTAAAATATGTATATCCTTGACAAACTAATTGTTTTTCTGCAGCACTATGACCTAGACAAAGTCTGAACCTGCTCTGAAGTCCTGATCAGGGGGCTGACAGCAAGAAGAGTGATGAATGGCAAAGGCAGCCAGTTGCTCTGGCTGAGCAGGCTCCACTGTACCACCCATCCATCACACTGACAGCTAAAGAAATTCTGTACAAATTTATCTACAGGGCACTAAGCAGGCAGAAGGCAGAGCATATATCCCCACCACCTGAAAGGGTAGATAAACAGGGAGGAATATTAGGCCATTTAGTTTGCAGAAGTAAATTGGTAAATCCCATTGGGCTCCACTGGCTACGCAAGTGAGAATATGCCAGGAAGAAACACCATGGAATTACAACTGGGAAAATTATAATGATGTAATAAAAATAAACAAATAAGTTGCTGGAAAAAGACTTTTGCCTCCCTGCTTACATTTCAAGAAAAGAGCACGTGGAAAGAATAAGACAAACAAACAAACAATAAATAATTAAGAGGAGCCTGGGCTCTATGTGTGCTGCAAAGAGAAAAAAGATGAAAGGTCATAACATAATTGAGTCCTTGAATACTGACAGCCGGAGCTTTAAATCAGAACTTGACTGACACAAAGATTTAACTGTCTCTGTCAGTTTTTCAAGCCATAAATAAAGCAATACTCCACATTATTTTGCAGAGATTGATGACAATACTCTTTTCTGCACACACACTACTTCCCAAGCTGACACAGCATGCACTTGTGTTGGATCTGTCACACTGCTTTCTCATTAATGCAATTCACCAGAATAAACTTTGCCTCATCTAATAATAATGCATCTTAATGTTCACTATCTAGGGATCAAACAAAACTGACACTCCTGTTTTATACATAGAGAGAAAACCGATTTGGATGTGGCAAGTGAAAGAATGCATTTTAAAATTAAGCTGTAGTCAAGACAGAGGTGAGCAGAAGACATTTAGACCCTCTTAAAGATATTTTTTATTGCTTCTGCCTTTCACTTCTCATTCAAAAAGCAGCAGACTGCAGCCCAATTCTTCCAAAATGTACCACTGGGTATTATCCTGAGAACTTTCTGCAGGTGATACAGTGATTTTCTATAGATTTGAAGATTACAGAAGAATTGAATGCTCTTATTAAGGAAAAAACAGCCTTTCTGATTTTCAGTGTTTTCCTGCAATAAGGGAGAAACATATAATTGCCCAAACTGGTTTGCTTGCTTTGTAAACAAACATCCTACTGTAATCAACCGACATCTAATTAGTAAATTGGTGATCTGAAGATCTCTTGCTTTATTTTAATAAACTCCTATAGTTACTGGTATTACACTCATATGTTCTACTACGAAAAGGTTATAAGGGTGCTCTCAGAAATATCTGATCATTTTACCATTATACAAGCATTGACTTTCAAGTTCACTGCTCTTAAAATAAGTGTTATGTTGTTTCTAAGCATTTGCTTTCAATTCAATGAGCTATATATTTTTTTTAAAAACCCAACCCAACCAACCAAAACCTACGTTGCTCACACACACACACACACACACACACACACACACACGCTACTCCTTCATTTCTGGATCATACAAATTGGAAACTTTGACAATGCAAGAACACAGACCCTGGTAATTCATCTCATAAAGCTACCACTCGTGGTCGGAACAACGAACTTCCCACGTGCACTGGCAGTAGTGTTATCCTGAACAGAAAGAGTGACCAATCCAGCATTACAGTAGCTGTACCAATGAATGCACATCTAAAACAAATACTCAGTTTTATATTTGAGTACTTATATAGCTGTTGTGGGCAATTTAGAGAATACACAACTGGGTAAACCTTTTAATTCTTCTGGTTGGACAGTTACTAAATCCAGAGAGTCACTGGTTATTTTTTAGGGAAATTAATTCAGGAAGTTTAAAAAAAACCCACAAAACACAAACCCACCACAATTGAATTTACCCAAAGAACTTCAGATCCTCTTTAGAAGCACAATTAGCATTTCTACCCTATGTCCCTTGAAAGCTCCAAACCTGCTGTGATCTCACGGTTGTAATTTCCCCTGAAAAAGTAGTAAATCAGAGTGTTCTTAAGGCAACCTTATTAAAATTTCTGCAGCCTTTCTGGGTCAAACTTAATTTAATTAAATTATGTTATTTCCATTCTCAAATTCGGTGTTATTATTCAAAATAATCCTTGCTATTACATTAATAACACCAAAGAAGTCATGCCACGCAAAAAGCATTTGGTTCAGGAAGAGGTTTTGACCATGAAGAAAGGTAATCAAAAGAAGTGCAGTGGCATTAAAGAGACAAGGTAAAGAATAGAGGACTCTTTAATAGCGCTTAAACTGTCTACTCCAGATCACAATGCTGGTGTTGTTCTTGCTTGGCTGACCATATGGAAATTAAGCTTTTCCCCTGTTCTTCACTGCTGTTTTCCTAATGTTGGCTTCTGAGCCATTTAATTACACTCTGTCATAAAACTGGGTGCTCAGTCTGACAGGAACAAGGATCACCTAACTGCTATTGTGCTCACCGGAGCACTTGTATAGGCATTGGAGGTGAAAACCTTTACACTTCAGAAAGAGAAGAAAATGCATTTCATCAGTCACAACACAATGCCTCTTCTAAGCCTAAACAATTGCAAATGTACGGGCTCTCGGACATTGCAATATTCACAATAAGGCCATTCATGTAGACTTTGCTGAGGCAAGTTAGGGCAAAAGGGTCAGAGGGCTATGAACTTTGATCTATGGTTTCAAATTTGGCAGGCCTTAAAAAACCTCCTGCTTCAGTAAGTTTCTTGATTAACCTAATAAGAATTACACAAGAAGTGCTGTGATCTTAGCACTGCATCGGATTAGCTGCCTAGACGGTGTTCTGTGAAGCCTAAAAATCTCATCAAGAAGCATAATGAGAAATAGACGATGGAAGTGTTGAGAAAAAGGTCCCGAGTTTGTTTTAATTATGCAGGCAAGGAATCGAAATGAAAGGTACCCGAGAGCTGCATTTTCTAGAGAAGCAGAGTATTTGTCTGTAGAAACATATTATTTTTTTAAGCTCTGAGGAAAATATAATTAACAAAAATGAAAGCTCAGAAGTGTTTTCAAGATGAACCTTCAGTAATTCAGAAACACTTTTTCCTTTTGTCATCTTCCACACAGAATAATATTCATGTTTACAATAAATTCCATGAGTTAGTTCAACAAAAAATGTCACCATAAACATTAAGAATATCTACACTTACCTTATTAAAACCATGTCAAAGAAGGAAAAAATCTGAACTGTTAAAGGCAAATGTTTAGTAATTAACTCCTGAATTATGCCATTAGTATATTAAGAATTTTGTCTGTTTAATTAACTCCCACTGTGTTAGAACATTTTAGATTATATTACAATATAATTTATCAATCAAATATAACTCATCTTTGAATAACCAGGATTATTCTTTTGTTAGGGATATGTTTTGAAAGACTTAATTGCTCAACATATAAATGGAAATCCGAGTAGCCACAGCAAGTCAACTCTTCAGAATTATTAAGAATTTCATGAAAACAATTGGATAATAAAAGAATTCACACCCAGCATATTTACAAGAGATCCTTACAAGAGATCTGCAGAGTAGAAAAACATTAAGTGATCAAGCTTTCGTGTCCTAGTATGTACTGGCTCACACAGATGTAAGGAAGATTCAGGTTTAAAGGCTGACTAATGCAAGACACCTCTCTCTGCTCACTTCTGGATCAAGCAACAGCAAAGGCAATTGGGTTCATGGCTTTAAAAGGAATGGGAGAAAGAAGTCTTCAGTACACAATTAGTAAAACAAATAAAACAAACCCCCCACCACCATCTCACTGTTCTTTTTTAAAAAGGCTTCTGGTCCCATTTATAAGGTGCCGAGTCCCCATTTACTGAAGTGCTATCCAGAATCAGGTTCCCATGCTCACTAAAGACTGAATTTTAAAAATCCAGAAATAATGATATCTTTGGGCATTACACAGCTCCATGGATGAGAGTGGCTCAGAAGGACACAAAGCACTCCAATGAAAGTCATGATGCTCTACAAAGTGACTGCAAAGGCAGCTGCATTAATCACTATGCTAATACATAGACACAAGTTTTGATATATCTTTCACATCCCGCGCTATATGCTCACACATCAACACCACAATGTTCCCCAGGAAACATTCCAAAATTGTTTCTTTGAAAAGTAAAGTTCATTTGTGGGTCAATGGGGTAATTATGGCAGAATGAGCCTGCCTCGGTTCCAACAACAGTTTCACATTTCAACAGCACTCCTTCCCATCATCCCAAACTACTAATTTCTCCTATTCCATGTGCTTCTCCTCTTATGAAAATAATAACAATAAAAGAAAGCTAATCAGTACTACCAATTAGGAACCATCTCATAGAACAGGATTATACTCTGAAATTGAAAATGAGAAACATTTTAAGTTTGCATTGTGCTCATTAATGTTCATATTTGTATTGCCGTTCTGCCTAAATGCTCCTATGTCACTTATCTGCTGTGCAGAAAGTTGCAAAAATACACTATTAAATAGTGTTTTCAAGACAGCTTATAATTCTCCATCATCACTAAGTTTTTTGTGGAAAAATGTGAAAAAGCATGATATGGTGTCTTGTCTATATATCAAGGAGCCGGGAAAACCAGGAGGGAATCTCTTCCAAGAAGCTTCTTAGATAAAGTGAAAGCCGGTGCCAAGTAAAAAGAAGTATGTTGAATGGAGTTGTTGAACTTGCTAGGAAGCCATTTAAATGCACAAGCCACACTAATTGCAAAATAATAAATTTACCTTTGATTAAGCAAACCTCACAGAATAAGCTTACACGCCATTTGTGCTATCTTGAACACTTTTTTTTTTGTTACATTGCAAGAGCATTCTTCTAATCAAGCAAATCTACTACATTCTACAAGGTAACATGAGTAAATTATCTTTTATAGTCAATAGAGAAGAAATCACTGTAAGAAACAAAGTACTAGCGATTAAAAAAATGCACAGCACAGTGAAAAGACATAAGATATCTGTGTAATTTAACAGATGTAGTAACAAGGTAGAGTGGTGGCCCTGTATGATGATCCTGTTTAGTCACCTGTGACAAGGAAAAGAGTCACGGTAGAGCTCTGGAACACAAACACAAAGAAGCCTTAAAAATACATATATAATTTACTAACATGGTAGCAGAAAATCCCCGTTCAGAGATTGGAGTCCTGCTTGAGTTTTTGCCCGCGTTTTCAGCTCACCAGGTCACCCCCGAGGTGGGACCTGCTCAACAGAGCCCTATAGACCGCATGCCAGTGTTAGCAGTGGGTAGAACAAGCTCATAGCAGCTGCACCCAACCACGAAGAAAGGCTCTCAGGGTGACTGATCACGATTTCTCCCTGGGTCCTAGCCACATTCACACTAGTAGAGCTGAATTCTTTGACACCTAAAAGACAGGACCACATGTGTTGGCATTAAATATCCCAGGATTTGACAAGTTTGATCAAAATTTATGACCCAGATGTATTTGCTTTCTAGTTAGATAAATATTTAGTTCATTAGCAAGTCTAAGCAATCAAGTACACAACTGATGTTTAAAACTCAGTTTGATGTCCTAGCTCAGCTGCCACAAGCAGAGACATAAGCTACTGCACAGGTATAGAACAGTGTCTAAAGGAGAAATAGTTTCAATAAGTTTTCTGTACACCTAGGAACATCATACAAGTAAACTTGTACACTAGGGAGAAAGTTCCCAATGTGGTAGAACAGATCAGCATCAGCGGCAACTTCAACTGAAATTCATATCATTCTGTAAAACCTCTGGTCTCAGCCTTAAAAACCTAAAAGGCCTTAAAACTAGTCCTTTCTCCTACCAAAAAAATATAGATACACTGAAAACTGACAGATAAAGTAGTTGAACCAAATAGCACACAAACTTGCTTTCTGGGTTAACTGGAAACACTCAAATGTTGATTTTTTTCAATGATGTGGATTTTTGTTTTTTTTTTTTACAAACAAGGTAATAGAAGCTACTTTAAAAAGCCAGCATAGTGTCATAGAGGTATGTCACTGACTAGGCTATGGCTTGGGCCCCATGCCATACGTGCGTTCGCAAAGGAACACTGCACGGAGCTCCCCAGGCCAGCCATTGTCTGCTGGGGGCTGGACCTGGAATTAGCACGGAGCTAAAGTTGAGCCAAGTCTCATGACTAGGCAGAATCTCATGGTAGCACAGCTTTTCTGCTTTCAGACATGAACCATGCATATACTAGGCTGTGCAAAAGTGCCAGCTTTAGGCAAATCTTGCAGAAGAGAGCCATCTTGGTAGTATCCTCCACATATAATTTGACTTTAAGGTAGCTTAGATATTTTCAATAAAACTGAAGAAAATAATACAGTTTAAGAGCAGTGAAGTGAGGTTTGCAAAGCTTTGTGTCAAGTGTGAGATAAACATTAACCACGGAATTATTGTGTTCTTGCTGCTTAACAATATCCTCACTGCCCAACAATAAGTTTGGTACTTAGACTTGCTTATAAATTTGATTCAAAAGCAAGAATCCTTTCCTTCCATGCAGGTACAAGAAAAAAAAAAAGAAAAAAAAGAAAAAAAATCAGTTTAGAAAAAGATAAAGCCCATATTCACTGGTTTCACTTCTGTTAGACATTGCTTCCAGATTTATAACTACTGAACTGTTGACTAAACCACTTTTGCTTCCTCCTTCACTAAACACTTTAGCCTACTCTTACAGTGCCTTCACAGAGCTGACACCCCGCCAAGCAGTGAAGTACAATGTCTTCTAAATCAAGATTAATCTTCAAATAAGTGAGCATAAGGAAGAAATGTGTCTACAGCATCTCAACTTTTTCACTAGAACAATTCGAACAGATTTGACACATTAGGTTAAACTGTCTCAGCACTGGTCTGTACCATATTCCCAAGGCAGACACATTAGTGATGAAAATAGGAATGATGCCGCGGCCAGGAGCAGGGAAGCAAGACACAATCAATACGATTGGTAGATCAGCTTCAACTTTAATCAGAAGGCTCTCTTCTTTTATACCGTTACAAGTTCCTCATTCGCTAAGCACGCGCTGAGGCTACATTTCTGATAGGAAGAAGGGTATTGTCCACGAGCTCACCACGCGCTTAAAGCTGCTTTATGATTGGCTACATTTGCGTCATTCGCTGTTTACTATACTTTGTTTCGCTTTGTTTCGCTTACTTTGCAATTATGGTTAGTAGACCCTGCTTCTTTGTTCTGTGTGCTCTTTCAGTAACTTCTTCTTTTCCCACGGTCACTGCACATCTTATATCTTCCTATACACTGCTCCTACTGTAAAGGGCCTGCTCTCAACATCTCCCCCTCTTTTTTCAAATAAAGCATGGGTCATCTCTCGCAAGCGTTGCACCACACAGCTAAGCAGACAAGGTCCGAATATAAAGATCAAGAGTACAAGTATCAGAGGGCCCAATAAGGTCTTGATGATATCTCGGAACCATGCTCCTATGCCTAAAGATGCTAGCCATCCATCAAGCCCGTCTGCCTCTTTCAAGGCATGTAACCCCTTTTTTAGTTGATCTAGTTTTTTATGGAGTGATTGACCTGGACCAGATAGATTCATACAACACATTCCTTCAAACTCCTCGCATCCATGACCATGGGCCAATAGCAGGAAATCTATCGCAGCTCGATTCTGCAAAACAGCGTGATTCACACTCTCAACATCTGCTGTCAACTCGTCGAGAATGGAAGATGTAAGGTTCAATTCATTCTTGGCCCAACACCCCAATTGTTCTGCCAATCGCATGGCCTTCGCGGCTGCCAATCCAGGAAAGAGTGTTGCAGAGGCTATTTGACCTAAGGTAGACCAGAATTTGGGTTGCCCTATTTTCATACAGTCTAGGTCATGAACACTACGCTTCCCCCTGGTACTGGTCCTATTCATGAGATTTAAGAGACCACTTATATTTGGATGAAAAAGGGCCAATTTTCCCAAATAACAGGGTCCTCCTTGAGGCCACTTTGGAATGCCATTAAAAGCACGATCGCCACAAATTAAGAAGATGCCTTCAGGCAACTGCAAAGGCGCGGTGATGTTAGTACCATTACAATTGGTATAAACGCGCATATTTATCCCATTTTCTTCCAAGGCTCATTTTGTTGTACTTTCTCTGGGGCAACAGTAAGCCCTCCGTCCTGAAGTGCTTGTCGCAGCGATGCTTCTTCTGCTTCGGTAATTGGCTCTGGGGATGCGACAAGAATGTCATCCATGTAATGATAGACAATGTAACCTGGATGAGCCCTTTTCCACGGCTTCAGGGCCAAATCGACATAATACTGACACATAGTGGGGCTATTAGCCATTCCTTGGGGTAGCACAGTCCACTCATAGCGTTGTGTAGGCGCCTGATTATTCAAAACTGGTACTGTAAAAGCGAATTTTTCCATATCCTCCTCGTGCAATGGTATTGAGAAAAAACAGTCCTTTAGGTCTATGATCAGGAGAGACCACTTTGCCGGGAGTGCTGATGGAGACGGTAAGCCAGGCTGTAGTGGTCCCATGGGTTTCATGACAGCATTTACCGCACGAAGGTCATGCAACAGTCGCCACTTTCCAGATTTCTTCTTAATAACAAAAACTGGAGTGTTCCAACAGCTGGCTGATGGCTGAATATGACCGAGTCGTAGCTACTCGGCTACTAACTCTTGCAGGCCATTAAGCTTCTCTTCAACGAGCGGCTATTGATCTACCCAAACTGGGTTCTGAGAGTA